>CM010617.1:8636857-8959357 GCA_003430845.1 Xanthoceras sorbifolium | reverse complement strand
TGGTGGGTGGGCTGCAAAAACAGCTGAAATGAGACGTCAATGAAACTTTGAACAGTGTCGTATGACGGTGGCAGGTGGCATAATTTGTCAGGGGTGTGGGCGAGCGAGCGAGAGCAAGGAGAATGTCATGAAAACTTGGGTTTTATAGTTATAAAGAATGGTAGTATGCGATCAAGAGCATTGTACACAGAGTCAACATTTAACCATAATTCTCCATGTCGTATTTTTGATAAAAATAAACAATAAGGCAATTACTATATATATTTTAACATTGAGGAAATTATCGTTTTTAGCCTCCTAAAATATTAAAATTTTATTTTTAACCACATACGTAAAAAAAATAATCATTATTTCTAGAAGATGTCACATTTAGGGGTGAGCATCGGTTGGATCGGTTCAGTTTTTTGTATGATTCGATAAAAACCGACAATTGATCGGTTTTTCAAAAAGTGATCCGATCCAACCGAAAATTCTAAAGTGATTCGAACCGATCCGAAACGAATTGGACCGGTTCGTGGGGCTATTGGGCCATACAAATGTACTTGATTTTTACACTATCGTTATTCACTGCGAACAATAAAACTAACTCGCAGCAACAAAAAATTCATAATCCATAAACATAAAAAACTAATTTGAATTTAAAACCTAAATCAACTAAAACTTTCTTTGACTACTATAGTTTCAGGAAAAAAAAAAAAGGGTATTCTACACTTCATTCTCGGGGAAATTTATGGAAGTAAAGCAGTCTGATAAATTAAATGAGTATAATGTTCCTTTTAGTGGAAAAATTAAAATGTAAATAAAGGATGAAATGAAAACCCGAGCACAATGGAATGCCAACATAAGCACTAGACTAAGACTTACAGGGATAGGAACTATAGCCTCCTTCGGCAAAGGATTAAAAGCTGGTGGAGTCTTGTAACTCGGATTCAACTTTAGTATCTCACCTGGAATTCAAGAAAAACACTTTGTATTAGAAATTCAAGAAGAACATAATTACTCCATACAAGAAATGGGATGAAACAAAAGGAAAATATAATCTGGGTAAGGCCATCAAACATACCAATAGCTTCCCGCTTCACAAGTTCCAAAAGTTCTAACTTCTATATTCACAGATAGTTATTGTAAATGCTCAGAAACTCAAATATCTTCTAAAAGGAAAACAGAGAGAACCCAATAAATGAAGAAATCAACGTGGATGTGATCTGAACTGTAATTCTACCTCACTGTAAACCAAAGTCGCGGCCAAGCAAGAACGAGGATCCAAAGTTGCAGAGGCTGTCGCGGGGGACGCGAGGCATCGACGGGATCGGCGGCGGCGGGACCGGCAGCGAAGGGACGCTAGGCGACGACGGGACCTGCGGCGGCTGGACTCGGGGCGACGACGAGACCGGCGAAGACAAAGATGGACCAGAATCACCAGATGGTTTTTCGAGAGAGAGTTTGGGACTGCGAGGCTGAGAACAAAAGAGGAGAATGCAAAGTTAAATTGGGATTTTTTTTTTTTTAAGTATATACCGGGTGAACTGGTTCGGTTCTCGATTGGTAAATTCAAACCGAGAATCGAACCGAAAATAATCAGTTTTTAGTTTTCTGGGCTGAATTGGACCGTTAAGGTTCTTGAACCGGTCCAAAATTAGTTTGGATAGA
Source organism: Xanthoceras sorbifolium (assembly GCA_003430845.1). NCBI lineage: Eukaryota > Viridiplantae > Streptophyta > Magnoliopsida > Sapindales > Sapindaceae > Xanthoceras > Xanthoceras sorbifolium. The sequence continues at coordinate 8,957,707 of CM010617.1, read as the reverse complement.
TTTAGTTCAGTTCGACGGTTTTGTACCCACCCTTAATCACATCAACTACATCTAAAAATTACGTATCTATCTGACACTGTCATATAAGCTACGTGAAATTATTATGAGTAAAGCAAAATTTTTACGAGTAACGTTTCGTAAAATCATCACTAATACTACGTAAAATCATCACTTTTTAAAAATGATACTAAAAAATATTTCTCAATGTTTTAGGTGGCTAAAAATGTATTTCTCCCTTCGCTTAACTCAAGTGTTATTTTGTCACTATATAATTTTGTTCTTTTTTTGTTTTAGCAAATTACATAAACTCCACCTAAATTTTGGCCTCTTGAAACTACTTGCTAAAAAATTCTCCTCTTACACAAGGAAAAATACTTTTTAAAAAATTCCCACTTACCTTAATGATTAGTTGTTAAAGTTATCTAATAAAAAGATAGTTTAATTATTTAATAAAAAATAAATTTTAAATTTTGAAAAATTGTATCTCCACTGTGGAACTACTATCCATGTATTATTTTTTAAAAATAGAAGTTTTTAACAAACAAAAATTAATAATAAAAAAATATTAAGGATCTTTACCGTCCATTTTAAAAGACGGATGATGAGATGATTTTAAAAAATAGAAATAAAAAAAAAAGATGACAATTTTTTTAACAAGAACATTATTATTTTTTTTTTATAAAAGAGTGAAATTTGTTTTGATCACTATGCTTTTTGAATTATTATCTTTTTATGGGATATTTCTATTTTCTCCCTCACGTTTCAATCAATAATAGTTTATCCCCTCGTGTTTCAACAATTGCCAGTTTTCCCCCTGAGGTTAAGTTGCCGTTCAAAACTTGCTTTTTCGTTATTTACTAGAGGGTATAACAGTCATTTGACTAAATAATTTTAAATTTCAAATTTAAAACATTAATTGATAAGTTGGAAAAAAAAAATGAAAGGACCACATATTGCCACATGATCCCTCACTTTTATTCAACGGAATTTGATTTTTTTTTCTCTCACTTGTATCCCCATGTGGTTCCTCACTTGTATCCACAAAATATACATATTCTCACGTGGTTCTAAAACAGGTTCCATTTAACAACAAAAAACAAGTTCCATTTAATTGCAGGTTTCATTTTCTGTTTTTTTGTCCCTTTAGATTAAACACTACATCTTCAAAAAAAAAAAAAACATTGCAAAAAAATAAATAAAATAAAAACGATGGTTCCAGAAATCTGGAACCATCTGCACTCAGGAGCTTTGGCTCCAACTGAGATGGGAGGTGGAGCCAAAGCTTCATCTTTTTAAGAGATCGCCAGCGCATGCTCGCTGAAGCGCGCTGGCGATTATAAAAAGCGAAGGACCAGATCGCATGCGATCTAGTCCTTCCCTTACAGAGGCTCCCTCTCTCTCAGTTGTAGGAAAGGCTCCATCTCAGAAGGCGCACCGGCGGCTATTGCACGATCTGGTCCAGGTTTAATTTTTTTTATTTTTTTTTGGTCTCTCTCTATTTTTTTTCTGGGCCAGTCTTCTAATTTTTTTTTTCTGGTCCTCTCTCTCTCTAATTGTTGAATCAGATAGCTCCACTGGGTTTGATTTTTTCTAAGTTGGGTGTTGTTGAAGATACAGATGCATTTTTTTTGGGTTGGGCATTTTTTTTTTCTGGTCTCTCTCTTTAATTGATGTTATTGAAGAAGTTGGAAAATGTTGATTTTGATGTTGAATTTGGAAATGATGAAGATGATGATAGGCAATTTGATGAAGATGATGAATCTGAGTTGGGTGTTGTTGAAGATACAGATGTATTTTTTTATGGGTTGGACATTTTTTTCTGGTCGCTCTCTCTCTAATTCATGTTGTTGTCATGTTGTTAAAGAAGATGGAAAATGTTGATTTTGATGTTGTTGAATCTGGAAATGATGAATATGATGATGGGCAGTTTGATGAAGATGAAATGCTGAAGATGATGAAAAATGTTGATGTTGCTGAAGATGATGAAGATGAATATTTTGTGGGTACAAGTGAGGGACCACGTGGGGATACAAGTAAGAGAAAAAAAAAAAAAAAATCAAATTCGGAAAGTGAGGGACCACGTGGCAATATTTGGTTCTTTCATTTTTTTTTCTTCAATTTATCAATTAATGTTTTAAATTTAAAATTTAAAATTATTCAGTCAAATGACTGTTATATCCTCTAGTAAATAACGGAAAAGTAAGTTTTGGACGGCAACTTAACCTCAGGGGAGAAACTGGCAATTATTGAAATGTAAGGGGATAAACTATTATTGATTGAAACGTGAGGGCGAAAAATGAAAATATCCATTTTTTTATCAATATTTCTTTTTTTAACCCGTATAGTATCTAATTTTTTTTTTTAAAATTTATTAATTTAGTCATTCTATTATCAATAGTTAGTCAAATTTAACTGTATTATTAGTATTTCGATCATTATACACAAAAATTATTAATCATATTAAAAAAATAAATAAAATTATTATATAAATTATAAAAAATTTTAAAAAAAATTGATATATATATTTTCACCGTCCATCCTAAAAGAAATAAAAATAAATAGGACCCATATATGGATTTACTTTTACTTTTATTGAAGATCTTTTGTATTGTTTTTTTAACAATTTGAGCTGAAAAGAGAGGACTCAGTCCCAAATATGCAAATAAATTTTTTTGACAAAAATGTCATTGATCAATGGTTTTTTTTTTAGTCAAAAATTCAAAGAAAAATTATATTGTGAATGTAAAGTCATCCCAAAAAACACCCAGAACCGTAAATCAGCTAAAAAAAACACAGAAAAAAATGAAATCAAAAGCAAGGTGGATACACAATTTTTTTATGGAATTAAAGAAGTGAAAGTTGATATGATTTGTGGGTGTGAACTATGAAACTATGAAGATATGATTTGTGGGTGTGAACTATGAAGTGAGTGACATTGAAATTAAGACATATAAGAGAAAGAAAAAAAAAGGAGAAGGAAAAACGGAATAAATTTATATTACATAAAACAGCTTGTGTTCAACGAAAACGTGGTGAGATAAATGTGTGAAGACTAGATAGACTAAGAGAGTCTTTTGGCTCTTTGTATTTATTTAGCTGTAACAGAAAAAAAAATTGAGGTCTCGTGGAATGGCTGCGGCGAATATCCTTTGTCTATATTGCACAATGTGATCGTATAGGTCTGTTGTCCCATCGAGGAAAGCTAAACTTCTTGGGCATCTTAACCGAGCAATTGCATCTTTGAACGAGGAATCAATAAAGTTGTTCGTCGCACTCTTTTTAATCAAGGTTGGCATGCTAGGGAAGTTTTGTATGAGTGTCTCCATCTCGACAAACCTATGAGCAAGGTTAGGGTTAGAAAAAGGCTCAACATTACTAATTCAAGAACGAGGGGGTCGACATTAGAATATTGGATATGCAAGAGGGGTGTTGTAAGGTATAGATTATGCCAGATCACCTCTTTAATTGACCACAGGAGGGGTGTTGTCACCATTTCTTATCAGAAATGGAGCCTTATATCTCCATGCTTTTGTCCGTTTTCGGGTAATTATGAGATGCTTTTGATGGTTTTCCTGAGTGTGTAGGTCGTTAGGTTCAGTCGAAGGCTTCAGTCGATTTCAGCTGCTTTTTCGTTAATGTCTCGCTACTTGGAGCCGCTACGTGGCTCGTCGCTTGAGCAAGTTGTGACTGTGCAAAGAAGACAAGAGTCCAGAGGCTCACACGAGTTGCAGGCGTGACTTGCCAAGTCGCGAAAGCCAAATTCCAGCAGAAGGTTGAGACTCATGTGACTTGGACTCGCGACTTAGGTAAGTCGCGAAGACCAATTGAAGCCACACTCCCGAGGTTGTTGCGACTTAAACTCGTGACTTGGCCAAGTCGCGAGCGTTACTTTCCAGACTAATTCGAACCATAAAAAAGGAAAACGTGAAGAAGAGAGGAGGGAGTTAGATTGGAGTTCACAAAACAGAGAAATAGAAGAGAGGAGAAAAAAGAATAAGAGAGACAGAGTGCTAGAAGATTAGACGCGGGATCAAAGCTTTGTTCATCTTCATCAATGGGGGAATCGGGTATTGTCGATCTAAGAGTTCGCTACAGACGGAATCAGATGAGAGTGATTCCGTCAAGAGTTCTATTTTGCAATTCCTTCTTTTTGTTGTATTTTGGTTTTCATGACTCCATTGTTGAACTTGATTTATTTTGAGTTATTCATTATAAACTAATTTTAATTACTAGGGAAGACGATGATTTTATATATATGCTTGGGTAACTTTAGATTTTGTTGGTTGAGTGACATTTTAGTGCTTAATAGGTTGCTAATTGATTGATTACCAATTATTATGATTCTGTTGTTGTGGTTTAAATACCGAGAGGAGACGCCTATAACGTGTTCGATAAAATGCCACTATAGTGTCGGAGTCAAATAGAGATATGTTGGCTTACATTGTATGATCGTTAATATGCTATTGTATGTATTGCATTCGCATTTAGCTTGACATCCATCGAGAGATAGGGTGTTAGTGAATGTGGGAATATGTCTGATTTACCTTGAGAGAAAATTTTGGATAATATAGTTAGCATGATCATCAACCTGTGATATCTATTTACCCTTGCATAATAATTTCAATTGTGAGGATTTACCTAGTGAAATCTGAATCCCTAGTTCCCTTTACTTTGATTACATTAGTTTTTCATTTAGTTTCATCAGTTATTTAAAGTTAGATTTAGAAATTCACAATCTTTAATTGGATTATTCGGATAGAGTTAGACTTAGTCAATTTTAGTACTTAGCACCTTTAAGTCCTCGTAGGATCGATATCTAGACTTACACTTTATTACTTGTGACGACCTCGTAATCTTGCGGGTAACCAAAAGGCGTAACAAGGGGTCGATGTTGGTGTTTCAACCCCAACGACCTTGGATGGCCGGTTGAGCACTTGACCTTAATGCGATGGGTGCAACTTGATCGAGTGCTTACATCTAGTCGGTCTGTAACAACCCCTGACCCGACCCGTCTAGATCAACCCAGAGAGCGCTACCGGGTTTTCAAAACTTTTTTTAATTCTGTTTATAATTTGAAAATCAAATAATTTATAATTTAAAATCCTTTCTATAGTAAGCCTATCAAAATTTATTTTCAAAATTTCGGCAGAGTTTCCTCTGTTTTTCTGATTTCCCAAAAATCCTGTTTCAAATAAAAATTCAAATAATATAAAAATCAACACTTCAAATCTCTTTCTCAATCAAATGCGCACTTTGCCGTTTAGTGCGACTTTACAAACATTTTTAAATGAAATCAATTCATAATTAATATTTACAAACCCTTGAAAATGAAAACATAAATCATAAAATAATTATTTACAAACCATAAATATATAACACATTTACAAATTTCTGTATATGCATGCGTAACTGAATATAATATACAGAACTATATAACTACCCCAGATATGTGACTTTGAATTCTTCTCTGCAGCTATCTCTTCAATCTTTTCCTTCCTCGGTATCTCTGTTACCTACGCGTGATAAAAATCAACGCACTAAGCATATCGCTTAGTGGGTGTACACTATAATAAATTTCAAAAATAATATAAAGCAACAATTTAAATATCCAATACTGAAATTAGGCTCATTAACTAAAGTTCAAATGTTTCTGGGTTTCAATCTCAATAACATTTTTTTATTTCCATATCATTTTCTACTTTTAGTTCTTAATTGGGCCTTTGATACACATTACAGGGTTTACCGGACTGGATTACGGGTTTTACAGTCGGGTTTCCCATCTCAAAATGAAATGGTATCCCTATATACACAGTCGGTTTCCCATTTCAGAATGAAATGGTATCCGTATTTCACAGTCGGTTTCCCATTTCAAATGAAATGGTATCCGTTGAATCATCATCATAATCATTAGGAATATCGGTGCAGTACTGCTAAATATACCCAATTGACATGTCAATCTCCTATATCCATATTTTCCCCTATACATATATCAGGGCTATAATTCAGGTATCAAATATCATATGAAGTCAGTTCCTTGTTTTCGAGAATCAACGATTACAAGTTTCAATTAAAATCAATAATTATGAAACCAAACAATATTCGTAAATCAGGTTTTGAAAATATACGATCTCATTGCAATTCCATAATATTAAAATGTTCCACAAACAGTTCCAACAATGTACGAAAATGAAATACGAGTATATGAAATCCATAAATATGTTTCCAAACTCACTAAATCAAAAATACATAACGAAAAAAGTTTCAGAAACGAGTGTACACCAACCTGGATACCAGTTTTTCCGACTGTTTCTTTTCTGAATTTTCTTTTTCCTTTCCTTTCCCCTTTCCTCTTTTCCTTCCTTTTTCCTTCACTTTCTCCTTCTTCCTTTCCTTTTCTTCTTCTTCTCTTCTTCCTCTTCTTCTTTCTCTCTTCTTCTTCTTCTTCTTCTTCTTCTTCTCTCTTCCTTTCTCTCTCCTCTTCTTTCTTTTCTTTTTCTTTTCTCCCGTTCTCTCTCTCTTTCCCTTTTTTGTTTTCTGGATTGCTTCTTCTTGAAGCTTCCATCACCTACTTATTTTTTTATAAAATTTCGGTCATCGCGACCTGTGGTAACGCCACCTGGTCGCGTTGCTCACTGGAGTAATTTCACCGCTTTCATTGCGATCAACCATCGCGGTGCCTGGTCGCGATGTTGGTCACGTTGCTTACTGCCCAAAATCCAGATTTTCTCCGCGAGCTACTCAGCCCGATGTCTGGTCGCGGTGCTCATTGCCTAAAATCACCATTTTTCATCGCGAGCTGCTCATCGCGATCCCTGGTCGAGGTGACTGGTCGCGGTACTCACTGCTAACTTTTTCCTTCTCTTTCATGCAGTCTTTTTGTACCACTTCATCTGGGCCACCTGGAAACCTTAAAAATATACATATATTTAATTACGTTTTCCATCCCTCAAATCATAAGTATCATATTCATATACTCAAAATTAATTATTTAAAATTAGGGATGTTACACGGTCATTGATCCATTGTGTGGTAGACCGAACCTAGGAGGTAAGGCGACTGTGGCTGTGAACGTCTCACCCCTGTTGTGGAGGTTTGAGCTCTATGCACTCACAATCTTGTTCTCTACTTCGAGAGCTAGAAGCCTTTTTGAGTTCTCGTTCATTTGGTCGACAAGCGCCTTGAGTTGATCCTATAATGCGGTGTGAGCTGAGTCGTTGGCATGTTGTTGGTACTGATAGATTGTTAGTTTCCTTGATTCATTGATTGTTAGGCCACACGGTGGGTGCCAAATTGTAGATTGTCGGATCTGTAGTTAATCGGAACTAGTATCTACAACCTGAAAAACTAATTGTAACACCCCCTGACCCGACCCGACTGGATCGACCCAGGGAGCGCTACCGGTTGTCAAAACTCTACTTAATTCACTTTATAAATTTCAAACCAGTGAAAATCATATAGCTTATAGTTTAAAAATATGTTTCTAGTGAGCCCATCAAATCATTATTTTTTAAAAATTTCGGCAGAGTTTCCTCTATTTTTCGGATTTTCCAAAAACCTGTTTTCAATAAAACAATTATAATACAATATACCTTCAACACTTCTATATCCACATTTTCAAATCACTGCGCACTCTGCCGATTAGTGCGACTTCCAATCATTTTCAAACAAAACATATTTAATTAACATTTACAAACATTTGCAAATAATATAAATCATAAAACACATATTACAAAACATATAAATACATGTCAAATTACAGATTTCTGTATATGCATGCTTCACTAAATACAATATACAAATAATATTCACTTATAACTACTCAAAAGAAACTGTGACTCTGGACCTTCAATCTGCTGTTACTTCTTCTCTATCCTTTATTTCTCCCTGTGTCTCTGATACCTGCGCGTGATAAAATCAACGCGCTAAGCAATAATGCCTAGTGGGTGTACACTTAACTCAAGTATCAAAATCAAATATCATTTCCAATTAAAAAAAACATTTCAATTTTCATCATTTCATAATATTTCACTACGATCATATAAAAACATTTCAATCTTTAACTTTCTTACTGAAATAAGTCATATACAAACAGTTTTACAAAAACATCTAAATTCAATCAATAAAGCATACAATATTCAGTTTTCAATTCTTTTCTAAGCATTTTATTTATATAAACATCTTATTCACTTTCGTTCTCTATTCTGAACATACACTCATCATACATTTCTATATCTGTACATCAGTGTGACGTTCACCTCCGGGATTCGCCTAAACTGGACCAAGCCAGGTTTGCCCCGCGAGATGTAACTGTCAGAGATGTCAGTACAATATCCATCTCCAGGATTCGCCTAAACTGGATTATACCAGGTTTGCCCTGCGAGATATAACAGTCAGGGATACAGTGCACTAGCTGTCTCCGGGATTCGCCTAAATTGGACTCAGCCAGGTTTGCCCCGCGAGATGCAACAATCATCACTATCAGTACAATGGCTATCTCTGGGATTCGCCTAAACTGGACTTGCCAGGTTTGCCCCGCGAGATGCAACAATCATAGATACAGTGAAATGGCTATCTTCGGGATTCGCCTAAACTGGACTATGCCAGGTTTGCCCCGCGAGATGCAGCAATCATCACTATCAGTACAATGGCTATCTTCGGGATTCGCCTAAACTGGACCTTGCCAGGTTTGCCCCGCGAGATGCAACAGTCATCAATATCATCAGTACAATATCTATCTCCGGGATTCGCCTAAACTGGATTATACCAGGTTTGCCCCGCGAGATATAACAGTCATCCATACGTTATTTTCTTTTTCCATTTAAGCAATAGTTTCACAATTCAAATTACAAATCAAGAATCATCCGTTTCAAACAATATTCGTAATATATAATCCATTCATTTCATAACAAAACTTTCCGTTTCTTTCGAAATCAACAATTTATTTTCAAATAACCGTTGTAAATCAAAATCGATTTAAATCAAAATATTCAGAATATTCAAATAAAAAATACATAGAAACAATTATCCATCAAAATCTTCAAATAAACTTAGATTCAAATAAAAAACACAAAGGTTTTCGAAAAGAAGTGTACACCAACCTGGTTTTCGTTTTTCGCACAGTTTTTCTTCTGGATTTCCTTTTCCCTTTCTCTTTCCTTTTTCTCGTTTCTTTTTCCTTTTCTTTTTCTTTCTTTTCTCTTCTTTTCTTCTTCTTTCTTTTCTCTTTTCTCCTTTCTTCTCTTCTTCTGCTTCGGCCTTTTTCTTCTCTCTCTTATTCTTCTTCTCTTCTTCTTCTTCTTCTTCTTCTTCTTCTTCTCTCTCTTTTCTTTTTCTTTCTCGGTCTCTTTTCTCTCTGCTTTCTCTGTTTTTTGTTTTTCTGGATATTTCTGCGATGACTTATTTTTTTTATAAAATTTCGGTCATCGCGACCGTCGTCGCGACCTGTGGTCGCGGTGACCTGGTCGTGTTGCTCTCTGGAGCAACTCCACCGCCTTCATCGCGATCACCCATCGCGATACTCTGGTCGCGATACTCATTGCCAGGATTTTTCACTTTTTCATCGCGAGCCAGTCATCGCGATCTGTGGTCGCGGTGACTGGTCGCGGTGCTCACTGCCAAGAATCAACATTCTTCATCGCGAGCAGCTCATCGCGATCTGTGGTCGCGATGGCCAGGTCGCGATGCTCACTGTCTCAGTTTTTCACTCTCTCTTCGTGCATCGTTTTCGACCGTTCAATTTGGTCCACTTGGAAACCATAAAATAAACATACTTTTAATTACATTTATACCCCTCAACTCTCAAATATTTTTATCCACATAGTCAAACTTAAGTACTCGAAATTCGGGATGTTACACTAATCGTATGGTAGCTTTGGACACCAGGATGGTGCAGACAAGTGAATATCGACACTTAAGTTAGAGACAAATGGGATAAAAAAGGAGAGTATATAAAAGAGTTATATGAATTACTCCTCGTTATGATGTGCCCCGGTAGGTATGGCCGGACTGTTGGTGGAAAGTCAAAGTATTGGGAGCAGTGATGGTCAAGGGTACGTGACCTTGAAGTAGTAGGGCCTTTTGAGAGTTCAAGAGTGAGAGAGAGACTAGAGCTAATGAATCATATTCAAAAGTAAGGAAAATAACCCCTTCTTCGATGAGGGGTCTGAGTTTCTATAGTGGGAGGTCATAGTCCTCCCAAGAGATTTTTGATTTGATTTTATTATTCTTTTTAATGGGCAACGGTCGGATCCATCAGGGGAAGGAACATTTCCTTTCATCATGGGTTATGGCCATTAAAGTCTGATTTTTCTCTCATTAGTTATGATTCGGTCTACAAGGTTATAGTAGCCAAAATATGTCAGGCCCAAAATATAAGCGAGGATCCAACCCAGAAGCCCAAAGTATATCTTAAGACCGGGCTTAGAGTCAAAAAATGGTCATAAACCCATTGACTTTGTCGCACAACGACCCAACTAGGATCACTACGCGGTGATCCAAATAAAAACAATCATGTGAAACCATGATTGACACACTTAAAGAACCCTCATGTAGTACGACATACACTCAACACCCCATACATCGATCCAAGCAGAAACAAGAGAAAATAACTCACAATGTCCACGCCTAGGAAAGCTCCTACGTCATACCATCAGCGTCCTCACTACTTTTCCCTTGAAGAATATCCTACATAAACTTGAACTGTCTGGCCGACTAGTAAAATGGGTCGTGGAGTTAAGCGAGTACGATGTCAACTACCAACCATGCACAGTGATCAAGTCACAAGTATTGGCAGACTTCATAGTAGACTTCACGCTTGGGATTCTGCGACAAGCGAAGGAAAAGCTTTACACCATATCTGGCGACACATCAAAGGAGGATTGGACTTTGGCAGTTGACAGATCAAGTAACGCCAGAGGCAGCGGACTAGAGGTCGTACTTACCTTACCGAAGGGACACGTCATCGAACGATCCATTCGATGCGGATTCAAAACCACTAACAAAGAAGCCGAGTATGAGGCCCTCATAGCCGGACTGACCTTGGCAAAGGACTTACACGTCAGACGGATAAAGGTACGCAGTGACTCCTAATTAATTGTGAAACAATTACAAGGATCCTACCAAGCGCGAGATTTGAAAATGTCGGCTTACTTAACTTTGGTGAAAGAACTACAAGCCGCGTTCGAGTCGTTCGACATCGAACAAGTACCAAGATCAGAAAATACACATGCTGATGCACTCGCCAACCTTGGTTCCGCACTAGATACTGTTAGGATTTATGCTCTAAAGCTTGTAATTGTAAGTGGTTAAAGAAAATAATAAGAATTATTCAGATTATCATTCAAGTTCATAAAATATTTTATATTCAATAATACATTCGTATTGTACAAGAACATCGTAGATTGCAAGATGTAATCTCATAATGAGCATATGATGGTCATATACAAAGAGGATTCATTTTGAGACGTGCAATTTAAAGAGTCTGTAGAGAGCGAACAAAGCTGGGTACTTTGTTTGTGATTTATCTACTGCTGCGGTCCATTCTGTAAAGTATGGTGATCTTATCCTAGATCGCTCATGTAGTTGACATGAGAATGGAGGCACCATATATGATGAGATCGTATAGGACTGGGCCACGATTTATATGAATCTCTCACCAAGATTCGTGAGTAGATGGGATTCATATATAATCGATAAACGATGGCTATTTGTAAGTGATCTTAATCCTGAGTGTCTTATCGACTCCTTCAAATTAGATCGTGGCTTTTGATTTACCATGAGTGAGGTTGATGAGAATCTCGACCAATACCTCCGTATCTTGGAGCTGCGGTTTGGCTTGTGGCTGGGAAGGTTTGTACACAATAGTGGAATCCACTCTTTCTTGATTGAAGTAGATGAGTAGTTCCCTTAAGGGTTGATTTGGGGCTTAAACGATTATGAGCGCTCTCCTTCTTCCGTGAGGAAGACAAGATTTAATTATTCATTAGAGAATCAATGGTACTTAAAGGAAAAAGATATTTCTAGAGGGGTATAACGGACTTTATGACCCAGCTCTAGTTATGACATATTTGTGAAGGATCACACTATATGCAATTAGCTATATCAATGGATACTGAGACTTCAGATTGTATAAACACGTCTACAGTTTTGAGAGTGCAGCCTCGGGTTTTTAGTGGAATAACTTCGAGATTAATAATCGTGAAATATTAATTAAAGAGTTTTAATTAATAATACTAAGTATTATTGGAGCTCAAAATTGTGGGTCCATTAGATCCCCTTGCTAGCCGTTATGGTTGTTGGTAACGAGGATCACAGTAGATTAATTGGATGGTCCAATTAATAGTGTTACGAAAGTAATACGATTTAAATAAAAGAGAATAATTAAATAAAATAATAGAAATTAATAATTATGAATTATGAATTATATTTATTAAATATGAGGTCATGTGATTAAATAATGACTAGGACAAAAGAATTAAAATAATTAGATTATTTTAATAGTCCAAAGGTCACAGTTTCAAGTTTTTAGGGAGACTAAAAATAAATAGGATTTAGAATCCTATTTTGATTTGATCAAACTAAAACCCTAAAGAACTACTATATAAGTGTTATATAGTTAGGAAAAAACCTAACCTAGCACACAAGTGAAAAAGAAAGAAAGTTCGGCCACCAAAGAGAGAAAAGAAAAAAAAGTTTTTTCTGACTCTCCCCTCTTTTGTAGGATTCGCCGGCGTTCTTTTCACGTGACCTCCATCTCTTGCCGTGACATGCCCTCACACACGTTGTTAGACCACGGGTCATAGCTCGGAAGATCTGGTGGTAGATCAAAGAATCAGAAAAAGAAAATCAAGAAAAATATATGTAGTTTCTAAAATCTTTTTCTGCGTATATACAGGAACTCGTTCCTGATTGAAAAATGTTTTTAATATAAGAAAAATTTTTGAAATCCAGTTCCGCATGTTATACGATAATCAAAATTTTTTCTACAATTCCCTTCAATTGGTATCAGAGACTGGTTTTAAGTTTTTGTATATATGCAAAAGAAAAAGAAAAACTACATATTTCTTATTTATTTTTATTTTTCTTTTAGATTATTGATCTGTGATATATTATTGTGTAGGCAATAATCTAAAATGTATGATTTGTTTTTATTGTTATATAATTTAATTGTATAATTTTAAAAGCGTAGTTGGTCGTTAATTATATGGTGAACGGGTTATATGATGAATTTTTATTTTTTTGGCCAATTGTTTATGGCAAAAAGTTTTTTTGTATATATATATATATATATATATATATATATATATTATTGTTATTCTTGTAATCGATCTGCCCTACGAAGAGTCGAAGAAGCGGATGATGCGAAGAAGAAAAGGAAAAAAAAAAAAACGATTGCACAGCCCCATGTTATTCTTGTAATCGATCTGTCGCGTTTGCACTGGGGCCATTTTTTCGTGTTTTTTGCTGATTTTTCTGAAAAAGTATTGTTGAATATTTTCTGGAAAAAGTGCAGAAAATTGGAGTGGAAAACCATGGGTGAAATGACCCAAGAACAATTGCGAAACCGCGGCTCGCGCGAGGGCTGCGCGCACCTTGAGTGCGTGCGGCTATACTGCTGGTAGCCGCACTTTCTCACGCGTTAGGGTTGTTTAGGGTTTCGTTTTAATCTAGGGTGCATGTTAAGGTAACACGTGGACCTCTGGGAAAGATGTTGACTTTTGACAAAAATCAAGTTTGACTTGATTAGGAAAACGTAGACAAGAAGAATTCAACTCGAAGAAGAACTCTTGAAGACCAAGGAATGCCTTGGGAATACAATTGTAATTAGAGTTGTTTAAGTTAGATAACCCATGTCACTCAGTCAATTACGTATGCTTTATTTATTTTCATGTGATGATTATATGGATGTTAAAGCATTGTCATATATATGAATGTCATCTAGATTAGGTGTGCCTACACATGCATAATAATATGTTATGCATAATTGTCATATTATATTGTTTTATTTTAATGAGATTAAAATAGAAAACAATTTCATTAATGGCAATTAAATAATGGATTTGGTTTTTAGGAGTAAAAACTTAGTAATATCCATTAATTAACTAATCAACAAATTAAAGAGTTTAATTAAAAAGATTAGTTAGGTTCTTATCATTAATTAAGATTAATTGGATTAATTAATTAATTAACAAGAACCAAATAATGAGATTAATTTTTAGGAGTAAAAACGTGGTAAATCTTATTAATGACTATTCAACCAATTAAAGAGTTTAATTAAATTGATTAGTTTGGTTCTTATATTAATTAAGATTAATAAGATTAATTACTTAATTAAAAAGAACCAAATAATAAGATTAGTTTTTAGAAGTAAAAACTTGGTAAATCTCATTAATAGCTAATCTATATTAAAGTGTTTAATTAATGATTAGTTAGATTCTCTGTATTAATTAAGATTAATTAGATTAATTATTTAATTAAAAAGAATCGAATAATGAGATTAGTTTTTAGGAGTAAAAACTTGGTAAATCTCATTAATGACTAATCAACTAATTAAAGAGTTTAATTAAATTGATTAGTTTAGTTCTTACATTAATTAAGATTAATAAGATTAATTACTTAATTAAAAAGAACCAAATAATGAGATTAGTTTTTAGGAGTAAAAATTTGGTAAGTCTCATTAATAACTAATCTATATATTAAAGTGTTTAATTAGATTAGTTAGGTCCATTTAATGTTAGATTTAATTTGATTAAGTATTAATGACATAATTGGACCAAATAATGTGATGTAGTTTTAATAGTTAAAACTTAGTAATTTCACATTTAATTTCTAGTTTATTTAAATATTTTATGTAAATTAGAAATTGAATAATAAATTATATTTTAAGAGTTAAAATTGAATAATTTATTATAACTAGTAAACTTAGATTTTATATTAGCCATAGAATCTAAGTAAAGACTAGAAACCTAGTGTTTTAGAAACTCTTAGTTTAAAGAAAATCCTAAATTACAAATAGTGAGTGGGAGAGAGATATATGACATTATATCCCGCAGTCTCCATTGTTAGTTCAACACCGTGAGGCTTGAGTGGCGCCTCGTGACGGCTTTGCTTTCGTCCTCCCTACGGAGGGTGTCCATAAGAGTCAATATCAAGGTTGACTTCTTAACGGATAGGTTTTCAGAATGTATTTTGGGACTGACCTAGCCTACCTAGGCACTCTCAAGTTAAGTTCATGAATTCTGAAACGATGGGTCATACTCATAAAGGACTTAATTAAGTTGTTAATTTATTGTCCTGATTAAATCAAAGCGATGGTTGGTTAATATAAGAATAAAGAGTTATTTTGGTGTATTATTCGATTGAGAATGTCTCGATATAACATGCAGGGATTTGACCTAGCCTACTTAGGCACTTACTTGTGGGATGTTGGATTATCGTGGCATAGCAACTAATTTTAGGTATTTTTTAGTTCATTAAATATATACTCATGCATCATGTTTAATTTTATGCCGAACTATAGCATTTGATATGAATGTATGAAATGAATGATATTAATTTAGATTTATGTCTTTAAATATCAGCGTTATCTTCTGCATTATTATTTCCTCACAAACTAAACATTAACCGGGATAACTTTATTAAGTGGAACCAACATGAACGCAATCATGGTTAGCATAGACCTTAAATCTGTGCTTATATAGGAATGTCCTCCAGAGCCTGTAACCAACACATGACCAATTACCAAGGGTAAGACCGGCAAAGCAAATGTTGCTAAGCCATCTTCTTCTGGTTTCAAGAAGACGAAGAGGTCTACTGGTAAAGTAAAGGCTAAGCCAAAAATAAAGAGCACCACGATTGACTAAGCAAAAGGAAAAATGTTTTCATTGCAAAGAGGTTAGTCATTGGAAGAGGAACTGTCTACAGTACCTCGAGCAGCTCTCCAATAAGAAGAAAGTGAAAAGTAAATCAGATTTACTTATCATTGATTTTGTTTAGTGGAACATAATTCTTCAGCTTGAATAGTAGATTCAGGGGCACTAACTAATTTTGTTCTTCTTTACATTGGAATGATTATTGGCAAAAGCTGGAGGAGGGATCCTTCACTATGCACGTTGGAACAGAAGATGTCGTATCAACTAGAGCAGTGGGAGTAGTTAGACTACAATTTTATAATAATTTTCTTTCGTTGAATAATGTTTATTACATTCCTGGATTAACAAGGAATTTGATTTCTGTTTCCAGATTGCTTGAACAATTCCATTCTATTTCTTTTAATGATAAATCAGTTATTGTTTCAAGAAATGGTTTGAATATATGTTCTGGTACGATAGAAAATAATTTGTATGTTTTAAGGCCGTTAATTCATACAACACTACTTAATACTGAATTGTTTAAAGTTGAAAAACCTAAAACAAAGCGACAAAAGATTTCTCCAGCAGATGACACGTATCTGTGACATCTAAGACTTGGTCATATAAACCTTGATACGATAAACAGACTAGTTAAAAACGGATCTTTAAGTCAGTTAGAGATCGGTACCTTACCTGTCTGTGAATCTTGTCTGGAGGGTAAGATGACCAAGAGACCTTTTACAGGAAAAGAGATTAGAGCCACGCAACCACTTAAGCTTATACATTCAGATGTCTGCGGACCTATGAGTGTTAGAGCTAGAGGTGGTTATGAGTATTATGTCACATTTATTGACGACTACTCTAGATACATGTATGTTTACCTAATGCAACGCAAGTCTGAAACCTTTGAAAGATTTAAAGAATTCCGAGCTGAAGTTGAAAATCAATTAGGCAAAACAATCAAATCACTACGATCGGATCATGGGGGTGAGTATCTCGACCAAGAGTTTGAAGACTACATAGTTGAGTATGGGATAGTATCCCAACTCACAGCTCCAGGTACACCACAGTAGAATGGTGTTGCGGAGAGGAGAAATAGGACCTTGATGGAAATGGTGAGATCTATGATTAGTTTCTCATCATTACCATATTCTTTTTAGGGATATGCACTATAAACAACAATTTACATATTGAATGTAGTTCCATCCAAATTTGTTCCTAAGCCTCCCATAGAGTTGTGGAATGGTTGTAAAGCTAGTTTACGACATTTTCACATATGGGGATGTCCAGTACATGTACTGAAGAATAGGAGTGGAAAGCTGGAACCTCGTTCACAAGTATGTTTATTTGTAGGGTACCCAAAGGAAACACGAGGTGGATTCTTTTATAATCCACAAGAAAACAAAGTGTTTGTATCGACAAATGCAACGTTTCTTGATGAGGATTATATGAGTAATCATAAACCTCGTAGTAAGATTGTGTTAAAGGAGCTAGAACCTGGTACGACCAGTGCTCAGTCAACAAGAGTTGTAGACGATGTTAAAAATCCACAAACATCTGATAGTCAGATAATTCCTAGTCAGGATACACTACCACTGAGGCGTAGTGGAAGGGTTCTTCGACAACCTGATCGCTACTTAGGCATTGGAGAGGCACAGGGTGTCATTTCTAATGATAGTGTGGATGATCTGTTGACATTTAGACATGCAATGAAAGATTCTAACAAAGAGGAATGGCTTAAAGCCATAAATCTCGAGATGGAGTCCATGTACTCCAACTCAGTCTGGGAACTTGTAGACTTGCCAGATAGGATAAAACCTATAGGATGTAAGTGGATCTACAAGCATAAGAGAGGAGTAGACGGGAAGGTAGAGACCTTCCAGGCAAGGCTAGTGGCTAAGGGTTACACCCAGAAGGAAGGCATTTATTATGATGAAACCTTCTTGCCAGTAGCTATGTTTAAGTCTATTAGGATACTCTTATCTATAGCTGCCCATTTTGATTACAAAATCTGACAAATGGACGTCAAGACTGCATTCTTGAATGGCAATCTAGATGAGAGCATCTATATGATGCAATCAGAGGGATTCGTATTCTAAGATCAAGAGCAAAAGATTTGCAAACTGCAAAGGTCTATTTATGGACTTAAGCAGACGTCTAGATCTTGGAACATTAGGTTTGATACTGCGATCAAGACCTATGGTTTTGAGCAGAACGTTGATGAGCCTTGTGTGTACAAACGCATCATTGACAATAAAGTAGTTTTCCTGGTCCTTTACGTAGATGACATCTTACTCATTGGGAATGACGTAGGAACATTGTCAGAGGTAAAGGGTTGGCTTGCTAACCAATTCCAAATGAAAGATTTGGGAGAGGTAAGTTATGTTCTTGGGATCCAATTGATAAGGGATCGTAAGAACAAATTGTTAGCGTTGTCTCTAGCATCGTATATCGACAAGATACTTGTGCGATTCTCCATGCAGAACTCCAAGAAAGGTAGTTTACCTTCAAGACGTGGAGTTCATTTGTCTAAGGAACAGTGTCCTAAGACACCTCAAGAAATTGAAGATATGAGACGAATTCCCTATGTGTCTGTAGTAGACAGTCTTATGTATGCTATGCTATGCACAAGATCCGACATCTGCTTCGCAGTGGGAGTAGCCAGTAGATATTAGTCCAACCCAGGATTGGATCATTAGGTTGCTGTTAAGCATATTCTCAAGTATCTTCGGAGAATGAGAAACTATATACTTGTATATTCCCATCAAAATTTGATTCCATTGGGATATACAGATTCTGACTTTCAATCAGACAAGGATTCAAGGAAATACACGTCTGGGTCAGTATTCACCCTTGGTGGTGGAGCCATAATTTGGAGGAGTATCAAACAATCTTGCATTATTGATTCCACCATGGAAGCCGAGTATGTAGCAGCTTGTGAAGCAGCTAAGGAGGTTTGTTTGGCTCGGAAAGTTCTTGAGTGATCTGGAAGTTGTTCCAGTTATGGGTAGGCCCATGATACTTTATTGTGATAATAATGGAGCTGTGGCCAATTCCAAAGAACCAAGAAGCCACAAAAGAGGGAAGCATATAGAGAGGAAATATCATCTCATCAGAGAGATAATGCAGCGATGAGACGTGGTCGTGACGAAGATTGCATCGCAAGATAACCTGGCTGATCCATTTACAAAGACCTTGACGGCTAAAGTGTTTGAAGGTCACCTAGATGGTCTAGGATTACGAGACATGTCGCATATGCTTTAGTGCAAGTGGGAGATTGTTGGGATTTATGCCCTAAAGCTTGTAATTGTAAATGGTTAAAGAAAATAATAAGAATTATTCAGATTATCATTCAAGTTCATAAAATGTTTTATATTCAGTAATACATTCGTATTGTGCAAGAACATCCTAGATTGCAAGATGTAATCTCATAATGAGTATATGATGGTCATATACAGAGAGGATTCATTTTGAGACGTGTAATCTAAAGAGTCCGTAGAGAGCGAACAAAGCTGGGTACTTTGTTTATGATTGATCTACTGCTGCGGTCCATTCTGTAAAGTACGGTGGTCTTATCCTAGACCGCTCATGTAGTTGACATGAGAATGGAGGCACCTTATATGATGATATCGTATAGGACTGGGCCACGATTTATATGAATCTCTCACCAAGATCCGTTAGTAGATGAGATTCATATATAATCGATAAATGATGACTATTTATAAGTGATCTTAATCCTGAGTGTCTTATCGATTCCTTCAGGTTAGATCGTGGCTTTTGATTTATCATGAGTGAGGTTGATGAGAATCTCGACCAATACCTCCGTATCATGGAGCTGCAGTTTGGCTTGTGGCTGGGAAAGTTTGTACACAATAGTGGAATCCACTCCTTCTTGATTGAAGTAGATGAGTAGTTCCCTTAAGGGTTGATTCGGAGCTTGAACGATTATGAGCGCTCTCCTTCTTCCGCTTTTAATTGTTCATTAGAGAATCAATGGTACTTAAAGGAAAAGATATTTCTAGAGGGGTATAACGAACTTTATGACCCAGCTCTAGTTATGAACTATTTGTAGAGGATCACAATATATGCAATTACCTATATCAATGGACACTGAGACTTCAGATTGTATAAACACGTCTACAGTTTTGAGAGTGCAGCCTCGGGTTTTTAGTGGAATAACTCCGTGATTAATAATCCTGAAATATTAATTAAAGAATTTTAATTCATATTACTAAGTATTATTGGAGCTCAAAACTGTGGGTCCATTAGGTCCCCTTGCTAGCCCTTATGGTTGTTAGCAACGAGGATCACAGTAGATTAATTGGATGGTCCAATTAATAGTGTTACGAAAGTAATGCGATTTAAATAAAAGAGAATAATTAAATAATGTGATTATTTAATTAATTAAATATTTAATAAAATAATAGAAATTAATAATTAATAATTAATAATTATATTTATTAAATATGAGGTCATGTCATTAATTATTGACTAGGACAAAAGAATTAAAATAATTAGATTATTTTAATAGTCCAAAAGGTCACAGGTTCAAGTTTTTAGGGAGACTAAAAATAAATAGAATTTAGAATTCTATTTTGACTTGGTCAAACTAAAACCCTAAAGGACTATGTTATATGGTTAGGAAAAAACCTAACCTAGCACACAAGTGAAAAAGAAAAAAAGTTCGGCCACCAAAGAGAGAAAATAAAAAAAAGTTTTTCTGACTCTCCCCTCTTTTGCAGGATTTGGCCGGCGTTCTTTTCACGTGACGTCCATCTCTTGCCGTGACGTGCCCACACATACGTTGTCAGACCGCGGGTCATAGCTCAGAAGATCTGGTGGTAGATCGAAGAATCAGAAAAAGAAAAAGAAAATCAAGAAAAATGTATGTAGTTTCTAAAATCTTTTTCTGCGTATATATAGGAACTCGTTCCTGATTGAAAAAAGGTTTTCAATATAAGAAAAATTTTTAAAACCCAGTTCCACATGTTATACGATAATCAAAATTTTTTCTAAAATTCCCTTCAGATACCGTAGTTGAGCGGACCATCCCCATGGTTTTTGCCCAATGGCCAGCTATGTGGAAGCCAACGAAGCTTGAAGTAGAACCAATTTCGGACGAACCAACTTGGATCACTCCGATCTACAACCACCTGATGAACGACACCCTCCCATCTGGCAAGGTAGAAGCACAAAGAATCAAGATAAAGGTTGCCATATTTTCTATAATAGGAGGTCAACATTACAAGCAGTCCTACTCCGGGCCGTACCTTAATTGCGTCGACCCAATTGAGGCTTAGCAGGTATTCAAGGACTTGCACGAAGGGTAATGCGGAAACCACTCGGTAGGGAGAAGCCTAGCCAACAGAGCAATCACAACAGGATACTATTGGCCGACAATGCGATCTGAGTCGCACGACCTTGTCAAGCGATGTGACTCATGCTAACGCTTCGCCCACATTTCGCATCAGCACTCGAAGCGACTTCACCCCATCTCAGCACCGTGGCTCTTCATGAAGTGGGGGATGAATATAGTAGGAAAAATGCCAGTCGCTATTGGAGGAAAGGTCTACATGCTAGCCGTGACCGATTACTTCGCAAAATGGGTCGAAGCCGAATCATATGTGAGAATCAAAGACTCCGAAGTAAAAAGCTTCATTTGGAAAAGTGTCATATGTCGCCACGGAGTCCCAAAAGAGATAGTCACTGACAATGGTTCACAATTCATATTATACGACTTCCAAGACTTTTGTGACAAGTAGAAGATCAAACTAAGCTACTCGAGCCCAAGATATCCTCAAGCTAACGGCCAAGCGGAATCCACCAACAAAACGATCATATCCACCCTCAAGAAGCGGCTCGACCAATACAAAGGGAAATAGGCCAACGAGCTACAAGGCGTGTTATGGTCCTACCGTACGATGGTCAGAACATCAACAAGGGAAACACCATTCTTCCTAACCTACGGCTTGGAGGCCGTAATAGCAACTGAGGTTGATTACCCTTCTTACAGAATACAACATGCAATCGAAGAGACAAACAACAAAGAATTACTAAACGAACTCGACATAATTGTTGAGCGTCGTGACAAGGCCGCAATCAGATTGGCAATATATCAGCAAAGAGTCGCCTGACATTATAACATGAATATTTGTCTCAAAACGTTCAATATTGGAGACTCGGTCCTTCGTCGCGTCTTCCAAAACACAAAAGAAAAAGGAGTAGGTAAACTCGGTCCTACGTGGGAAGGGCCATACCAAATCACCAAAATAGTGGGACATGGAGCCTACAAACTGCGATGTACAGATGGCATGGAGATCAGCAACAGTTAGAACGCATACCATCTAAAACAGTATCATTTCTAAAGTCTTACCTTTATATTTTTTCAATTTTATCATCCTACAACATGGAACTCACTTAGGCATCGGAGGGCCGTTAGTAAATCCAACAGCCAACCATAACTCTTTTATACAAGTCGCCATCACTGGACAATCCCACACTGAAAGCTTTTTTCATGCCACACGACCTAGTTTCAAGGTGTTATGTCGCACGAGAAAATAAAAGTTGAAGCATGAAACTACAAAGTCCCACACTCCAACTGGGGCAAATCAATATCATAAGAGTAAGAACCGATGTAAGTCACACAATAACTCATTGCTACGAATTTAGAGTTTTTTCGACATTCTGGCTTTCATGGACTTCGACACATATCAACCAGCAACTCCGCTATAACACAAACAGTGGTCGCACGACCTGCATTCAAGGTCATGGACCACGACCTGCTTTCAAGGTCATTTTAAATCAAATAGTGGTCGCACGACTTGCATTCAAAGTCATGGACCACGATCTGCTTTTAAAGTCACTATAAAAGTAGTTGCACGACTTGCATTCAAGGTCATAAGACATGACCCATGAGGAACGACCTGCATTCAAGGTCATGGACCACGACCTGCTTTCAAGGTCATTTTAAATCAAATAGTGGTCGCACGACTTGCATTCAAAGTCATGGACCACGATCTGCTTTCAAGGTCACTATAAAAGTAGTCGCACGACCTGCATTCAAGGTCATAAGACACGACCCATGAGGAACGACCTGCATTCAAGGTAAAATTCTATTTAAGAACAACTATATTTCAAACATCATATATTAAAAAAGAAATATTGTTCGACAAAATAAATGTAAATGCCTCCATAGGCATAAAAACTTAAAATTCACAAGTTAAAAAATTACAACCCCTTATGGGGCAACATCATCAAGTTCTCCAGTAGGCTGAGTAGCCAAAGCCACGACAGTTGAACTTTCTGGGGGAGGAAGGACAGAATCCTCACCACCAGCCTAGTCCTCTTTTGCTTCGACTTGATGAATTTTCTCCATGGCTCCACCATCATCACTTTCTTTTTCATCATCTGAGCGTGTCAGCTCCTCATGGTCAGCAATCTACCTCTCAACCTTCCACTCAGTCGCACGACCATCCCTATACTCTCTCATCAGATCTGCGCGAGTCTTGATAATCACATTGAGAACATTGTCCTCCGCCTTGTCGTACAGGGAGTCATAATCTGACTCCTTTGCCTTCAGTCTAGCCTCGAGTAGGTCGACATTTGACTTCAGCTTGTTTAGCTCAAGGGTCGCCTCGACCGCACGACTAGACGCCTCATAAGCTGTCTTCTTCGCCTCTAAGCTTGAGGCTTTCAACTTTCATTGTCGAGCTTGAGACTCTGGTTGCTCAACTTCAGCTCCCTTACCTTCTGAAGGGCCAAACCAAGCTCCTCCTTCAAATGAATGTGAGATTGAAGAGCCTGCAAATATCAAAACCAAACACTTAGAAAAATTCCAAGTAAACAAAAAGGGAAACTAGTAGTCGTACGACTTTACTTGGAAAAGGTGGCCAAGGCCCCAATCAACGGCTTGGGAGAGGCTTATCTCCTTCAGGCGACTTTTATCATCAGGTAAGAGTAGTCGCTCGACCTGAGGCAAGATTGACCCAAAATCAGAATACGCAGAGGCATCCTAGGGGAAAGCGAGGTCGACCGATTCCTCGCCACCGACGACAGAATCCTCCCTCCTATGCTTCTTTCCAGTTGAGCTGATATCAAGGTTGGCCTTGCCTTGATTAGATGGAGGAGGTGGTGGAATAGTGGACTCAACATGATCGCTCGACTGAGCCTTCTTCTTTCCTTTCCTTTTTTCCCTAAGCCTTCTCAAAGCGTCGTCAGCACCAAGAGCAGCAATTTCTCTAGCCATGAGGTTAATTGCAAATCGTCGCTCGACGTATAATATAGGTGTCAGAAACCTTGTGCCGTACAATCGCTTGACACAATGCCTAACCCTGACAAACTCTACTAAATTTTTGAAAGCTGGGTAAGGAGTACCTGGCTCGTTTATCACTGAGAACTTCCACAGATGGCTGGGCCTCAAGTTCTCCTCAGACAGGATACTCTTCCAACTTCTCTCCTTCACGTCGTACGACAATATTTTAGCTATACGCGTCGCACACGTCAGACCAACCACTGCTTAAGAAGCTTCAATATTCACTGCAATACAAGAAAACAAACAAGAAAATATTAAGCACAGTACGACAACTAGTATAAAATCGAACGACACGACACGACAAAGTTAATGACCCACCAGCCTTAAGGTGCTTTCTGTTGGCTAGGAGATTCAAGTTGTAGCGACCCTTCTCAGTGTCGTGCTCCATCACCGAGTATGTATAGAAGAGGTCTGACAACTCGAAGACGGTAGACTCCCTTGTACACAACAAGTCCAACCCCAACAAGATCCTTTAACTGTTGGGCATGAGTTGTCCTGGGGCGAGGTCGAAGTGGTCCAAGACCTTTCTCAGTAGTCCGACCACCGGTAATCTGAACCCGACCCGCTGAAATGGGAGTTCGTAGAAATAAGTTCATCTTGGGATTCTCTCTTCCTTGAAGGGCACCCTCAGTGTGACACCATCAGGTATACCATAGCTATACCTTATGCGCATAAGATCCTCCTCCTTAAGCACAATGGCTGGGTTAACCAAAAGTAAACCCAGCGGTCTACTTGGTCCCATGGGACAAGGACCAGCCGCTTCACCTGGTAGCTCAACGAGGGGAATCCTCATAGGTATCTCTTCCATCACACGCGACGTACCCTCATGACTAGAGACAGTCACAGGGTCGTACGACGAAGATGCCAACGTCACGCCATCGTTTGTTGTCCTCGACTTTCCCCACGAGTCGTACGATAGATCTATAGCATCGTCGTATCCTCGCCCAGAAGTACTGGGAGAACTCTCATCACCTCGACTTGACATCAAACCTACAAGTTGAACGACAGTAGCGACAGTTAGTAGTCAAACCTAAACTAAGGATCCTGCATGACCTAATACCAGTTCCCAAGACTGTTAAGCTTATTCCTACAATAGGTCGTGCGACACACATGCTTTGGCTACTGTTGTGCGACACAGACACTATAAACAGATTCTGCCAAAAACCTAAGTTGTGTTTTTCGATCAAACCAACGTTTTTAGATTTTCCTAAAAATCTATTGAAAGAACACGAAAAACATACCCAGAAACCAAAAATGCAGATATAGGAAAATCAATAGCCAAAAACAAAAATAAAGAAAAAACTTACCAATGAAGCGAGATTGACCACTATTTCGCCAGAGTAGACACGAAAAGGACAAAAACGGGCAGCAACGACGCCGGAAACGAAAACACAGCAGCTGGTTCTTGAGAGAGAAAGAGAGAGAGAGCAAAAATTAAAAATGGGAGAGAAAGGGAAAGAATGGTAATAAAAGGAAAAGGCATGTGCTGACGTGTCAGTTTCTTATTAGGCATGCACCCCTATAACCGTCATCATTAATCAGGCGTGTGCGTTTTCCATAAAGTCACAATTACTTTGGCACAACTGTCGAGGAGCCATTGGAAGGCCAACCACTCATACCGCCTTTACCACGACATTGTCGTACGACCATGACAAATCGCAGGGATTGTGATCTTCTCATGAACCCAAGAGCTTTCCTCAAATTCAACCCAAGACAGTCGTAAGACATAAATATAAGAACCACATTAAAATCAACATACGGATCCAAGTTTACATGTCAAGCGACACAAACATAATATCATATCCCTTCACACAACAAAACAACGTCGAAGAACGATACAAACCCCTTGACTTTTTTCTTAAAATCCAAGGCATTTGGGGGTAAACTGTAGTAGCCAAAATATGTCAGGCCCAAAATATAAGCGAGGATCCATCCCAGAAGCCCAAAGTATATCTCAAGACCAGGCTCAGAGTCAAAAAATGGTCATGAACCCATTGACTTTGTCGCACAACGACCCAACTAGGATCACTATGCGGTGATCCAAATAAAATCAATCATGTGAAACCATGATTGACACACTTAAAGAACCCTCATATAGTACGACATACACTCAACACCCCACACATCGATCCAAGCAGCAACAAGAGAAAATAACTCACAATGTCCACGCCTAGAAAAGCTCCTACGTCGTACGACATACTATCTTTCTTACCTCGAGTCAACGTTCAGTCAACATATCGCACGTCGTATGATCGTGATTGTCAGTACAATTGTCAAAACCATATGTCGTACGACATAGAATCTTCTTAGTTCTGTAGGGGACCAAATCATGATTTACTTTAAAGACGGTTCTACAAAACCATAATTAAAATATAAACGGCTAAGTCAAAGAAAGCATCCATAAAACTCCTTAATTGGAGACAGCAAGAGAGGTAATGATGAAACCCCTCAACGGGCAAAAACATCATCCCCCTATAAATGAAAGAGAGTTCTCCCAAGAGAGGGGGACAAAAAAAAACTAAAATCCTAGAGCTATCAATATTCAGACAACACTCTCCGGCCAATGTTCATAATCTCCGATCACCTTCCGATTATACCCCAATTAGCCGATCTTATATCTCCTTCGATCAAGGAGACATCAATCACCAAGATAATAGGAAGTATTACTCGCTTATCTCAACTCATAGTCATTATATACCTATTATCACTCGCTAACTTGACCGTCGGAGTGACTTTGGTCGGCACCACTCCGGTGTCCCAGATGTCATGCGGATCACGTGCGTTCTATTTTTGCAGGTTGTAGTGCTCCGTGTCCACGAGCGATTTTTGAGGACTACAAGGGTCTATGCAGTCCAACTGTTGGGTCTTCGCGGTCTTGGGTTTTGGGCTCATATTGACTGTGAGCTTATGGTTTGGGCATGATAGTTCTAGGCCTATTTTGTGTATTTTTGTTATACTAAGCTCATGATTTTGAGTCTTTTTTAGGTATTGACTTTGTAGTTGAGGGGTCCCTACACGCATTGTGAATGCTATTTTTTTTACCTCTGCAGTAGTTATGTCATTTTAAAAAAAATAATACTAAACATCTTAACTTTTGTATTTCCTTATATCACAACCAATAATGTGACTATCATATGATCCCAATTATCAAACATTAGATAGGATAAACTCATAAAAGTGAAATAAAAATATGAGATATCTAGCAATAATGTTTAACAAATAAGTCAATTTTGTTTATCACAGTAAAGATGTACAAAAGACTTCACGTATGAAAAGAACTTAAAAACTTTCTTGTTTCGTGAGACTTTCCATTTCTTGTTTCGTGAGACTTTCCAACTTAAATTAAAGGCTTACAAATATCACAGTCCTCATTAAAAATATGTATATTTGTACTATGATGCCCAGACCATGATCAACGGTAATGATCATATTTAATTATTTATTGGGTCTTGTGTGCTGCTGCTCATCTGCCTGATTATATCAGCTGCTAATGCTAGACTGCAATTTTAGATCAAATTTTATTTTTTTTTAATGAATTACTTGCCACGCTAGACACTCGAATTGAGAATTTTTAATATATATAGAAAATGCTAAATATTTCATGAAACACTAAATATTTAAATGTTCTAGAGAACGCGTTTAGGTAAAATCTTGTTTTGAAATCAATTATTTGTCAGCAATATTCTCAAATTGAGTACTTTTAGTAATTTTATACACAACGTAAGATATTTCGCAAAAAGCTAGATATTTATAAGTTATAGCGAACACGTTTGGGTGAAGTTATGTTTTTAATGATTTACTTACTATGAAATACTCTCGAATTTAGTACTTTTAACAGTTTTATACAAAACGTTAGATACTTCTAGAAACGCTGTATACTCTCGAGCTTGAGCAGAAACTAGGCTGTGGAATATTTCGAGCTTGGTTAACTTGCTTAACACATTTATATAGAGATCCTCAAAAATATGTAGAGATCTTCATATTATTGAAAATACTCATTAGAAAAGAATACATAATACAAACAAATTAAAAACTTAAGATACTCTCCAAAGTGTTTTGCTTACAAAAAACAAAAAAAAAAAAGAAAAAAGGATTCTTAATCCTCTTTTCTTAAAAAAAAAAAAAAGGGTTTTTTTCTTAAGGGGAAAATTTTTCTTTTTCTAAATCTTGAAGAGTCTCGTATACACATCCATGAATGCAATTGTTTAATTAGTTCATACACATCCATAATGAAAAACTTAAATTAATTAACTAGAACAACATCATGCCAAACAACCTTGAGAGAAATCAGACTTAGCTCTACTCAAAACAACCAAATATTTTCCTTTCAAAAAAAAAAAAAAAAAACCAAATATTAAGATTTAATGAAAATAAAATACATGATTGGATATATTTCACAAGTCTTGTTCAACATCATCTTATTCAATCCCTTAATCTATGAACATCACAAACAGCAAACTGCAAACCAAGCACACATATATATCTTGCAAACATGTCGAAACCGATCGACTTATGCAATTAAAGTGCATACAACTTCTTAAATAGGTATTGGATCAACAAAGAGCTGAGTGATATGATCTTTCAAATACTGTGGCAATGTGTATCCATCGCCGTCCTTGTAAAAAAGTTCTGCTGTGCGAGCAGCATTAACAATTGTAAGGAGGAGTTGCAGTGAGATTGGTGTTGGCTTTAGGTATTCTTCATTTATATCTTTCCATGCGTTTTCAATCACTATATTAATTTTCTCAATCGCCTCCTTCCTAGAAACGCCATATTGATTCATGTACGATTCCACCCCAGAGGCTACATGTCCCCTCTTTTGCTCAAACTTCAAATATCAAATTTCTATACAAGTTAATTATTAAATATCAATTTTTACTTGTCTGTGTAAAACAGACACGCATTTTTTTCATACGAGATCTTGTTTATGTAACCTTGTATCATGAGTAAAATAAATAATACCTGGTGGCCGATGATGTCATTCAAAAGACGCATTTGTATATATCCAGCTCTAATAATCTTTGGTCGAGTTGATATCCACTCAAATGCATTAATCCCAACCATTTCTCCCATTCCTACAAATGCTGTTGCTGTTACTGAGAAACAACCTGCCGAAACTACTGCGACATCCAAATACTCATCAAATGGTGGCACATAATTTTGATTGAGCCACTCTTCTTGAACATGGTAAGATCTCATCATCTCTTTCACCTAAAAGGCCGGACACATTTCAAACGTTAAAGTGCCAGTTCCTCATAAAAGATATATAAATAAATATACAAGTCTTACCGTGTCCTTGGTATAAGAGACCCTATAAGATCTTTCTTCCTCATCCAATTCATCATTTATATCATCAAAAACATTTAAGAGGGCACTATAAACAGTTTTCAGATAATCTGGCAACTGATCAAGGGCACTAGTGTCCCACCTGCAAGTCAATCAAATATTAAGATCTTTCTTCCTCAGTCAGTTCATCATTTATATACGTGTTATGTAATTGTAGTTGTATATATAGAGTTAGCTCCAAGGAAGTAGAAGAAGAAAAAAAAGAAACAAGAATAATAAAAAGAGTATATATAAAACCTTTCTACTGCGTCTGTAAAAAGTTGGAGCTCCTCAATATTTTTATAATTGTAAGCATCGTATGTATCGTCTATAACAGAAAGCAACATCACAACCTTAGTCCAAATTACTCGGGCACGCGAATGACAAGGCTCAAAATATGTTCCAAATGCCCATACGTAGTTCTCCACTATTCTATCTCTTATATATGGAAGCTCTGATGCCAAATTTGTATCCTTCCACCAACTGCAATAATTAATTCCAAAGTCAATAATATATTAATGCAACACATTTCAAAGAAATCTCAAATGATGTACCATTTTAGTTATAATCACATCTACTATAAGACTATCACATGATCTATATAATCTACATGTCCATGGTTACAAGTAGCATATCTAATGAGCTTTTTTAAACTCATTAATTGAATTCTGGCAGTGAATAAATGAAAATAGTGTCTCTTTATTTTTGTATAAATAATTTACATGAAGCATTTCAAAGCATGCTTTTTAGTGTGTTAATTAACAAATTAACATTTTACCTTATGAGGTGGCTTATCTCTTGTTGGTGTAGTAGCTGCACCCGATTAAAATCCAACTTTGCAAACAAGAGCAGAGTTTCATCTCTAGATTCCTCTTCTTCATAAACAGATATGTACTCTACTGCTTCCTGTCTTGGTATTGTTTTATTCAAAGGCATTTTCAAGGCTTTGATTATTTGGGTTTTCAAATGAGGACTTGATTTTTCACACAAAGAATTGAGATGAGCCTTGGTGAAAGCAAGTGCCTCATCAAGAATATCTTCTCCATTTATTCTTAAATGGCTAGCTTCATACAAACTTAACATTCCCCTCGCATCGTTGGTTAAATATTTCTTGAATTTACCGTCACCCTCCTTGAATTTGTTAAACACATCTAATTTTCAATCCATGAGTTAGCATAATTGATGTTGTAACACAAAAATTCCCATGATATAAACACATACTTTACATGCAAACATGACTTACTGTTCAACTAGACCTAATACCAAATAATCATTAAACTAAAAAGCATTTAAAGTACTCTTGTATGTAGTTTCTATTATAATAATGCTAACTTCCAAACTTTTATCATCCCAACTGATTTGATAATGTCGTGTCACGGTGTGTGTATATGATAAACTAACATAGAAATAACGTGGTATCTCTTTTACTAGATATATACTTTCTCATTTCATTAATTTATTAATTATTTATGATTTAGGTAAGTTTTTGTGTTTTGTTTTTGTTCTTTGTTGCATGTTGATATATGAAATTAACTACTTACCACAAGACATTTTGTAACCATTCATTCTGAAAACTCGAAATAGAAGAGCCGTAGTGTATAAATCATATTCATGATCATCAATGTAATTAAGCTGCGTTTCGAAAATACGACTTAATTGTTGATCGATGTCATCCTCAAAGTGATAGGAAATTCCTAAGCGATATAATGAATTGATCAAACAAACTTTCTCTCTCGGGTCGTTTGTAGGCGCAGTTAACATTTCCTTCACTTTATCTTTCAGCTCTTGAATTTGGTTACCATAAGTTTGATCAAAATCCTGAGAAATAATAGAGAAGAATCAAATGTCATCAATTTAAGTAATAATTAATCATCCAAGATATGAATAGATATGGTATGTTAATATACTTACGCAGATACGAGAGGCAACGGAAGTGAAGGCATTTGAATCTTTCCATATGTCAGAAGGAAATCCTGCCAATTGACGTTCAACTTTTTGGTTGGTTTTAGAAGCTAAACATGCTTTGAATCGGCCTCTAATTTTCGAGTAAATAATAGGAAAGGAAACTGAGGAACGTCGACCCCATAATACTTGAGGGGCAAATTTGGGAAATGAAAGAATGCAGTACTGCTGGGATTTTGCAACTACAAGTGCTTGCTCAGCCATTGCGCTTAATTTGCTCCAAAAAAGAGATCAACTACTGACTCTGTACTGTCAAAAGCTCTAAGCTGTAATATATATACACAACTAGGGCAGCTTTGTGGGTCCTTTGTTATTTATTAAACATACAATTATTTAGTTTGTGGGTACAGGAAAGTGATTATGGAATCTTATTCCAAACCTATTGTTTATATTCTTTTGCATGATGTTAATCCCTTTAATAATTTGTTTAGTTTTATACAAAGTTGTAAAGATTTAATTAATGGGGACTGGATTTATAGTATTGTTCATGTTTACAGGGAAGGAATAGGCTTGCAAATAGCCTGGTCGTGTGAGTTGGGGACTGTCTGTTTTTGAGTTCGCTCCTCCTGATAGCTTGGGCATTTTTCTTGAGGATGGTGAAGGGATGCTTTCTGTGAGAAGTCTATGTAAGGGTAGTTAGTTTTTTCCTCGTGTTTGTTCTGTGCGTTTAGCCCTCATTTTTATAAAAAAAATTAAAATTAACTGTTAATATCTAATGACAGTAACTTTACAAATTCGGCAACTATAGATTATGTAATTGCTTTCCTAAGCAAATCTACAAGTTTATTTAGGTAAATCAAATCCACAGATTTTTTAATGTTTTTATTTATATAAATATATATACACACGCTAACCATTTTGTAGGAATGCAATTATTTGGAGTTTAAATAACGATAATTATACATCATATCTTGACTTTAAGCAAATACTAAATTCGCAAAAGAAGTTTTAAATGATTAATAATAACAAAATTTTAATGGTTTAATTATTAGTACAAAACAAAAATCAGAGCATATTTACTCGAAATCTATATAATTGCAGGAAATGACAAAAATAAAAAATATAATTCCTATTGGGTGGCAGCTCCGGCGATATTAAAATACTTTTATCATTTATTTTTATTTTTACTAATTTTTATCATTTATTACTTTTATATAATTTTGCCATTATTTTTTAAGGCTACCATAAATCAAATTAAAAATTTGACTTAAAATTATATTTCAATTTATCTATCTATTTGCTCTTAATCCAATGATGGAAAAGAAGAGAAGATGACAACTCTTGACTTTAGACCAAATAAGTGAATGAATATTGAAGTCCAAATTTTAAATATGCTCTCACTAGAAAGTTCTCTCTGAGCTCTCTAGTGGGTCTTGGTAGAAGCATATCTCACACTTTTTGCGTGGAGAACTCGTCCCCATGGATGGTTTTTCTTCATCTTTTTTTACTCTTAGCTTCTTTTATTTTCTCCGTTTTGATGTGGAATGGAAATGGAGGCAAAGGAGATAGCTAGGATCTGTCGGAAGCTCTCATTGTCGGACGATGACACTCCGATTGCTAAAGTAGGGACACCGATCCAGGAGCAGGGTAGAAAGATGGTTTCTATAAGCTTAGTGGGGATGATATTTGGGAATAAAGTAGTCAACAGGGAGGCATTTCGGTCGGCGATCCCTAGAATTTGGAGGACTACAAGGGATTTCGAGATCGAATCTGTAGGAAACAACATGTTTGTTTTTCAATTTAAGTGTGAATGGGATAGAAAGAGGGTTCTGGAGGGAGGCCCATGGTACTTCGATAAAAAATTTTTAGTTCTTCGTGAGGTGTAAGGTATTGGTAGAATAGCAGAGATGGAGTTCAATTTTGTTCCATTATGGATACTACTGTACAATTTACCTCTAGCTCACATGAGTAAGGAGATGGGGGTTTTTCTTGGGAAGATGATTGGAGATGTTGTTGATATTGATGCTGGTCCTAATGGATGTTGCCTTGATAGATTTATTTGGGTTAAGATCTTAGTGGAGGTGTCTAAGCCTTTGATGAGAGGGTTGAGGGTTTTGTTAGGTAATCCTAAGGAGCTTTGCCAGATTATTTTGAGGCATGAGAGATTGCCTAATTACTGTTAATTTTGTGGTAGGGTGGGTCATTTGGTGAGGGAATGTCTAGAAAATACTTAGAATATTGTGGAGGAATCTCAGTTGAGATTTGAAGCATGGATGATGAGAGCTGGTGATGTGGGTATGGATAGAGAGAGGTCAGTACGAAATAGAAAAGCAGCTACTAATGATAGTAACCATTCGAAGGGGTCCCTAGCTCATAGTAAGGCAGGAGAAGGAGATGGTTTGAGACAGCAGATGGGTGTGTTTTCCTCAGGGGTTAAAGAGATGGTGAACAGAGACACCAGAATTATGAAGGAAAATTATGGAAGTGAAGACCTACAGAATCAACAGAGTGAAGACCTACAGAATCAACATAGTCTTGAAAGGTTTGGAGTGCCTGAGCTTGTTATTGAAACTTCTAGGGTAGCTAATTTCAAGATGAAAAAGGGTTCAAAGGAGTTGTAATCAATTGACTCTCTGATAGATATTATTCCAATGGATAAGCAAAATGACAAAACGATGGTTACAGGTATGTCTTCTAGTATAAATGCATGTCTTTCCTCTAAGGGGATTGCTTCTGGTATGAATAGTGGATGAGGGAATACTGGTATTAATAGTGGTCTTGAGGAGGGTGAGGGATCTTGTAGCAAGGTGATGGTGGAGGTGTCTGGTTTTAATATGGAGTCTGTTAGTAAGGAAATATCGAGTGATCAGTCCGATTTATTTATTGCTCACCCAAAGATAAAGAGCTATGATATGGGTGAGGTGAATAGTCCTAAGGTTAAGAAATGGAAGAGGTTGGCTATGGATTAGCTGAAGGGGAGATATCTAGATGGGAACTTTATGGAATTGGGTAAAAGGGGTTCAAATGTTGTGATGGAAGATGTGCAGTTTTTCATTTTGAGCTTTATTGACCACATCAAAGTTCCTAGGAACCCATACCTTGGTCTTCTTCAATTGCTTTCCATCGTCACAATGAATCTTTTTGTAGATGCCTTGATCTAAGATTGGTCACCTGTCACATGCTTTATATGTCTACTAACAAAACTCTTTGGGTTAGTATAACTTGTTCCATTAATATCATGTATGATAGTTTTCTTCACTTCCTCTTTTTTAACCCAAACCGGTCTCAAGGCTTTTTGAACATTTTTCTTTTGAGGAATAAAATAACTAGACCTTTTATCAATAACATTAACATGCTTTAACTTTCCTAATGATTTAGAATTTGACACAGGTTTACACATGCTAGTATATTGATAACATCAAGGCCTAATGTGACCTTTAACACCACAATAATAACAAACATGTGTGAACTTAGAAGATTGAACATTATAAGGAATTAAAGCTTTAGACCTATCCTTAATATGATTATCATGATTATTCTTTGAAAAGAACTTAGCATTTTATTCATTATTGCACATGCTAATATACTTGTAACACCTACGTCTAATATGCCCATTGACACCACAATAATGACAAGTAGGGATAAATTTAGAAAACTTACCTTGCATTTGTGATCACTTTGGTGTTGTGCTCTTTCTGGATTTTTCTTGTGCGTATGATTGTCTCAATGAAACTCCTTGTGGCTTGTCCTTTGGCTTGTGCATATGATCCTATTGCTTGGTAGATGTAGCCTTTACAAAAACTGTTTTGCTTGTTGAAGTCTTTGAATCATTAATGAATCTAAGACCTCGTTTGTCGTTGTACATCTTTCCAAGACTTATCATCTCGTCTATCTTCTTTGCACCAAGCGTCAATCCCTTGATTAACTCCTTTGCCGCCGTCAACTCCTCTATGACTTCTTCTTCACACGTCCTCAAGATCTCCAACGACTTCTCTTTTTGTTCGATCTATTCTTTCATTAATTTCATCTTTTCCATGCAATCCGCGATCTCCTTCTCTTGTTTCAAATTTGTTTCCTTTAGTTCTTTAGAAATCTTGATTGCGTCATCTTTTTCACCTTCAAGAGATTTCACAATTGTTAATAAAGAAGAGTTTGATTTTTGTACCTTGAGGTTCGTCTTGTAGAGCTAGTCGAAGGTATTCTTGAGATCACTGAATCCAACAGATTCATCTTTGGATTCATCTTCAGATTCATCACTAGAGCTATATCTCTCGGCTTCCTAATATGATGCGACATTTGTAAAACAATTGTTTTCATCCTTTTTGACGTTGGCACTTTTGAATCCACTATCGGATTTCTTTCCCTTGAGGGACTTTTTAAATTCCCTTACAATTTTCGCCAAATCTTTATCATCATCGCTTTCTTCAGCAATTTTTGACATGTGTGCCGTAGACTTAAAATCAATCTTTTTTTGCTTATTGATCAGTTTAAGATTCAACTCAAATGTTTGAAAAGATCCTATCAATTCGTTTACTCTCATGTTGTCTATGCCTTTGTATTCTTCAATAGTAGTGACCTTGGCTTGGAACCTGTCAGGCAAAGAATATAAGATCTTTCTAACAATATCAGAGTCAGAATATTGCTTACCAAGTACAAAACTCGAGTTCATGATGTCCATGAGCTTTGTTTGGAAATCGAGAAAGCTATCATTTTCCTCCATATATATGCAAGGCTTCAAATTTTGACGTCAACATTTGAATCTTCGATTTGCTAACCGCCAATATTCCTTCAAACGTGGTTTGCAGAATTTTCCACACCTCCTCGCTAGTTTCACGATTCTGGATATGCATATATTGATGTTCATTAACACCATTAAAAAAAAAAGTTCAAACCTTTGGAGTTCCATGTTGCATCAGAATGCCTCGTTGTATTCTATTCAACTTTTGGCTTCATGAAAACAACTTCTTCGGTGTTGGTAACGGTATGAGGGGAATAACTTTCTTCAACATACATCCAGACACGCTCATTATTGGACTTCAAATAAGCCTTCATGCGCGTCTTCCTGGATGCATAATTCGATCCATCCAAAAGTGGTGGTCGAGTATTTGATGCTCTTTCTCTGATCATTCCTGTCATAGAATATCAAGCAAAAACAACAAAACAAATCCAATAAAATATTGAGCCTGGATCCTAACCTAAGTATGTCTAGACTCCTGTTCTGATACCAATTGAAAAACATGGATTTGTGTACTATGACAACCTGGGAAGGGGGGGATAAATAGGTTTATCAATAAATATTGCGGAATTAAAATCATAAACCATTCAACACATAACAAGAGAGATTTTTAGCGTGGAAAACCTCAACAGGCAAAAATTACGAGACCAACTCGTAGGTCACTTAACACATCTACACAAATTATACTAGTTGGTATATTGTTTATAACTCACGTTGATTGACCACTCAATCACACGACTCTTCTTATAACCCAATGCTACTTACCTGCAAGTCTTTTACTAGCAAATCCTGTGATGTGTGTTCAGTGACTCCACGCGCTCCAAGTCTCGTTGGTCCTTTCGTATAGTCAAAGAAACAATAACCCCCAATTTATGAGATCAGATATATGTGCTCAATAAAATATGAATAAACAAATAACATGCATGATCAAAGACATGTTATGAATAGACTACGCAATTTAAGTGCAAAAGCAAAGTATAATAGTCTATGTAAATAAACTCTCTTTTGTCTTACAATAACAAAAACATCGAAGCATCAAAACAACCAAAACATGTGAGAGGAATATAATAAGAACTATGAAGAACTTTAAAGAGTATAATTAACCTATGTAAAAGAGACTTACACGGCTAAACATTGAAGAACAATAGGCTCACTATTTATAACAATCATTATAAACCCTAATTCTAATTGTAGTAGGACATTAAGAGCTATTAGGTTTTCTAATTCAACAAGGAAAGAAAGATTTACTTTCCTATTAAAAAGAGATTATCAACCCAAAAATAAAAGACTTATTTATTAGGTGATTCTCTTGCTTTCAAACTCAATAAAAATATCTTCGATGGACAAGTAAACATTAAACATATGTTAAAAGACTTTAAGAGACCATAAAACACATAAAGCATGACCTAGCCCTTTTGGGGTTCGGCCTTAGCATCCCACGTACGCCTTAGACGTGCACCCACACCTTAGGCGTGAGGTTGTTGTCAGACAGCCACACCATAGGCATGCACCCATGCCTGATGTGTGAGGTTGCTGCCAGGTTCCCCTGTTTCAGCTTTTCTAGCTGCACTTGACTTCATTTGAATCAAGCGAATTCTAACCAAACAGCCTTGAATTTTTTCGTTCTTTATACCGTCGGAAAGATATGGATGTCTAGTTTCATTCTAAAACAAAAACACCATTTGGATATATAGATAAAAAGTTTTGCCCGCTCAAGCATCCAAAGGTCAATTTTTCGAAAACACAAAATGTTTGAAATTAAATTTCAAAACTAGACAAAACAAAACAAATAAGACTAAATACTTATAAAACATTAAAGCTAACATGTTAGCACTCAAATACAAATGCATGAATATATTATAAGTGAGTGTGTAAATCTTATCTGATCTCAAGAATTAAGAGTAATGTTTCTTTGAAACTTATCTTAAAACACTTTCTTGAAACTTCTCAAAAGCTTTTCGTCTTCACATGATTTCTTCGAATCTTCAATAAGCTCAACTCGGTTAATCGGTTAATATGCATGCGGTTAATATGCATGCGGTTGCGTGAAGAACTTAATTTTCTTGCAAATGCAATTATTTGGCTGCTTTTGTTATTCACGTGAGGCAAGTTAACGTCAAGTGACTGTAGCATGAATACCTAATCTTATTTGCTTCTGCAAACTTGGTGGTTGGCTGAGAATAGTGATACAACTCACCCCAGATTCTTTTAATGGTAGAAAATATATACCATTCTATGGATCTTTGTATTTTGATTTAGTCAAAGCTTAATATGGTATTTGCGTCAATTTTATGAAGAAATTCTGGATTCAAATCCCACATGAAACCAGTCATGGACAAAATAACATTCATATAAGTGTATAGATAATAAATAAATAAAAAAAGACCCTAAACTTCTGCTATATGGCAAATTTGAAATCTTTCTTCAATTCTATATATGTCTTCTGCTTCATAGTGTTCTCACAATTCTAAGAAGAATGAGTGAGGAAAATGAATACTTCCTACTGCATTATGCTTTCATTTCTAATCCTCTCATAATGGGTTATGACCATTAAAGTCTGACTTCTCTCTCATTAGCTACGGTTTGGTCTACAAGGTCTACAATGTCCAACTGTTGGGTCTTCGTGGGGTTGGGTTCTGAGCTCATGTTGACTGTGAGCCTATGGTTTGGGCATGATAGTTCTAGGCCTATTTTGTGTATTTTTATTGTAATATGCTCATGATTTTGAGTCTTTTTTAGGTATTGATTTTGTAGTTTAGGATCCTACATGCATTGCGAATGCGGTTTGGGGCTTATGCTATTTTTTTTTTACCGAAAAAAAATAATATTAAATATTCTTACTTTTTTATTTACTTATATCACAACGTGAGACTTTCCCAACTTAAATTAAAGGCTTACAAATATCACAGTCCTCATTAAAAAATAAAAATATGTATATTTGCACTATCATGCTTAGACCATGATTTACGGTAATGATCATATTTAATTATTTATTGGGCCTTGTGTGCTGCTGCTGATCTGCTTGATTATATCAGCTGTAATGCTAGACTGCAATTTTGGATCAAGTTTTATTTTTTAATGAATTACTTACCGCATTATACTTCAATTGAGAATTTTTAGTAGTTATATAGAAGATGTTAAATATTTCATGAAACATTACAATATCCATAAATTAAGTATTTTTAGTAGTTCTATACAAAACGTAAGATATTTTGCGAAACGTAAAATATTTATACTAGATATTTACAAGTTATAGCAACCAGAAATTATATTTTTAATGATTTATTTATCACAGAATACTTCTAAATTGAGTACTTTTAGCAGTTTTGTACAAAACGTTAGATATTTCAAAAAACATTGCAGAATCTCGAGCTTGAGCAGAAACTGAGCTGTGGAATTTTTTGAGCTTGGTTAACTTGCTTAACACATTGCTATAGAGATCCTCAAAAATATGTAAAGATCTTCATATTATTGAAAACACTCATTAGAAAAGAATACATAATACAAATAAATTTAAAACTTAAGATACTCTCCAAAGTGTTTTGCTTACAAAAAAAAAAAAAAAAAAGATTCGTAATACTCTTTTCTTAAAAAATAAAATAAAAAAAAACGTTTTTTTCTTAAGGGGAAATTTTTTTTTTTTCCTAAATCTGGAAGAGTCATCATATACACATCCATAATGAAAAACTTAAATTAATTAACTAGAACAACATTATGCCAGGCAACCTTAAGAGAAATCAGACTTAGCTCTAATCAAAACAACCAAATATTAAGATTTAATGAAAATAAAATACATGATTGAATATATTTCACAAATCTTGTTCAACATCATCTTATTCAATCCCTTAATCTATGAACATCACAAACAGCAAACAGCAAACTGCAAACCAAGCACACATATATATCTTGCAAACATGTCGAAACCGATCGACTTATGCAATTAATTGATGTTGTAACACAAAAGTTCCCATTATATAATAAAACTTTACATGCAAACATGACTTCCTGTTCAACTAGACCTAATACCAAATAATCATAAAACTAAAAAGCATTTAAAGTACTCTTGTATGTAGTTTCTATAATAATAATGCTAGACTATCGTAAAAAATATATATTTTTTCAAAAAAAATAAACTAAAAAAAAAGGTTTTTAAGGCATCCATGTACATATATATAACTTTTGTTTTTCAATTAAATTTATAGATGCACAATCTTATGAGCATTTTCCATTTACCCCGACCTAAGACTTAATGTCAAATTGTTGATAGAGCTCCATTAAATCTAACACATGCATGAGGAATAATAGGGTCATTTTGGTATGTTTGAATTTAAATATGAGAAAATTATAAGAAAAATAAGGCTCTTAAATTGTCAAATTTGTTCGTTTTTATAAAACAAAAGTGTTGAAGTATAAACTTGTTTTAGGCCCAAACTATGTGAAGGCCTGAACCATTATGGGAGGCCAAACCCAAGCACAAATAAAATAGAGTCCAAGTCCATAAATAAGGTGCAAGCCCTTTATTTAGAATTCTCTAGGGTTTAATAATTAGACATAAAAATCATGTGGTCAATTGGAAGAGTGTGGAAGGATGTAGAATGATGAGGTGTATGATTATGATAATTTTGGATTAGTTTATTTGTGTGGTCTAAAATTGTTTGTAAGTAGTATAAACACCCCTTCCCCATTTTGGTTTAAACATCAAGAAGCAGCAAAGCTTCTAAGTGAGTGAAGAAGAAGTAAAAGAGTGAGTTAGTTCTTGAGTGAGAGTTTTCTTGTAATATTTGTTTTGAATTTAAATAAAAGTTGTTTGAGTGTTTTATTTCCAACAAAGTGGTATCAGAGCCGAGTTGGAAGGTGTGCACTATAGCATATCCAAATCGAAGTTCTCGACGAGACGAAGCCGACGCCGCAAAAATCTCCCCGATTGGAGTTGTAATGAGCCGCAACGGGCCGCCGGAAGTTTGCTGCCAGGGAGTGAGTTAACTCACCGAGTTCAAGCCGAGTCAGCCGAGTTGGAGCCGAGTTGACCGAGCCGCCAAGCCTGTTGACCGAGCAGCTGACCGAGCCACAAGCCGTTGACCAAGCCGTCAAAAACGTTGACTGTTGACCAGGTGAGGTTGACCGTTGACTTTGACAAAAAAAATTGATATTTTGTCTGAGTCTATCTTAAGGTTTTTCGACGTTCTGAGTCCATCCGTGTAGTCAGAATTTCAAAATTCTCACCATATTGAGAGTTATGGCTAATGGTATGGCGTCATTTCAAGTTCCAACACTCAAGAACGAAAATTATGATAATTGGAGTATCAAGATGAAAGCACTTCTTGGAGCACACGATGTCTAGGAGGTCGTAGAGAAAGGTTACACCGAACCAGAAGATGAGTCAACTCTATCCCAAACTCAAAAGGATAGCTTAAAAGACTCAAGGAAGAGAGACAAGAAGGCTCTCTATCTCATCTATCAAGCGTTAAATGATGATGGTTTTGAGAAGATTTCGAGTGTAAGCTCCGCTAAGCAAGCGTGGGAGAAGTTACAAATCTTTTACAGAGGAGTCGAAATGGTAAAGAAGGTCCGTCTCCAAACATTAAGAGGTGAATTCGAATCCTTACACGTGAAAGCATCTGAATCTATTTCAGATTATTTCTCAAGAGTAGCAGCTGTTTCTAATCAATTAAAAAGAAACGGTGAAAAGTTAGAAGATGTAAGAATAATAGAGAAGATACTCCGATCATTGGATCCCAAATTTAAGCATATTGTTGTGACGATAGAAGAAACTAAAGACCTGGAAGAAATGACGATCGAGCAACTCTAAGGATCATTGCAAGCATATGAAGAAAAACATAAGAGGAAGCAAGGGATCAACGAGCAACTCCTCAAGATGCAACTGAATGAGAAGGAAGAAAGTTTAGGCCACGAGAGAAGCCAGCGTGGTCGAGGTAGAGGCCAATGCCGAGGATGAGGTAGAGGCCGTGGCTATGGACAAAGTTGGAATTCTAATAGCAGTAACTCCAACAACTACGAGAAAGGTGAAAGCTTAACAAGAGGCCGTGGGAGAGGCAATTCGAACTCGAGGTACGATAAATCTCAAGTTCAATGCTATAACTGTCAGAAATTTGGGCATTATGCTTCGGAATGTAGAGCTCCCAACAGTAAGGTTGACGAAAGGTCCAATTATGTGGAAGTAAAGACCGAAGAGAATGAGACAGTGCTACTAACTTGTAGAGACAATGATGGAGACCAAGAAAATGCTTGGTACCTCGACACTGGTGCAAGTAACCACATGTGTGGAAGAAGAAGTATGTTCGTAGAACTAGATGAATCAGTGGCTGGCAATGTCTCATTTGGAGATGATTCAAAAATATCAGTGAAAGGAAAATGTAACATCCTTATCCGCACTAAAAATGGTAGTCATCAATTAATCTCTAATGTCTACTATGTGCCCAACATGACATGCAATATCCTGAGTATGGGTCAACTCTTAGAAAAAGGCTATGATATTCATATGAAGGATTGTAGTCTTTTTATAAGAGATGGCAAAGGAAATCTAATAGCCAAAGTAAGAATGTCAAAGAATAGATTATTTTCTTTGAACATTCAAAATGATGTTGCAAAATGTCTGAAAGCCTGCTACAAAGATGCATCTTGGTTATGGCACCTTCGATTTGGGCATCTCAATTTTGGAAGCTTAGAGCTACTATCTAATAAGGAAATGGTGAGAGGACTACCATGCATCAATCATCCTGACCAACTTTGTGAAGGATGTTTACTCGGGAAACAATTTAGAAATAGCTTTCCAAAACAGTCAGACTCAAAAGCCAAGAAGCCACTTGAGCTAGTCCATACCGATGTGTGTGGTCCGATCAAGCCAAGCTCTCTCGGTAACAGTAATTATTTTCATCTCTTCATTGATGATTTTTCAAGAAAAACATGGGTTTATTTTTTGAAGCAGAAATCAGAAGTCTTTGGAGTATTCAAAAACTTCAAAGCCGCCGTGGAAAAAGAGAGTGGCCATAGGATCAAGGTACTGAGATCCGATAGAGGATGAGAATTCACATCCAAGGAATTCCTAGAGTTTTGTTAAGCAAATGGAATTAGACGTCCTTTAACTGTTCCCAGATCCCCCCAACAAAATGGAGTTGCAGAAAGGAAGAACAGAATAATCTTGGATTTGGCGCGAAGTATGCTCAGAAGCAAGAGATTGCCCAAGGAGTTTTGGGTAGAAGCAGTGGCGTGTGCAGTCTATTTGTCTAATCGTTCTCCAATAAGAAGTGTATGGGGAAAGACACCTCAAAAAGCTTGGAGTGGAAGAAAGCCCGGCATCTCCCACCTAAGAGTTTTTGGAAGCATAACACATGTTCATGTACCAGATGAGAGAAAAACCAAGCTTGATGATAGAAGTGAGAGTTTTATCTTCATCGGCTATCCCGCTTATTTGAAAGGTTACAAGCTATACAACCCGAACAATAAAAAGTTTGTGATCAGCCGAGATGTGATATTTGATGAAGAAGGAGAATGGGATTTTGGATCGCATGTAGACAACTTCAATTTCACTCCACAATTTGAAGAAACAGAGCAGACGCCAGTGGAGCAATTAGAAGAACCT
The DNA here is from genome assembly GCA_003430845.1 of Xanthoceras sorbifolium. NCBI lineage: Eukaryota > Viridiplantae > Streptophyta > Magnoliopsida > Sapindales > Sapindaceae > Xanthoceras > Xanthoceras sorbifolium. Next base: position 8,913,986 of record CM010617.1, on the reverse strand, counting down.
CAACAAGAGCCCACTACACCACCAGCATCACCAGCTTCAACAAATAATGAAAATTCACCACCATCATTTTTACAAGAAAGAGCAATGGAGCGAATAAGAGGTCTTCAAGATTTATATGAGGTAACTGAGAGATCTGATAATCTTACTCTTTTTTGCCTCTTTGCTGATTGTGAACCAGTGAGTTTTGAAGAAGCTGCTCAAGAAAAGAAGTGGAGAGATGCGATGGATGAGGAAATCAAGGCCATTGAGAAGAACAACACTTAGGAACTTGTTCCACTTCCGAAAGGACACAAGGAAATTGGTGTCAAATGGGTGTACAAAACAAAGCGAAATTCTAAAGGAGAGATTGAAAGGCATAAGGCAAGGCTAGTTGCGAAGGGCTACAGTCAAAGAGCTGGAATAGACTATGATGAGGTATTTGCTCCAGTTGCTAGATTAGAAACTATAAGGCTAATCATTTCTATGGCAGTGCAAAATAAGTGGAAGATACATCATATGGATGTAAAGTCTGCCTTTCTAAATGGAGTTCTTGAAGAAGAAGTCTACATTCAGCAACCACCGGGTTACGAAGTCAAAGGCCAAGAAGATAAAGTTCTGAAGCTGAGAAGAGCTCTATATGGGTTAAAGCAAGCACCAAGGGCATGGAATAGCAGAATTGACAAGTATTTTCAACAAAATGGCTTCACCAAATGTCCCTACGAGCATGCCCTACATATCAAGATCATGAATGGTGATATTATGGTAGTATGCTTGTACGTGGATGATTTGATTTTCACCGGCAATAACCTAAGCCTAATTGAAGAGTTCAATAAAGCAATGCCCAAGGAATTTGATATGACTGACATCGGATTAATGGCGTACTATCTTGGTATTGAAGTCAAGCAAAAGGAAGAAGGCATCTTTATCTCCCAAGAAAATTATTCAAAGGAGATACTCAAGAAGTTCAAGATGAATGATTGTAAGCCGATAAACACGCTAGTAGAATGCGGAATCAAGCTATCGAAGCATGATAAAGGTGAAAGCATAGATTCAAAATTCTTCAAGAGTTTAGTTGGAAGCTTACGCTATTTGACGTGCACGAGGCCATATATTCTTTATGCTGTTGGACTTGTGAGTCGATATATGGAGAATCCAACAACCACCCATTTCAAAGCCGCTAAAAGAATCCTCCGTTACATTAAAGGTACACTTGATTTTGGCTTGTTTTATTCAATTTCTAATGATTACAAGCTTGTCGGATATAGTGATAGCGATTGGGGTGGAGATGTAGATGATAGAAAGAGCACCAGTAGGTTTGTGTTCTTCATGGGAAACACAGCTTTCACATGGATGTCAAAGAAACAACCGATTGTCACTCTATCCACTTATGAAGCCGAATATATAGCTGCTACTTCGTGCGTTTGTCATGTAATATGGCTCAGAAATTTGCTGAAAGAATTGGGTTTGCCACAAGAAGAGTCAACTGAGATTTGTGTCGATAACTAGTTAGTCATTGCCTTAGCAAAGAATCCAGTGTTTCATGATCGAAGCAAGCATATTGATACTCGTTACCACTACATAAGGGAGTGCATAGCGAAAAGGGATGTGCAAATGGAGTACGTGAAGTCTAAAGATCAAATTGCAGATATTTTCACCAAGCCACTCAGGTTTGAAGATTTTTTGAGATTAAGAAGTTTGCTTGGCATGGTAAAACAAGTTTAAAGGGGGGTGTTGAAGTATAAACTTGTTTTAGGCCCAAACTATGTGAAGGCTTGAACCATTATGGGAGCCTAAACCCAAGCACAAATAAATTAAAGTCCAAGTCCATAAATAAAGTCTAAGTCTTATATCTAGAATTCTCTAGGGTTTGGTAATTAGACATAAAAATCATGTGGTCAATTGGAAGGGTGTGGAAGGATGTAGAATGATGAGGTGTGTAGTTATTATAATTTTGGATTAGTTTATTTGTGTGGTTTAAAATTATTTGTAAGTAGTATAAATACCCCTTCCCCATTTTGGTTTAGACATCAAGAAGAAGCAAAACTTCTAAGTAAGTGAAGAAGAAGTAAAAGAGTGAGTTAGTTATTGAGTGAGAGTTTTCTTGTAATATATTTTTTTTTGAGTTTAAATAAAAGTTGTTTGAGTGTTTTATTTCCAACAAAAAGTGTATCAAAGCTTAAAAACTTAAAACAGGAAAGCTTTTGTGTTTATTAATTATTTATGATTTAGGTAAGCTTTTGTGTTTTGTTTTTGTTCTTAGTTGCATGTTGATATCTGACATATGACTACTTACCGCAAGACATTTTGTAACCATTCATTCTAAAAACTCGAAATAGAAGAGCCGTCGTGTATAAATCATATTCATGATCATCAACGTAATTAAGTTGCGCTTCAAAAATATGACTTAATTGTTGATCGATGTCATCCTCAAAGTGATAGGAAACTCCTAAGCGATATAATGAATTGATCAAACAAACTTTCTCTCTGGAGTTGTTTGTAGGCACAGTTAACATTTCCTTCACTTTATCTTTCAGCTCTTGAATTTGGTTACCATAAGTTTGATCAAAATCCTGAGAAATAATAGAGAAGAATCAAGGGTCATCAATTTAAGTAATAATTAATCATCCGATATATGAATAGATATGGTATGTTCATATACTTACGCAGATACGAGAGGCAACGGAGGTGAAGGCATTTGAATCTTTCCATATGTCAGAAGGAAATCCTGCCAATTTACGATCAACTTTTTGGTTGGTTTTAGAAGCTAAACATGCTTTGAATCGGCCTTTAATTTTTGAGAAAATAATAGGAAAGGAAACTGAGGAACGTCGACCCCATAATACTTGAGGAGCAAATTTGGGAAATGAAAGAATGCACTGCTGGGAGTTTGCAAGTACAAGTGCTTACTCAGCCATTGCGCTTAATGTACGTTTGGAAGAACTTATCTACTGGCCAAAAGAGCTTATTTAATCCCAAAAGCTCTTTTCAGTTTTTTTTTTTTTTTGTGTTGTTTGGTTGCCACCCCAGTAGAGATTTTGACGATTAAATAAACTGTTTTACGTCTACTCGGAGATGCTCAAATTTTGAGCTTTTTTAAAAAATATTAAAATGTCTTATATAACTTTAGTATAGTTTATAATTCCACAATACCCTTTTAAATTATAAACCCTAATAACTTAGTTTTTTAACATATAAAACATAATTTTAATGCTCTCAACGCATTGAATTTTTGAAAATTCATCTTTAACATGCGAGTTTCTATCTTATATATATATATTTGTTTTGCTTTTTTTATTTTTTTCTTTACATATGTTGCTTTGCCACATATATATGTTTGCCTGCTTTTTTTTTTTTTTTTACATTATATGTTGCCTTATCGCACATGTGTTTGTTGTGCATTTTTTATTTTTTATTTTACAATATATGCTATCTGCACATATATATTTTCCTCTGCCTTTTTTTTTTTTTCCTTTTTTTGCTGTCTATGTTGCCACATTGCCCGCACATACATAGTTTTATACATTCTGCTTGTTTAAATTTATTGTGCTGTTCATAATTGTATATGGTGTTATGATTTTTTTATTTATTTTTTCTTTTACAATATATGTTTTGTTCTATGTTGTGTTTTTTTTTAATTACAATGAAAGATATTTTTTTTATATTTTTTTTGGTTATGTTTAAAATTCTTTAATGACTTTTCTGGTAATTCTATCATTTAAAAGAGCTTTTTAAATTTAATATAACCAAACAATTAACTGCTTAAAATAGCTTTTTTAATTAACAATTAAACGATTAACGACTTTTCTATAGAAGCTCTACTTGTAAAAGATCTACTCCTAAAAACTCTACTCAAAAAAGTTCTTCCAAACGAACCCTTAATTTGCTCCAAAAAAAAAAGAGATCAAGTATTTGACTCTGTACTATCAAAAGCCCTAAGCTGTAATATATATACACAACCATGGCAGCTTTGTGGGTCCTTTGTTATTTATTAAACATACAATTATTTTACGCTTTTATTTCTTTAGTAGTATAATAATAATTATCACGTGCAGTATTCAATATGTTTTTTCGTACAAAATTCTCCATTTGCATCAGTAAAAAAATATAAGCAGAACAAGAAGATAATAGTTCATTTTAATAGGGTTAGTTTTTACCTTAATTTTGGGATACAAGAATTCTATGGGGTTGCCCTTAAAAAAAGAAAAGAAAGAAAGAAAGAATTCTATAGGGTTAGGGTTTTGCAGTACCTCGTCCAGAACATAGATTTATGAGTGAAGTGGCACTCTTCCACGATAGAGTGCAAAAATAAGTAGAATATAAAACACGTGTATACATCTAAGTATTTTTTTTAATTCAATTGGATTAACTGTTAATAACTCAAGACAATAACTTTACAAATTCGGCAAATATAGATTATGTAATTGCCTTACCTAAGCAAATCTACAGATTTTTTTAATGTTTTTATCTGAAGTAGAGTACTCCAATTATTTGGATGCAAATATACATTAATCATTGTGTAAGAATGCAATTATTGTAGTTTAAATATTAGTAGTAGGTTGGTGAATGTATCACATCAACTGTCCCTAACCGGAATTAAAAATAAAAACAAAATGTTAAATGGTTTTCTCAGCAAATCTTACGTGAATTATTTATTACTACAAAACAAAAATAAGAGCATATTTACTGGGAATCTAATTGCAGGAAATGACAAAAAAAAAAAAAAAAATTAATAATTCCTATTGGGTGGCCTCCCCGGCGATACTAGAATACTTTTATCATTTATTACTTTGATGTAATTTTGCCATTGTTTTTTTAGGGTTGCGCTAAACCAAATTTAAAATTTGACTTAAAAAAGTATATTTCAATATCATCCATCTATTTGCTCTTAATCAATAGTGAAAAAAAAAAAAAGAGAAGATAACAACTCTTAACTTTAGACCAAATAAGTGAATGAATATTGAACTCACATAATTTAAGTCCAATGTTTAAATTAATAGACTATGACCCTTTTTTTTTTTTTTTTTATATTTGTCGGAAATTTGAATAAAATAACATGAATATCAAATTCTACATTGAGCACATCCACTCGTAGGGATGGACGTGGTTCGGTTTGGTTAAAATTGATAAAAACTGACAATTTATCGGTTTTTAAAAAAAGTGAATCAAATCGAGAACCAAAAATAAAGTGACCGATTTGGTTCGGTTCGATTAGTTTGTGGGCCTATTGGGCCATATAAATTATAATGGGCTTCCGGTTATAATTTATATAATGTGAGCATTAAAGTGGTAGCTATCAACCCCTTTCCTGTTATCCAAATCATAAGCGGTATAATGTTTGCAGCAAGCAGCAACCTTGAGTTGATTAGGATCACTGTCATCACTTTGCTGTAGACCTTTAACATAAATACGTTAATATTTGGTGACCAAAATATCAATCCTGCTAATCTTATATTGTACATTGCTCTCGCCTCAGTTGAAACCACCTGAAATAAAGAAACAATAAGCTCTGTCATCATTTTAATTTGTAATATCAACTTGAATGTAATCCATACCTAATTGGCTAATTATAGAAAAAGAAGAAATATGTAATCAATTAAAAAGCATCAAATTCAGAATCACCTTAGCTTTTTCTTTTATGTGCAGAAAGAAAACTAAAAGAGAATATAAACACTCAAGAGTTGCTCCATTTCATTATTTCAATGTGAGACTAAAAAGTCTAATTTAAGTTTAGATTTCACTATCATTTCAATTCCGTGTTGAAGCGACAGTAATGATAAACCAATGCGTTTGAGAATAAATAGTATTTTGGAAAACAGATTTTTTGAATTAAAAAGAAGAGATAAAAAGAGAGATACAAAAAATTACCATTCCAATGGCTTGAAAGATAGAGGCATTGAAGGAAGCAGCACTGAAAATAACCCGATGAAAACTAGTAGCTCCAAGAACAACATCAGAGAAATGTGTACCTGGCGACAAGGAGGCGTGATGACGAGGAGGGGAGACGACGACTGGAGGCGCGACGACGATGAGGGTACGCGGCTACTCCAGGCTTGACGATTAGAAGGGGAGGCGGCGACTGGAGGCGCGACGAAACTAAGGGAGGTGGCAACTGGAGGCTGGTCTGGACTGGAGTCACTGTGGCTATGGATGGTCTGCGGCACTGAAGAGTAAAGAGAAAAATTAGGCTTGGGGAGGGGCTAAAGAAGAAAAATTAGATTGAGAATTTAGGGTTTTTTTTCCATATATATATAGGCAGTTTCAGTTCGGTTTGTCGGTTTGGGGCTCCAAACCGAGAACTGAACTAGTTCGGTTGGTTTTAAATAAACCCAACCGAACTGAACCAATAAAATGTGCTGAACCGGTTCAACCGTTCGGTTCGGTTTGGTTCACTGGTTTAGTTCAGTTTGTTGGTTTTATGCCCACCCCTATCCACTCGTAGTGACAATTGTTATTGTTAGGAATTTATGTCGAATTCCTCTTGCAGCTGAAGCAAATAAAACCCTATATGCGCAAACACATACTAAAGAGAAAGCACATACAAGAAAGCAAGAAGAATAATCAAGACAACAATTCTACGTGGTTCAGAAAACTTTTCTATATCCACGGAGTGCACCTGCATTCAATCCACTATGAAAAGACTAATTATAAAGACACTGGAAAAACTCTCACACTGTTTTTCTCTATGTGTATACTTTTTGCTAATCTCTTTCTATTATTTTTTTCCTACTAAAACCCTAACACTATATGGGTATTTATAGGAAAAACTAAGAAAAAACAGCTTAGGAAAAAAGTTTTCCAATGTAATCAGATTTCAGACTCAAAACAGGAGTCTGATTGAAACAGGAAAAATTGTTGGCTCCGGCGCGTGCGACCTAGAGCACGACCAACATGTGACTTACTGCTTAATCTGGCTCAGCCTTTGCGCGACCTCTGGTCGTGACACTATCTATCCTTTTTCCCATCTGCTGGTGTGACTTTTAAGTCACGCAACTCTTTGCCATTTTCTACCACTGGTTGTCATGATGATTCTGCCACGAAACTCTACTGAATTGCGAACCGAATCCATTCTTAATTCAAACTTCACAAATCCTAACAGTTATTTATCATTTGATCTTGTAACATCCTGTAAATCTCTGATCCAATTGGTGTTAGATTTTAAAAAATTAAAAAAAAAATCCTACATAAGAAATTTATAAATTTATATTTAAATTTTTAATCTAAACTTAATTTATTTTAAACTTAATGTCTTTTTCTTAATAAGTGCAACCTTTCCAAGAGTTGCGTCCTTAACAAGAGTTATCCTTACTAGAATTATGTCTTTTTGTTAACACTTTCAAAGGATTGTGACCTTACCAAAAGACATATCTGATTTTGTAAATAGTGAGGAATTCATTCCTAAAATCAAAATTTTAATTAACGATTATTCTGCATAAAAGTATTTTGAGAGAAAAATACACAAGTTCATTAGAATTCAAAGTCTTAGGGCAAAGACTTCAAATTAGCTAGTTGCATCGGGAAGGCAGTAACCCGTTGAATTTCAAGCACAAATAATGAAATTACTATTTTTAGGACATTGCAAATTGCAAGCCTTTATTTTCATCCCTAATTTCAAGTCTATTTTATTTTTATTGGTTATTTTTTGTATTGTGGTATTACAATATTTTTTCCGGTAAGTGAATTACTGTTATTTTAATTTATTCTATTTCTTCTACTCATTCAAGCAATGTTGATTGTGTTTCCAACAATTTTAAGATGGTAATATGGCTTATTCATAATCATCACTAGCCGTGAATGGAATCATAAAGAATTCTCACAATGAAAAGCCTGAGAAGTACAAGGGAATTAATTTCAAGAAATGGCAGCAAAAGATATTGTTATATTTGACAACCATGAATCTGGCACACGTTATCAAAGAAGATGCTCCCAAATCAACTGAAGACACATTGTTCAAAGAGACAATGATGGCACTTGAGACTTGCAAGCAAGTTGATTTCCTTTACGAGAATTACATACTGAATCATCTAAATGATATGTTGTATGATATATATTTATCTATACATAGGAAAATTTAGAAAAAGAACCCAGAAAATTGGTCGTAAGTTGCAACTACTATTCCAAAAAGTTTAAGTGGAATAAATCTGGAGGATACGACTCATACTGGAAACACATCAACAATAATCATCCAGTCGAAGCAACCCGAGCATGCGCATAATAACAAATTACTTTGATGTAATTTTGCCATTGTTTTTTTAGGGTTGCGCTAAACCAAATTTAAAATTTGACTTAAAAAAGTATATTTCAATATCATCCATCTATTTGCTCTTAATCAATAGTGAAAAAAAAAAAAGAGAAGATAACAACTCTTAACTTTAGACCAAATAAGTGAATGAATATTGAACTCACATAATTTAAGTCCAATGTTTAAATTAATAGACTATGACCCTTTTTTTTTTTTTTTTTTATATTTGTCGGAAATTTGAATAAAATAACATGAATATCAAATTCTACATTGAGCACATCCACTCGTAGGGATGGACGTGGTTCGGTTTGGTTAAAATTGATAAAAACTGACAATTTATCGGTTTTTAAAAAAAGTGAATCAAATCGATAACCAAAAATAAAGTGACCGATTTGGTTCGGTTCGATTAGTTTGTGGGCCTATTGGGCCATATAAATTATAATGGGCTTCCGATTATAATTTATATAATGTGAGCATTAAAGTGGTAGCTATCAACCACTTTCCAATTATCCAAATCATAAGCGGTATAATGTTTGCAACAAGCAGCAACCTTGAGCTGATTAGGATCACTGTCATCCCTTTGCTGTAGACCTTTTGTAACATCCCTAATTTCGAATACATATGAAAAGTATGATTGAATTCATTTAGAATATGTGAATATGATTTTTATGATTTGAGGGGTGAAAATTGTACTTAAATGTATGTATATTTTTAGGTTTCATAATGGACCAATTTGAACGGTCGAAAATAATGCACAAAAAAAAGGGTGAAAATCTGGACAGTAGGCATCGCGACCAGGGATTGCGATGAGCAGCTCGCGATGAAAAGGATGATTTGGGGCAGTGAGTATCGCGACCAGTCATCGCGACCACAGATCGCGATGATCAGCTCGCGATGAAAGTGGCAAATTCGACCAGTGAGCATCGCGACCAAAGCGGCGCGACCACCGCTCGCGGTACAGGTTGCGATGACTCAAAAATTGTAAAAAAAATAAAGCGGTGGAGCGGTGCAAAGAGAGCAAAAGCTCTCAAAATCATTCAGCAAACACAGAATACAGAAATAGAAACATAAACATAGAACGAGAGAGAGAGAGAGAAGAGAGGAGAGGAGAGAGAAAGAAGAAAAAGAAGAAGAAGAAGAAGGAGAAAAGAAGAAGAAGAAGAAGAAGAAAAGAGAAAGAGAAGAAGGAAAGGAGAAGGAGGAAGCTTTCAGGTTTGGTGTACACGAATTTTTTGAATTTTTAGTTTTCCAGAAATTTTCGGAATTGTCAAATTTTAGAGTTTCTGAGTTATTTGAATTATATGGATTATAGATTATAGTTTAGATTTGATCTATACGTGTTTTGAAATTTTTCCAGTTTCCAGAATATTTCAGATTGATTGAAATTGATTAAATTTGCGTTATTTAAATTATATTGATTATCGAATATAGTTCAGGTTCGATGTATACGAGTTTTTAAATTTTTTCAGTTTTCCAGAAATTTTCGAAATTATCGAAGTTTATAGTTTTTGAATTATGTGAATTCTATTGAGTAGAATTGATAGTTTGAAACTGATTTCGGAATGATTTGAATACGATTTGGTTCTAATAGTGTTCTGGAAATATATTGTTAGGAAAATATATGGTTGAAAGTGACTTAAATTATATTATATTGTGAAATGTATTGGAAAATAATTTTGGGGCAATTTGATTCGACACGGAATTATGAAATACGTTTGAGTATATTTTGGATTGATTTGATATGATTATTGATTTACATTCGTATATTTCCGTTATATTATATTTGATGAATTTTGTATTTCGAAAATATAAATATATCGATATGTATTGAAATTGACTACGTTGAAAATTGAATTCGATTATTCGGAAAGAAATGAAATATGTTGACATTGGTTTTGAGAAAACATTTTGGCTCTGATGTGTATAAACATAGATATGGATATAGGAGGTTGACATGTCAATTGGGTTTCTGTCTTAACAGTACTGTGCCGATATATTCTGTTTGTACCACCCTTCTTAGGGTTCTGTCATGGGACATTCACAGCGGGTAAGTCCGTTAGTGTTCCATTCTGATATGATGTTCGGCTGCTCGCCCGTTTGCGTCCTGTGCCGAACAACCCGTAATCCAGTCCGATAACTTATGTTTTGTATGTCATGAGCCAATCTGAAAACTGATTTGTTATATGAAAACGTTTGAGAAATTATGACAAATCTGTCTGTTGATTGATTTTGAATATTTGATTTGAAATGAGCCCCATATATACTTTACTTATATTTGATTTATATTTTGATTAAGAATAGATATACATATTTGACAGAGTAAATTTGTCTATACAATTTTGTGTACATCCACTAAGCAATATGCTTAGCGTGTTGAGTTTTCTCGCACGCAGGAAACAGAGGTTCCAAAGGTGATAAAGATAAAGAAGAGTAGAGACTGCAGAACCAGAGTCCGGAATCACATCTTTCCTGCATATATTTTGGTAGTTCGTTTGTAATAAGTCTATATAAGGTTGATACCACATGCATATACAGAAACTGTTGTAAATATTTAAGGAGCTTCCGCTGTGTAAATAGTTTATTATATGTTTATATTATTTAAATCTTTATAAATGATATTATGATAATTGATTGGTAAGTCGCACTATATTTAGAAGGGTGCGCAAAATTGATTTGAGAATTTAAAAGTTGATTAGTCAGAAAAAAACAGAGGAAACTCTGGCACGATTTTTAGAAATTTATTTGGACTATTTTCAAATGTTTTTAATATAGTTTTTAATTATGGTTTATAAAAGTTAGATTTTAGTATATAGTAGCGCTCCCTGATTCGGTCCGAGCGGATTTGGGTCAGGGGGTGTTACAGTTTTTGGTATCAGAGCAATGGTTTAGGCGTTCCTATACCATAGCAAAATATTTTGTGTATAATACTATTGTAGATGCATGCATTATAGAAAAGAAAAACAGGAAGATGTGACTCTAAGCTGCAGAATTCCTCTTCTGTCTTGTATTGGATATGGAACCTTTTGGAGATAAAGTCAGAAGTAGACCTGGTAGTTCTGCCAGAGTAGTTAAGGAAGTTTCTGTTGCATCTGGAAGTTCAAAGATGGCTGGAATGGAGATTCTGGACCAGCCAATAAGTAAGAAATGTAAAGGACCCCAGGTTAAGCGTCGTAGACAACAGTAGAGACCCATAATCACAGTTAGAGTGGGACAGGTAGTTATAACAGTAACTAGTATCCCTGGGAATATAACTAGGGGATCAGTCCCAGCACTGTGCAAATATTGTAAAAAGAAGTATCTGGGGAAGTGCCGGAGATTGACCGGAGCCTGTTACAGATGTAGATCCCGCGATCATTTCGTACGGGATTGTCCGCAGAATCAGATTGCTTCTGCTAGGCCATCGAAGAGATCTGTTCCTACTGTGTCCAGAGGGAGGAGACCCAGTCAGATAGGGACTGATGTTCATAGGCATATAGGGGCAGCAGAGCCTTCAGGGAAACATGATGGTTGTGCCCCAGCACTGTGTGAACATTGTAAAAGGAAACATCCTGGAGAATGTTGGAGAGTAACTGGAGCTTGTTTTAAATGTGGATCTCAAGATCATATATCTAAAGATTGTCCGAAGAGAAAGAATACTCATGTTTCGCAGGCAGAGAGATCAGCTCCTGCTAGGTCATTGAATGTGATAACTGGTATGATGTTTATTTTTGATACAAAGCTTACTGCATGGAGACATACATATTAATATCTGTGTCATATTTATATTTCAATTACAGCATGATTGTGACTAGAGTATCTATTGTCGAATGGAGATGTAGGCATATGAATTTTCAGATGATTTGATGGAATTTATAATTCTGAGAATTTGATATGAATTGAGGTATAAATTTGGGTTAGCGAGATATCGGATTATAATTGATTATCGTTGGAGAATGAATCATTAAGATTATGTGTAGAATATGGAGAACTGAATAAATTTACGATCGAGGATAAGTACATATATATTGTTTCGGATTGATGGTTTATTTGATCAGCGAAGAGAAGCCCAAGTCTGATAAGGATTTTATGGGTTATAGAGATGCTCCAGATGTGATTACTGGTATGATTTCTATTGTTGATATTACGGCAATTGCATTGATAGATCCAGGATTTACACATTTATACATCTGTGATGCTATGTTGAGAAATAGAAATTTGAAAACTGAATCTACTGATTATGAGATAGTGGTGAGTAATCCTTTAGGGCACAGTGTGATTGTAAATCAGGTATTTAGAAATTGTCCTATTGGAATTCAGGGGCATGAATGTTTGGGTGATTTGAGGGAATTACCATTTCATGAGTTCGATGTGATATTGGGCATGAATTGGTTAACCAGACATCAGGTTATAATTGATTGTAGTTTGAAGCGAGTACTGCTTAGATTAGCAGATGGTACAGAGGTGATAATGGTGGGTGATAGGAGGGATTGTCTCTGCAAGGTTATTTCAGCCACTACTGCTCCGATAGTGAGAAGAAAAGGTTGTGAGGCATATCTAGCACATGTGGTTGATTTACAGAGGGTTGAATCTAGTTTGCAGAATATACCTACTGTATGTGATTTTCTGGATGTGTTTCCAGAAGAACTCCCTGAATTACCACCGGAGAGAGAGGTGAAATTTGTGATTGATGTGATACTAGGTACCATTCCAGTATTGATTCCTCCGTACAGGATGGCGCCTGCGGAATGGAAAGAATTGAAAATACAATTACAAGAATTGTTAGAAAAAGGATTCATTCGACCTAGTATTTCTCCATGGGAAGCACCAGTATTGTTTGTGAAGAAGAAAGATGGGTCGATGAGATTGTGTATTGATTACAGGCAACTGAATAAGCTTACCATTAAGAATAAATACCCATTGCCTAGGATTGATTTGTTTGATCAGTTGAGATTGGGATATCATCAGTTGAGGGTGAAAGAGTCTGATGTTCAGAAAACAGCTTTCCAAACACGATATGGACACTATGAATTCGTCGTAATGCCATTTGGGTTGATTAAATTATTGCACAAGAATGTCAATTTTGAGTGGAAGGAGGATATAGAGGCATTATCTTTATGGAGAGAAGTGTTCTATTTACACTAATCACAAGACTCTTAAGTATTTGCCTACCCAGAAAGAATTTAACTTAAGGCAGAGAAAATGGATGAAGTTCATTAAAGATTATAATGGTGTTATTGATTACCATCCAAGAAAGGCGAATGTTGTTGTTGATACTGGAGCAGGAAATCTTTAGTCGCATTAAAAGCTATGAATGCTTATTTGAGATTAATATCAGATGAGGAAGAGTAGAAAAGCACAATCTGAGCTGGTAAGTCAAATATGGGAAGATATGTTTATAAATTGTGTGATTAAATTTGAAGGAAATGGAGATCGACACATTCCTTTAGTTAAATTTGTTTATAATAATAGTTTATAATTAAGGATTGGCATGGTATCTTGCGAGGTTCTAGATGGGCGAAATGTATGACCCCTTTATGTTTAATTGAATTGAGTAAAAGTAAGATAATTTGCCCTGAAATAATTTAAGAAGACTGAGGAGGAAGTGAGAAAGCAGTAGAGAAAGATTGCAAACTGTATATGATCGTCAAAAGTCATATGCAGATTTGAAAAGAAGACGTATTGAATATGAAGTCGGTGATAAAGTATTTCTGAAAGTATCTCCATAGAAGAAAGTAATGAGATTCGGACAGAAAGGAAAGTTAAGTCCTAGATTTATTGGTCCGTACGAACTTCTTAAACGTGTAAGACCGGTAGCCTATAGACTAGCTTTACCATTGGAATTAGAAAAGATACATAATGTATTTCATGTATCTATGCTGAGGAGATACAGATTTGATCCATCTCATAGAGTTCAGACTGAATCTATTGCGATACAACCTGACTTGACATATGAAGAAGAACCTGTGGAGATTTTGGACAGAGAGCTTAAGAAACTCCGGAATAAGACAGTACCATTAGTCAAGATTCTTTGGAGAAACCATAATGTAGAAGAAGCAACATGGGAAAGTGAAGAGATCATGAAACAACAATATCCACAATTATTCGAATAAGGTAAATTTCGAGGACGAAATTTCTTAAGAGGGGAAGAATTGTAACATCTCTAATTTCGAATACATATGAAAAGTATGATTGAATTCATTTAGAATATGTGAATATGATTTTTATGATTTGAGGGGTGAAAATTGTACTTAAATGTATGTATATTTTTAGGTTTCATAATGGACCAATTTGAACGGTCGAAAATAATGCACAAAAAAAAGGGTGAAAATCTGGACAGTAGGCATCGCGACCACTCATCGCGACCAGGGATCGCGATGAGCAGCTCGCGATAAAAAGGATGATTTGGGGCAGTGAGTATCGCGACCAGTCATCGCGACCACAGATCGCGATAATCAGCTCGCGATGAAAGTGGCAAATTCGACCAGTGAGCATCGCGACCAAAGCGGCCGACCACCGCTCGCGGTACAGGTCGCGATGACTCAAAAATTGTAAAAAAAATAAAGCAGTGGAGCGGTGCAAAGAGAGCAAAAGCTCTCAAAATCATTCAGCAAACACAGAATACAGAAACATAAACATAGAACGAGAGAGAGAGAGAGAGAAGAGAGGAGAGGAGAGAGAGAGAAAGAAGAAAAAGAAGAAGAAGAAGAAGGAGAAAAGAAGAAGAAGAAGAAGAAGAAGAAAAGAGAAAGAGAAGAAGGAAAGGAGAAGGAGGAAGCTTTCAGGTTTGGTGTACACGAATTTTTCGAATTTCTAGTTTTCCAGAAATTTTCGGAATTGTCAAATTTTAGAGTTTCTGAGTTATTTGAATTATATGGATTATAGATTATAGTTTAGATTTGATCTATACGTGTTTTGGAATTTTTCCAATTTTCAGAATATTTCAGATTGATTGAAATTGATTAAATTTGCGTTATTTAAATTATATTGATTATCGAATATAGTTCAGGTTCGATGTATACGAGTTTTCGAATTTTTCCAGTTTTCCAGAAATTTTCGAAATTATCGAAGTTTATAGTTTTTGAATTATGTGAATTCTATTGAGTAGAATTGATAGTTTGAAACTGATTTCGGAATGATTTGAATACGATTTGGTTCTAATAGTGTTCTGGAAATATATTGTTAAGGAAATATATGGTTGAAAGTGATTTAAATTATATTATATTGTGAAATGTATTGGAAAATGATTTTGGGGCAATTTGATTCGACACGGAATTATGAAATACGTTTGAGTATATTTTGGATTGATTTGATATGATTATTGATTTACATTCGTATATTTCCGTTATATTATATTTGATGAATTTTGTATTTCGAAAATATAAATATATCGATATGTATTGAAATTGACTACGCTGAAACTGGCGTGGAGCCACCGATTTCAGAATTGGAACCGAAATTGGTAACGCACGGTTTCGATATCGGTTCCCCCACCTAGGGGAATCGGAACTGTAGATTCCAGAACCGAAACTGACGGTTTTGGAATCATGGCCATGTCTATAGCTAGCTAGTTATACCAACCAACTAGGAAACATATCAGTCCATACAGTATAGTTGTTGTGATCCACTACCCATCTGGCAATGCCATGTGCTATAGTATTGTTGCCTCTAGGCACATAACAAATAGAATTTACATTATAGCAAACTAGAGTAGCTCTAACATCACTAACAATATTATTAATCTTACTTTCGACAGTACAACTATCGCTACACAAGTTAACCACATTAAGGTAGTCGGATTCCAGTATTTCACCATTAACGGAACACAGCCTCTGTTTCTAACAATCCAAATCCTTTACAGGATGGCTTGAGCTTCAGCAACAGCCACATCAATGCCTCATTTAAAAGCAATGGCAGTAACTAACACCACATCCCATCCCTCATTCCTCACAATCATATTCAAGCTAATTTTAGCTCTGTGCTTGTCAATGGCTGCATCCACATTCAATTTAAAGACTACAGGAGGCGGAGCTTTCCAATGATCCTCTTTGCATCTTCTGTTTGGCACAAAAGACTCACTTTTATCACAGGCCTTATTGAAATTTGCACATATAGTACAGCCCTACTCCCCACGTTATCATAAAAGGAGTTTCCAGACCATGAACCATAATGTTTACTCCACATCAACTAAGCAGCCACAATGAACAACCTTATCTCCTCTAAGTTTCTTGTGAAGGAAGTTTTAGAAAAGATTTTGATTATCGTATAACATGCGGAATTGGGTTTCAAAAATTTTTCTTATATTGAAAACCTTTTTCAATCAGGAACGAGTTCTTGTATATACGCAGAAAAAGACTTTAGAAACTATATACTTTTTTCTTGATTTTCTTTTTTCTGATTCCTCGATCTACTACCAGATCTTCAGAGCTATGACCCGCGGTCTAACAACGTGGGTGTGGGCACGTCACGGCAAGAGATGGAGGTCACATTAAAGGAACGCCGGCCGAATCCTGCAAAAGAGGAGAGAGTCAGAAAAAACCTTTTTTTTCTCTTTTCTTCTCTCTTTGGTGGCCGAATTCTCTTTCTTTTTCACTTATGTGTTAGGTTAGGTTTTTTTCTAACTATATAATACTTATATAGTAGTCCTTTAGGTTTTAGTTTGACCAAGTCAAAATAGGATTCTAAATCCTATTTATTTTTAGTCTCCCTAAAGACTTGAACTTGTGACCTCTTGGACTATTAAAATAATCTAATTATTTTAATTCTTTTGTCCTAGTCATTAGTTAATCTCATGACCTCATATTTAATAAATAGAATTAATAATTAATAATTATTAATTTCTATTATTTTATTAAATATTTAATTAATTAAATAATTAAATTATTTAATTATTTTCTTTTATTTAAATCGCATTACTTTCGTAATACTATTAATTGGACCATCCAATTAACCTACCATGACCCTCGTTACCAACAACAATAAGGGTGTAACACCCCCCGACCCGACCCGACTGGACCGACCCAGGGAGTGCTACACGGTTTTTCAAAACTTTCTAAACTCATTTATAAACCGAAAAACCGTTGTGAGCCCATCGATAGATTTTCAAACCATTGAAAAATCATATAATTTATAAATTGTAAAACCATTTTCGAGTGAGCCCAATACATAAACCTTTTACAAAATTTCGGCAGAGTTCCGTTTATTTTTCGGATTTTCCAAAACCTGTTTTTCACAACTCAATTCAAATACAAATTCAATATCAACACTTCAATATCATTTTCAAACACTTGCGCACCCTGCCGTTTAGTGCGACTTTCCAACAACAGTTTATAAAATAAAATCATACAAGAGTCGATATTTATAAACATTCTAACAATAAAAGATAGAAATCATAAAATATTTAATTACAAAACATATTACGAAACATATTTACAAATCCTCTGTATATGCATGCTTTCAGAATATATACATATAACAACAATATAGCTACCCAACTGTGATAACTCTAGGCACTCTGTCAGCAAATCTCTCTCTCGTCAGTCCTTAGCTTCTTCGGGATCCCTGGTACCTACGCGTTAGAAACAAAACTAACGCGCTAAGCATATAGCTTAGTGGGTATACACTAAACTCAAATATGAAAATCATAAATAACTTTTAATAATAAACAAATCACAATAGATATATATATTTCAATTCGAATCATTTACAAAATCAATTTAACTTCCAAAATCAAACCATAAAACAGTTTTAATCACTTTCATTTCACCAATAAGATCAATGTATAAAATCGATCAATAAAGTTATTCAATTCATTTCTCAATTCACTTCAAATCTGGCCCGCTAGAATACTCAACATACTAGGACTGGAATATGGGTCAAACTCCCACCTAGGACGAATCCTAAGAGTGGTACGTATCTCCCTACTCTAGGACCGTGGGTACGGAACCTAGAGAGGTACATAACTCCCTATCCCAGGAACGAATCCTTAGGAAGGTACGTGTCTCCCAACCCCCAGGACGAATCCTGAAGAGGTACGTGTCTCCCTGCCTCTGGACGAATCCATGAGGAGGTACATAATAATCATCAATAGCAATCAATAGCAGCGCAGTACTGCTCAGTAAACCCAGCTGGTATACCAACCTCCTATATCCATTTCTATGTCTAAGTATCCTAGGGCCGTTTCCGATAAACTAGATTCACAATAGATATCACAATAGTTACTCAATAAACAATAGTTACTCAATAAACGCACAATTCACACAATACTCTTCAAGAAAAATAATCAATAGTTATACGAAAATCTAAATCAAGTATTTTTAATGAAATCGAAATATTCGAAAACACGATCAAAATGCGATCTATCATAAAATCATTCCAAAATCAACAAAATCAACAATAGATATATCAATCATTGATTTTTTATATAAAATAAACAATTTTCATACGAAAATCGAAAACGAGAAATTTCAACAGAATCGAAAACGAAAAAGAAAACGAAAACGAAAACGATAACAAAATACTTTTCGTAAAGATTCCGAAAACGAAAGTACACCTACCTGGATACCGTTTCCTTTCGGCAAATCGCGGTTCCACGATTTTCTTTTTCCTTTTTCTTTCCCTTTTCTCTTCACCTACACTTCCTTTTCTCTCTTTCCTTCCTCTTCTCTTCTTCTTCTTCTTCCTCTTCCTCTTCTTCTTCTTTCTTCTTCTTTCTTTTTCTTTCTTCTTCTTTCTCTCCTTTCTCTTTCTGCTCTGTGTGTTTTCTGGCTTCTGCGAGACGCTACTTTTTTTTTTTATATTTTTCGGTTGTCGCGATCGTCGTCGCGACCTGTGGTCGCGCCACCAGGTCGCGGTACTCACTGGAGCATTTGCACCGCCTTCATCGCGAGCACACCTCGCGGTCCCTTGGTCGCGCTGGTGGTCGCGTTGCTCACTGCCAAAATTTGACATTTTCATCGCGAGCAGTTCATCGCGATCTGTGGTCGCGGTGACTGGTCGCGATGCTCACTGCCAAAAATCTCATTTTCCACCGCGAGCAAGCCATCGCGACCTGTGGTCGCGGTGACCAGGTCGCGATGCTCTCTGCTTCAGTTTTCCTTTTTCTTGCATCATTTTTGGACCGTTCCATCTGGTCCACCTAGAAATCACTTTTAATTACATTTACACCCCTTCAAATCACAAAATTTATTTTCACATATATAAAATTAATTATCCGAAATCTGGGATGTTACAAAGGGCTAGTAAGGGAACCTAATGGACCCACAGTTTTGAGCTCCAATAATACTTAGTAATATTAATTAACACTCTTTAATTAATATTTCACGATTATTAACATCGGAGTTATTCCACTAAAAACCCAAGGCTGTAAGTTCAGAACTGTAGACGTGTTTATACAATCTGAAATCTCAGTGTCCATTGATATAGCTAATTACATATAGTGTGATCCTTTACAAATAGTTCATAACTAGAGCTGGGTCATAAAGTCTGTTATACCTCTCTAGAAATATCTTTTCCTTTAAGTACCATTGATTCTCTAATGAACAATTAAATCCTGTCTTCCTTACGGAAGAAGGAGAGCGCTCATAATCGTTCAAGCCCCGAATCAACCCTTAAGGGAACTACTCATCTACTTCAATCAAGAAGGAGTGGATTCCACTATTGTGTTTAAACCTTCCCAGCCACAAGCCAAACCGTAGCTCCAAGATACGGAGGTATTGGTCGAGATTCTCATCAACCTCACTTATGGTAAATCAAAAGTCACGATCCAACCTGAAGGAGTCGATAAGACACTCAGGATTAAGATCACCTATAAATAGCCATCGTTTATCGATTATATGTGAATCTCATCTACTAACGGATCTTGGTGAGAGATTCATATAAATCGTGGTCCAGTCCTATATGATCTCATTATATAAAGTGCCTCCATTCTCATGTTAACTACATGAGCGGTCTAGGATAAGACCACCGTACTTTACATAATGGACTGCAGCAGTAGATCAATCAGAAACAAAGTACCCAGCTTTGTTCGCTCTCTACAGACTCTTTAGATTGCACGTATTAAAATGAATCCTCTCTGTATATGACCATCATATACTCATTATGAGATTACATTTTGCAATCTAGGATGTTCTTGCACAATACAAATGTATTACTGAATATAAAACATTTATAAACTTGAATGATAATCTGAATAATTCTTATTGTTGTCTTTAACCATTTACAATTACAAGCTTTAGGGCATAAATCCCAACAATCTCTCACTTGCACTAAAGTAGATGGGACATGTCTCATAATCCTAGACCCTCTAGGTGACCTTCAAACACTTTAACCATCAAGGTCTTTGTAAATGGATCAGCCTAGTTATCTTGCGACGTAATCTTCGTCACGACTCCTTCTCCTCGCTGCCCTATCTCTTTGATAAGATAATATTTCCTCTCTATATGCTTCCCTCTTTTGTGGCTTCTTGGTTCTTTGGATTTGGCCACAGCTCTACTATTATCACAATAATGTGTCATGGGCCTATCCATATCAAGAACAACTTCTAGATCACTCAAGAACTTTCGGAGCCAAACAGCCTCCTTAGTTGCTTCACAAGCTGCTACATACTGGGTTTCCATGGTGGAATCAACAATGCAAGATTGCTTGATACTCCTCCAAATTATGGCTCCACCACCAAGGGTGAATACTGACCCAGACATGGATTTCCTTGAATCCTTGTCTGACTGAAGGTCAGAATCTGTAAATCCCAATGGAATCAAATTCGGATAGGAATATACAAGCATATAGTTTCTCGTTCTCCGAAGATACTTGAGAATATGCTTAACAGCAACCCAATGATCCAATCTTGGGTTGGACTGATATCTACTGGCTACTCCCACTGTGAAGCAGATGTCGGGTTTTGTGCATAACATAGCATACATAAGACTGCTTACTGTAGACGCATAGGGAATTCGTCTCATATCCTCAATTTCTTGAGGTGTCTTAGGATATTGTTTCTTAGACAAGTGAACTTCATGTCTTGAAGGTAAACTACCTTTCTTGGAGTTCTGCATGGAGAATCGCACATGTATCTTGTCGATATACGATGCTTGAGACAACGCTAACAGTTTGTTCTTACGATCCCTTATCAATTGGATCCCAAGAATATAACTTGCCTCCCCCAAATCTTTCATTTGGAATTGGTTAACAAGCCAACCCTTTACCTCTGACAATGTTCCTACGTCATTCCCAATGAGTAAGATGTTATCTACGAAAAGAACCAGGAAAACTATTTTCTTGCCAATGATGCGCTTGTATACACAAGGCTCATCAACATTCTGCTCAAAGCCATAGGTCTTGATCGCAGTATCAAACCTAATGTTTCAAGATCTAGACGCCTGCTTAAATCCATAAATGGACCTTTACAGTTTGCAAACCTTTTGCTCTTGATCTTGGGATACGAATCCTTCTGGTTGCATCATATAGATGCTTTCGTCTAGATTGTCATTTAAGAATGCAGTATTGACGTCCATTTGCCAGATTTCGTAATCGAAATAGGCAGCTATGGACAAGAGTATCCTAATAGACTTAAACATAGCTACAGGCGAGAAGGTTTCATCATAATCAATGCCTTCCTTCTAGGTGTAACCCTTAGCCACTAGCCTTGCCTTGAAGGTCTCTACCTTCCCGTCTACTCCTTTCTTACACTTGTAAATCCACTTACATCCTATGGGTTTTATCCCATCTGGTAAGTCTATAAGTTCCCAGACTGAGTTGGAGTACATGGACTTCATCTCGAGATTCATGGCTTTAAGCCATTCCTCTTTGTCAGAATCTTCCATTGCATGTCTAAATGTCAATGGATCATCCACACTATCATTAGAAACGACACCCTGTGCCTCTCCAATGCCTAAGTAGTGATCAGGTTGTCGAACAACCCTTCCACTATGCCTCAGCGGTAGTGTATCCTGACTATGAATTATTTGACTATCAGATATTTGTAGAATAATAACATTGTCTACAACTCTTGTTGACTGAGCACTGGTCGTACCAGGTTCTAGCTCTTTTAACACAATCTTATTATGAGGTTTATAATTACTCATATAATCCTCCTCAAGAAACATTGCATTTGTCGATGCAAACAATTTGTTTTCTTATGGATTATAAAAGAATCCACCTCGTGTTTCCTTTGGGTACTCTGCAAATAAACATACTTGTGAACGAGGTTCCAGCTTTCCACACCTATTCATTAGTACATGTACTGGACATCCCCATACGCGAAAATGTCGTAAACTAGCTTTACGACCATTCCACAACTCTAGCGGAGTCTTAGGAACAGATTTGGATGGAACTACATTCAGTATGTAAGTCGCTGTTTGTAGTGCATATCCTGAAAATGAATATGGTAATGATGAGAAACTAATCATAGATCTTACCATTTCCATCAAGGTCCTATTTCTCCTCTCCGTAACACCATTCTACTGTGGTGTACATGGAGCTGTGAGTTGGGATACTATCACATGCTCAACCAAGTAGTCTTCAAACTCTTGGTCGAGATACTCACCCTCACGATCCGATCGTAGTGATTTGATTGTTTTGCCTAATTGATTTTCAACTTCAGCTCGGAATTCTTTGAATCTTTCAAAAGTTTCCAACTTACGTTGTTTTAGGTAAACATACGCGTATCTAGAGTAGTCATCAATAAATGTGACATAATACTCATAACCACCTCTAGCTCTAACATTCATTGGTCTGCAGACGTCTGAATGTATAAACTCAAGTGGTTGTGTGGCTCTAATCCCTTTTCTTATAAAAGGTCTCTTGGTCATCTTACCCTCCAGACAGGTAAGGTACCAATCTCTAACTAACTTAGAGATCCGCTTTTTACTAGTCTGTTTATCCTATTATAGTTTATATGTCCAAATCTTAAATGCCACAGATACGTGTCATCAATTGGAGAAATCTTTTTGTCGTTTATTTTAGGTTTTTCAAATTTAAATAATTTAGTATTAAGCAGTGATGTATGAATTAACGGTCTTAAAACATACAAATTATTTTCTATCATACCAGAACAAATATTCATTTCATTTCTTAAAATGATAACTGATTTATCATTAAAAGAAATCTTATGAAACTGTTTCAAGTAATTTGGATATAGAAATCAAATTCCTTATAAATCCAAGAATGAAATTGACATTGTTCAATGATAGAAAACAATTATTAAACTGTAGTCTAACAACTCCCACTGCTTGTACTGAAACGACATCCCCTATTCCAACGTGCATAGTGAAGAACCCCTCCTCCAGTTTTTGCCAATAATCATTCCAATGTAAAGAAGAACAAAATTAGTTAATGGCCCCTGAATCTACTATTCAAGGTGAAGAATAATCTTCCACTTAAACAAAATTTAATGATAAGTAAATCTGATTTACTTTTCAGTTTTTTCTTATTGGAGAGCTTCTTGAGGTATTGAAGACAATTCCTCTTCCAATGACCAACCTCTATGCAATGGAAACATTTTTCCTTTTGTTTAGTTAGTCGTGGTGCTCTTTATTTTAGGTTTAGCCTTTACTTTACCAGTAGACCTCTTCGTCTTCTTGAAACCACAAGAAGATGGCTTAGCAACATTTACTTTGCCGGTCTTACCCTTGGTAATTGGTCATGTGTTGGTTACAGGCTCTGGAGATCATTCCTCCGTAAGCACAAATTTAAGGTCTATGCAGACAATGATTGCGTTCTCGTTGTGTTCCACTTAATATAATTATTCCGGTTAATGTTTCGTTTGCGAGGAAAATAATAATGCAGAAGATAACGCTGATATTTAAAGACATAAATCTAAATTAATATCATTCATTTCATACATTCATATCAAATGCTATAGTTCGGCATAAAATTA
This sequence comes from Xanthoceras sorbifolium, assembly GCA_003430845.1. Lineage (NCBI taxonomy): Eukaryota > Viridiplantae > Streptophyta > Magnoliopsida > Sapindales > Sapindaceae > Xanthoceras > Xanthoceras sorbifolium. The sequence goes on along the minus strand of CM010617.1, from coordinate 8,889,918 downwards.
AACATGATGCATGAGCATATTTTAATGAACTAAAAAAAATCCCTAAAATTAGTTTCTATGCCACGATAATCCAACATCCCACAAGTAAGTGCCTAGGTAGGCTAGGTCAAATCCCTGCATGTTAGATTGAGACATTCTCAATCGGATAATACACCAGAATAACTCTTTATTCTTATATTATCCAACCATCGCTTTGATTTAGTCAGGACAATACATTAACAACTTAATTAAGTTCTTTATGAGTGTGACCCATCATTTCAGAATTCATGAACTTAACTTGAGAGTGCCTAGGTAGGCTAGGTCAGTCCCAAAATACATTCTGAAAACCTATCCGTTAGGAAGTCAACCTTGGTATTGACTCTTGTGGACACCCTCCGTAGGGAGGAGAAAGAAAAGCCGTCACGAGGCGCCACTCAAGTCTCACGGTGTTGAACTAACAATGGAGACTGCGGGATATAATATCATATATCCCTCTCCCACTCACTATTTGTAATTTAGGATTTTCTTTAAACTAAGAGTTTCTAAAACTTTAGGTTTCTAGTCTCTACTTAAATTCTACGGCTAATATAAAATCTAAGTTTACTAGTTATAATAAATTATTCAATTTTAACTCTTAAAATATAATTTATTATTCAATTTCTAATTTACATAAACTATTTAAATAAACTAGAAATTAAATGTGAAATTACCAAGTTTTAACTATTAAAACTAAATCACATTATTTGGTCCAATTATGTCATTAATGTTTAATCAAATTAAATCTAACATTAAATGGACCTAAGTAATCTAATTAAACACTTTAATATATAGATTAGTTATTAATAATACTTACCAAGTTTTTACTCCTAAAAACTAATCTCATTATTTGGTTCTTTTTAATTAAGTAATTAGTCTTATTAATCTTAATTAATGTAAGAACCAAACTAATCAATTTAATTAAACTCTTTAATTGGTTGATTAGTCATTAATGAGATTTACCAAGTTTTTACTCCTAAAAACTAATATCATTTTTTGATTCTTTTTAATTAAGTAATTAGTCTTATTAATCTTAATTAATGTAAGAACTAAACTAATCAATTTAATTAAACTCCTTAATTAGTTGATTAGTCATTAATGAGATTTACCAAGTTTTTACTCTTAAAAACTAATCTCATTATTCGATTCTTTTTAATCAAGTAATTAATCTAGTTAATCTTAATTAATACAAAGAATCTAACTAATAATTAATTAAACACTTTAATATAGATTAGTTATTAATGAGATTTACCAAGTTTTTACTTCTAAAAACTAATCTCATTATTTGGTCCTTTTTAATTAACTAATTAATCCAATTAATCTTAATTAATGATAAGAACCTAACTAATCTTTTTAATTAAACTCTTTAATTTGTTGATTAGTTAATTAATGGATATTACCAAGTTTTTACTCCTAAAAACTAAATCCATTATCTAATTGCCATTTATGAAATTGTTTCCTATTTTAATCACATTAAAATAAAACAATATAATATGACAATTATGCATGACATATTATTATGCATGTGTAGGCACACCTAATCTAGATGACATTCATATGTATGACAATGCTTTAACATCCATATTATCATCACATGAAAATAAATAAAGTATACGTAATTGACCGAGTGACATGGGTTATCTAACTTAAACAACTGTAATTACAATTGTATTCCCAAGGCATTCATTGGTCTTCAAGAGTTCTTCTTCGAGTTGAATTCTTCTTGTCTTCGTTTTCTTAATCAAGTCAAACTTGATTTTTGTCAAAAGTCAACATCTTTTACAGAGGTCCACGTGTTACCTTAACACGCACCCTAGGTCAAGACGAAACCCTAAACAACCCTAACGCATGTGAAAGTGCGGCTGCCAGCAGCGTAGCCGCACGCATGCAAGGTGCGCGCAGCCCTAGCGGGAGCCGTGTTTTCGCGCGCGTTCGTGGGTCGTTTCACCCATGATTTTTTGCTTCTATTTTCTGCCACTTTTCTGGGTTAATATTCACCAATATTTTCCAGAAAATACACAGCAAAATTGCTCGCAAAAAATCCACAAGAATAGCCCTAAAACCTGCCATGACAGTCCCTTGCGCACAAGTACACTGCCCTATTTCGGGTCTGCCGCACAACTGGCTTGCGGTGAAAGGTGAGGGCACGTCCAGGATGATTTTTCAATACCGTTTGTGCGGCTATCTTCATCTGGATGTCTTCTTTCCACCGGTTTTTAAATCGCCTTAATCGGACACCATTTGCTATGGTTTCGCATCTGTTAATTACACGATATACGAAATAGTCAATAACAAATTCGGCTTTAACAAAAAAAATGAAAAAAGAAACCTAGAACCCATGACACCATATAATTAACGATCAATTACGCTTTTATAATCATACAATCAAATCATATAATAATAAAATAAATCATACATTCTAGATTCAATAAGAAAAATAAAAAAACAAGAAAGATATAGTTTTTTCTTTTTCTTTTGCGTATATACATGAACTTAGAACCTGACTCTAATACCAATTGAAGGAAGTTTTAGAAAAGATTTTGATTATCGTATAACATGCCGAATTGGGTTTCAAAATTTTTTCTTATATTGAAAACCTTTTTCAATCAGGAACGAGTTCCTGTATATACGCAGAAAATGACTTTAGAAATTACATACATTTTTCTTGATTTTCTTTTTTCTGATTCCTCGATCTACCACCAGATCTTCCAAGCTATGACCCACGGTCTGACAACGTGTGTGTGGGCACGTCACGGCAAGAGATGGAGGTCACGTAAAAAGAACGCCGGCCGAATCCTGCAAAAGAGGAAAGAGTCAGAAAAAACCTTTTTTTCTCTTTTCTTCTCTCTTTGGTGGCCGAATTCTCTTTCTTTTTCACTTGTGTGTTAGGTTAGGTTTTTTTCTAACTATATAATACTTATATAGTAGTCCTTTAGGGTTTTAATTTGACTAAGTCAAAATAGGATTCTAAATCCTATTTATTTTTAGTCTCCCTAAAGACTTGAACCTGTGACATCTTGGACTATTAAAATAATCTAATTATTTTAATTCTTTTATCATAGTCACTATTTAATCACATGGCCTCATATTTAATAAATAGAATTAATAATTCATAATTATTAATTTCTATTATTTTATTAAATATTTAATTAATTAAATAATCACATTATTTAATTATTCACTTTTATTTAAATCGCATTACTTACGTAACACTATTAATTGGACCATCCAATTAATCTACCGTGACCCTCGTTACCAGCAACTATAAGGGCTAGCAAGGGGACCTAATGGACCCACAGTTTTGAGCTCCAATAATACTTAGTAATATTAATTAAAACTGTTTAATTAATATTTCACGATTATTAACCTCGGAGTTATTCCACTAAAAACCCGAGGCTGCACTCTCAGAACTGTATACGTGTTTATACAATCTGAAGTCTCAGTGTCCATTGATATAGCTAATTACATATAGTGTGATCCTTTACAAATAGTTCATAACTAGAGCTGGGTCATAAAGTCCGTTATACCCCTCTAGAAATATCTTTCCCTTTAAGTATCATTGATTCTCTAATGAGCAATTAAATCCTGTCTTCCTCACTGAAGAAGGAGAGCGCTCATAATCGTTCAAGCCCCGAATCAACCCTTAAGGGAACTACTCATCTACTTCAATCAAGAAGGAGTGGATTCCACTATTGTGTTCAAACCATCCTAGTGACAAGCCAAACCGTAACTCCAAGATACGGAGGTATTGGTCGAGATTCTCATCAACCTCACTCATGGTAAATCAAAAGCCACGATCCAACCTGAAGGAGTCGATAAGACACTCAGGATTAAGATCACCTATAAATAGCCATCGTTTATTGATTATATATGAATCTCATCTACTAACGGATCTTGGTGAGATATTCATATAAATCGTGGCCCAGTCCTATATGATCTCATTATATAAGGTGCCTCCATTCTCATGTCAACTACATGAGCGGTCTAGGATAAAACCACCGTACTTTACAGAATGGACCGTAGCAGTAGAACAATCACAAACAAAGTACCCAGCTTTGTTCGCTCTCTACGGACTCTTTAAATTGCACGTCACAAAATGAATCCTCTCTGTATATGACCATCATATACTCATTATGAGATTACATCTTGCAATCTAGGATGTTCTTGCACAATACGAATGTATTACTGAATATAAAATATTTGTAAACTTGAATGATAATCTGAATAATTCTTATTATTGTCTTTAACCATTTACAATTACAAACTTTAGGGCATAAATCCCAACATCTTGGAGATGCCAGACATCCTATTAAGAAAATTAGCCACCCTAATCATCCTTATTTCATTAAGGAAAGAACATTCTCTCCTAACACCACCCACAGTACCGTAACCCTAGCTAATAATGCCTTCATCACTCAAAAGGCCGGTGCCCAATGATATCTCTCCTAGCTAATAATGCCCTTATAGGGAGAATGTTTTTACAAGGTTTCCAACAAAAAAAGTTAATCTTACTAGAGAGTTTAACTTTCTACAAATATTTATAAAAGAAATGGGGACCTTTAGAACATGAAGCACCACTTTTGTCTTGCAGCCTTAGTGCAAATCGATTTGCACTTTTAACGAAAAGTCCGTCTCTTTTTCATAATACCATAGTATCGAATTATGTCTTGGATTCACACTTAGAGGGATCCAAAGAATTAACTCAGCTTATTCGGATCAAAACATCTTTGGACCAGTTCCGCATTCCACCTATCATGACCAGACATCAACTTACCTACAATTTCACTAGCTGCTAGTTGCCTTGGAGATAAAATTCTGAAAAAAGAGTCCCTAGGCACCCACGGGTCTCCATAAACTGACACTGCAATTCCATCACATATCCTCTAGATAACACCTTTACGCAAAACATTACGCCCTTACAACACACTCATCCAAATAAAAGAGGGATTATTGCCAATGTCACATTCAAGAAAAGATGAAGAGAGAAAGTACCTTGTTTTTAGAACTCTACTCATGACAGACCCGAAAAGATGAAGCCGGCTGTGCTGCAGACCCGAAACAAGGCAGTGCACTTGTGCGCGAGGGACTGTCATGGCAGGTTTTGGGGCTGTTCTTGTGGATTTTTTGCGAGCGATTTTGCCGTGTATTTTCTGAAAAATATTGGTGAATATTAACTCAGAAAAGTGGCAGAAAATCGGAGCAAAAAATCATGAGCGAAACGACCCACGAACGCTTGCGAAAGCGCGGCTCGCGCGAGGGCTGCGCGCACTTTGCGTGCGTGCGGCTACGCTGCTGGCAGCCGCACTTTCACATGCGTTAGGGTTTCGTCTTGACCTAGGGTGCGTGTTAAGGTAACACGTGGACCTCTGGAAAAGATGTTGACTTTTGACAAAAATCAAGTTTGACTTGATTAGGAAAACGAAGACAAGAAGAATTCAACTCGAAGAAGAACTTTTGAAGAACAAGGAATGCCTTGGGAATAAAATTGTAATTAGAGTTGTTTAAGTTAGATAACCCATGTCACTCGATCAATTACGTATACTTTATTTATTTTCATGAGATGATTATATGGATGTTAAAGCATTGTCATACATATAAATGTCATCTAGACTAAGTGTGCCTACACATGCAAAATAATATGTCATGCATAATTGTCATATTATATTGTTTTATTTTAATGAGATTAAAATAGGAAACAATTTCATTAATGGCAATTAAATAATGGATTTGGTTTTTAGGAGTAAAAACTTGATAATATCCATTAATTAACTAATCAACAAATTAAAGAGTTTAATTAAAAAGATTAGTTAGGTTCTTATCATTAATTAAGATTAATTGGATTAATTAGTTAATTAAAAAGAACCAAATAATGAGATTAGTTTTTAGGAGTAAAAACTTGGTAAATCTCATTAATGACTAATCAACTAATTAAAGAGTTTAATTAAATTGATTAGTTTGGTTCTTACATTAATTAAGATTAATAAGATTAATTATTTAATTAAAAAGAACCAAATAATGAGATTAGTTTTTGGGAGTAAAAACTTGGTAAATCTCATTAATAACTAATCTATATTAAAGTGTTTAATTAAAGTGATTAGTTAGATTCTTTGTATTAATTAAGATTAACTAGATTAATAACTTGATTAAAAAGAATCGAATAATGAGATTAGTTTTTAAGAGTAAAAACTTGATAAATCTCATTAATGGCTAATCAACCAGTTAAAGAGTTTAATTAAATTGATTAGTTTGGTTCTTACATTAATTAAGACTAATAAGATTAATTACTTAATTAAAAAGAACTAAATAATGAGATTAGTTTTTAGGAGTAAAAACTTGGTAAGTCTCATTAATAACTAATCTATATATTAAAGTGTTTAATTTGATTAGTTAGGTCCATTTAATGTTAGATCTAATTTGATTAAACATTAATGACATAATTGGACCAAATAATGTGATTTAGTTTTAATAGTTAAAACTTGGTAACTTCACATTTAATTTTTAGTTTATTTAAATAGTTTATGTAAATTAGAAATTGAAATAATAAATTATATTTTAAGAGTTAAAATTGAATAATTTATTATAACTAGTAAACTTAGATTTTATATTAGCCGTAGAATCTAAGTAAAGACTAGAAACATAGAGTTTTAGAAACTCTTAGTTTAAAGAAAATCCTAAATTACAAATAGTGAGTGGGAGAGGGATATATGACATTATATCCCGCAGTCTCCATTGTTAGTTCAATACCGTGAGGCTTGAGTGGCGCCTCGTGACGACTTTGCTTTCATCCTCCCTACGGAGGGTGTCCACAAGAGTCAATACCAAGGTTGACTTCCTAACGGATAGGTTTTCGGAATGTATTTTGGGACTGACCTAGCCTACCTAGGCACTCTCAAGTTAAGTTCATGAATTCTGAAACGATGGGTCACACTCATAAAGGACTTAATTAAGTTGTTAATTTATTGTCCTGACTAAATCAAAGCGATGGTTGGATAATATAAGAATAAAGAGTTATTCTGGTGCATTATCCGATTAAGAATGTCTTGATCTACATACAGGGATTTGACCTAGCCTACCTAGGCACTTACTTGTGGGATGTTGGATTATCGTGGCATAGCAACTAATTTTAAGGATTTTTTAGTTCATTAAGATATGCTCATGCATCAAGTTTAATTTTATGCCGAACTATAGCATTTGATATGAATGTATGAAATGAATGATATTAATTTAGATTTATGTCTTTAAATATCAGCATTATCTTCTGCATTATTATTTCATCGCAAACGAAATATTAACCGGGAATAACTTTATTAAGTGGAACCAACACGAACGCAATCTTGGTCTGCAAAGACCTTAAATTTGTGCTTACGGAGGAATGTCCTCCAGAGCCTGTAACCAACGCTGGATGAATTACCAAGGGTAAGACCGGCAAAGCAAATGTTGTTAAGCCATCTTCTTCTGGTTTCAAGAAGACGAAGAGGTCTACTGGTAAAGTAAAGGCTAAGCCCAAAATAAAGAGCACCACGACTGACTAAGCAAAAGGAAAAATGTTTCCATTGCATAAAGGTTGGTCATTGGAAGAGGAACTGCCTATAGTACCTCGAGCAGCTCTCCAATAAGGAGAAAGTGAAAAGTAAATCAGATTTACTTATCATTAAATTTTGTTTAGTGGAAGATGATTCTTCACCTTGAATAGTAGATTCAGGGGCACTAACTAATTTTGTTATTTTTTACATTGGAATGATTATTGGCAAAAGCTGGAGGAGGGGTCCTTCACTATGCACGTTGGAACAGGGGATGTCGTTCCAGCACGAGCAGTGAGAGTAGTTAGACTACAAATAATTATTCATTTTCTTTTATTGAATAATGTATGTTTCATTCCTGGATTTATAAGGAATTTGATTTATGTATCCAGATTACATGAAAAAGTTTCATAAAGTTTTTTAAATGATAAATCAGTTATCATTTTAAGAAATGAAATGAATGATTGTTCTGAAATAAATGAAAATGACTTGTATATTTTAAGACCGATAATGCATACAACACTGCTTAATACTGAATTGTTTAAAGTTGAAAAACCTAAAACAAAGCGACAAAAGATTTCTCCAATTGATGACACGTATCTGTGGTATCTAAGACTTGGACATATAAACCTTGATAGGATAAACAGATTAGTAAAAAATGGATTTTTAAGTCAGTTAGAGATCGGTACTTTACCTGTCTGTGAATCTTGTCTGGAGGGTAAGATGACCAAGAGACCTTTTATAAGAAAAGGGATTAAAGCCACACAACCACTTGAGCTTATACATTCAGACGTCTGTGGACCAATAAATGTTAGAGCTAGAGGTGGTTATGAGTATTATGTCACATTTATTGATGACTACTCTAGATACGCGTATGTTTACCTAATGCAACGTAAGTTGGAAACTTTTGAAAGGTTCAAAGAATTCCGAGCTGAAGTTGAAAACCAATTAGGCAAAACAATCAAATCACTACGATCGGATCGTGAGGGTGAGTATCTCGACCGAGAGTTTGAAGACTACATGGTTGAGCAGGGGATAGTATCCTAACTCAAAGCTCCAGGTACACCACAGCAGAATGGTGTTGCGGAGAGGAGAAATAGGACCCTGATGGAAATGGTGAGATCTATGATTAGTTTCTCATTATTACCATATTCTTTTTGGGGATATGCACTACAAACAGCGACTAACATATTTAATGTAGTTTCATCCAAGTCTGTTCCTAAGACTCCTCTAGAGTTGTGGAATGGTCGTAAAACTAGTTTACGACATTTTCGCATATAGGGATATTCAGTACATGTACTGAAGAATAGGCGTGGAAAGCTGGAACCTCGTTCACAAGTATGTTTATTTGTAGGGTACCCAAAGGAAACACGAGGTGGATTCTTTTATAATCCACAAGAAAACAAAGTGTTTGTATCGACAAATGCAACGTTTCTTGAGGAGGATTATATGAGTAATCATAAACCTCATAATAAGATTATGTTAAAAGAGCTAGAACCTGGTACGACCAGTGCTCAGTCAACAAGAGTTGTAGACAATGTTATTATTCCACAAACATCTGATAGTCAGATAATTTCTAGTCAGGATACACTACTGCCGAGGCGTAGTGGAAGGGTTGTTTGACAACCTAATAACTACTTAGGCATTAGAGAGGCACAGGGTGTCGTTTCTAATGATAGTGTGGATGATCCATTAACATTTAGACATGCAATGAAAGATTCTGACAAAGAGGAATGACTTAAATCCATGAATCTCGAGATGGAGTCCATGTACTCCAACTCAGTTTGGGAACTTGTAGACTTACCAGATGGAATAAAACTTATAAGATGTAAGTGGATCTACAAGTGTAAAGAAGGAGTAGACGGGAAGGTAGAGACCTTCAAGACAAGGCTAGTGGCTAAGGGTTACACCCAGAAGGAAGGCATTGATTATGATGAAACCTTCTCGCCAGTAGCTATGTTTAAGTCTATTAGGATACTCTTATCCATAGCTGCCTATTTCGATTACGAAATCTGGCAAATGGACGTCAAGACTGCATTCTTGAATGGCAATCTAGACGAAAGCATCTATATGATGCAACCAGAGGGATTCGTATTCCAAGATCAAAAACAAAAGGTTTACAAACTACAAAGGTCTATTTATGGACTTAAGCAGGCATCTGGATCTTGAAACATTAGATTTGATACTGTGATCAAGACCTATGGTTTTGAGCAGAACGTTGACGAACCTTGTGTATACAAGCGCATCATTGACAAGAAAGTAGTTTTCCTGGTCCTTTACGTAGATGACAACTTATTCATTGGGAATGATGTAGGAACATTGTCGGAGGAAAAGGGTTGGCTTGCTAACCAATTCCAAATGAAAGATTTGGGAGAGGCAAGTTATGTTCTTGGGATTCAATTGATAAGGGATCGTAAGAACAAACTGTTAGCGTTGTCTCATGTATCGTATATCGACAAGATACTTGTGCGATTCTCCATGCAGAACTCCAAGAAAGATAGTTTACCTTCAAGACATAGAGTTCACTTGTCTAAGGAACAGTGTCCTAAGACACCTCAAGAAATTGAGGATATGAGACAAATTCCCTATGCGTCTGCAGTAGTCAGTCTTATGTATGCTATGCTATGCACAAGATCCGACATCTGTTTCGCAGTAAGAGTAGCCAGTAGATATCAGTCCAACCTAGGATTGGATCATTGGGTTGCTGTTAAGTATATTCTCAAGTATCTTCGGAGAACGAGAAACTATATGTTTGTATATTCCCATATGAATTTGATTCCATTGGGATATAGAGATTCTGACTTTCAGTCAGACAAGGATTCAAGAAAATCCACGTCTGGGTCAGTATTCACCCTTGGTGGTGGAGCCATAATTTGGAGGAGTATCAAGCAATCTTGCATTGCTGATTCCACCATGAAAGCCGAGTATGTAGCAGCTTGTGAAGCAGCTAAAGAGGCTGTTTGGCTCCGAAAGTTCTTGAGTAATCTGGAAGTTGTTCTATATATGGATAGACCCATGACACTTTATTGTGATAATAGTGGAGCTGTGGCCAATTCCAAAGAACCAAGAAGCCACAAAAGAGGGAAGCATATAGAGAGGAAATATCATCTCATCAGAGAGATAGTGCAGCGAGGAGATGTGGTCGTGACGAGGAGCTGTTTCGCAGTAAGAGTAGCCAGTAGATATCAGTCCAACCCAGGATTGGATCATTGGGTTGCTGTTAAGTATATTCTCAAGTATCTTCGGAGAACGAGAAACTATATGCTTGTATATTCCCATCTGAATTTGATTCCATTGGGATATAGAGATTCTGACTTTCAGTCAGACAAGGATTCAAGAAAATCCACGTCTGGGTCAGTATTCACCCTTGGTGGTGGAGCCATAATTTGGAGGAGTATCAAGCAATCTTGCATTGCTGATTTCACCATGAAAGCCGAGTATGTAGCAGCTTGTGAAGCAGCTAAAGAGGCTGTTTGGCTCCGAAAGTTCTTGAGTAATCTGGAAGTTGTTCTATATATGGATAGGCCCATGACACTTTATTGTGATAATAGTGGAGCTGTGGCCAATTCCAAAGAACCAAGAAGCCACAAAAGAGGGAAGCATATAGAGAGGAAATATCATCTCATCAGAGAGATAGTGCAGCGAGGAGATGTGGTCGTGACGAAGGTTGCGTCGCAAGATAGCCTGGTTGATCCATTTACAAAGACCTTGACGGCTAAAGTGTTTGAAGGTCACCTAGAGGGTCTAGGATTACGAGACATGTCCCAACTGCTTTAGTGCAAGTGGGAGATTGTTGAGATTTATGCCCTAAAGCTTGTAATTGTAAATGGTTAAAGACAATAACAAGAATTATTCAAATTATTATTCAAGTTTATAAATGTATTAAATTTAGTAATACATTCGCATTGTGTAAGAACATCCTAAATTGCAAGATGTAATCTCATAATGAGTATATGATTGTCATATACAGAGAGAATTTATTTTGAGACGTGCAATCTAAAGGGTCCGTAGAGAGCGAACAAAGCTGGGTACTTTGTTTGTGATTGATCTACTGCTGCGGTCCATTCTGTAAAGTACGGTGGTCTTATCCTAAACCGCTCATGTAGTTGACATGAGAATGGAGGCACCTTATATGATGAGATCATATAGGACTGGGCCACGATTTATATGAATCTCTGACCAAGTCCGTTAGTAGATGAGATTCATATATAATCGATAAACGATGGCTATTTATAGGTGATCTTAATCCTGAGTGTCTTATCGACTCCTTCAGGTTAGATCATGGCTTTTGATTTACCATGAGTAAGGTTGATGAGAATCTCGACCAATACCTCCGTATCTTGGAGCTGCGGTTCCATTAAGGGTTGATTCGGGGCTTGAATGATTATGAGCGCTCTCCTTCTTCCGTGAGGAAGACATGATTTAATTGTTCATTAGAGAATCAATGATACTTAAAGGAAAAGATATTTCTAGAGGGGTATAACGGACTTTATGACCCAGCTCTAGTTATGAACTATTTGTGTAGGATCACACTATATGCAATTAGCTATATCAATGGACACTGAGACTTCAGATTGTATAAATACGTCTACAGTTCTGAGAGTGTAGCCTCGGGTTTTTAGTAGAATAACTCCGAGGTTAATAATCGTGAAATATTAATTAAAGAGTTTTAATTAATATTACTAAGTATTATTGGAGCTCAAAACTGTGGGTCCATTAGGTCCCCTTGCTAGCCCTTATGGTTGTTGGTAACGAGGATCACGGTAGATTAATTGGATGGTCCAATTAATAGTGTTACGAAAGTAATGCGATTTAAATAATAGAGAATAATTAAATAATGTGATTATTTAATTAATTAAATATTTAATAAAATAATAAAAATTAATAATTATGAATTATTGATTCTATTTATTAAATATGAGGTCATGTGATTAAATAATGACTAGGACAAAAGAATTAAAATAATTAGATTATTTTAATAGTCTAAAAGGTCACAGGTTCAAGTCTTTAGGGAGACTAAAAATAAATAGGATTTAGAATCCTATTTTGACTTGGTCAAACTAAAACCCTAAGGACTACTATATAAGTATTATATAGTTAGGAAAAAACCTAACCTAGCACACAAGTGAAAAAGAAAGAGAGTTCGGCCACCAAAGAGAGAAAAGAAAAAAAAAGTATTTTCTGACTCTCCCCTCTTTTGCAGGATTCGGCCAGCGTTCTTTTCACGTGACCTCCATCTCTTGCCGTAACGTACCCACACATATGTTGTCAGACCGCGGGTCATAGCTCGGAAGATCTGGTGGTAAATCGAAGAATCAGAAAAAGAAAATCAAGAAAAAGGTATGTAGTTTCTAAAGTCTTTTTCTACGTATATACAGGAACTCGTTCCTGATTGAAAAAGGTTTTCAATATAAGAAAAATTTTTGAAACCCAATTTTGCATGTTATACGATAATCAAAATCTTTTCTAAAACTCCCTTCATGCTAGAGCTAGTGATTTCAGGCCGATAAGCCTATGCAACGTGACTTACAAGCTTGTGGCAAAAGTTCTAGCTAATCGTTTAAAAGGAATCCTTGACACCATCATATCCCTGAACCAAAGTGCTATCATTCTTGGAAGACTTATCACGGATAATGTGGTGGTGGGGTTCAAATGCCTCTATACTTTGAAGAATTGAAGGAAAGATAAAGTGAGTCAAATTGCTTTGAAGCTTGACATGAGTAAAGTATACGACAAAGTTGAATAGTTGTTCTTAAGGAAAATGGTGGAGTTTTTGGGTTTTGATCATGTTTGGATAGATAGAATAATGTATTGTGTTTCTTCACCAATTTATGCTTTTCTCGTTAATGGTGAACCTAGAGGCTGGGTGGTCCTTTCGAGAGGCTTAAGGCAAGGCTGCCCCCTCTATCTATATCTTTTTCTTGATATGTGCAGAGGGCTTATTAACCTTGCTATCTCAAGCAGAGAGAAATGGCTCAATCCATGGCAATAAGGTGGCTCGGGCCGCCCCAAACATCTCCCATTTAATGTGGAGCATAAATGATTTTTCGGCTTATGGAAATTTGGCTGGGTGTTGTGTGAAAGGTAAATATGCTTGCCCTATATGCGGGTTGAACACATGTTCTGATAGATTAAAGGCTAGTAAAAAGAATGTGTTTAGGGGTCATCGGCAATTTCTTCCAATGGATCATAAATTTTAAAAAAAAAGTTTCATAGTTTAATGGGAAAGAAGAAACACATGGTAAGACTCGGATAATATCCGGTGGACAAGTTCGTCTTGCTTGTGGGAAAGTTGAAAATGAATGGGGAAAGAAGAGAAAGGGGAAAAGGAAGACAAATCATAATCCTATATAAAAAAAAAAAAAGTCAAAATTTTTTGCCATATTGGGAGGTAAGTCGTTATTTTTTTATAAAAAAAGTTGCTTATTCTTTTTTCCTATCTATAAATTTAACTTGTATTATTTAATGTGCAGGAATTATGTTTGCGTTATAACTTAGACATGATGCAAATTGAAAAAAATATTTGTGAGAGCCTTGTTGGTACATTATTGCACATGAATGGAAAAGAAAAGATGGTGTTAATTCCCGTAAAGATTTACGAGACTTAGGCATTAGGCAAAAGCTACATGTCAAAGTGTGTGGAGATAAACTTTATCTACCAACAGCACTGCACACTCTATCAAAGGCAGAGAAATAACTCTTTTGTAAACGGTTGTTTAATTTAAAAATACTTGATGGTTACTATTCAAATATAAGCAATTGCATCTCATTGAGTGACTATAAGATAGTTGGGCTCAAGTCTCATCACTGTGACGTTTTAATGCAACAATTGCTATCAGTAGCAATACGAGGTCTCTTGCCTAAAGGGCTGAGAATTGCCATATTTCGGATGTGCTCCTTTTTTAATGACATTTGTCAAAGAGTGATTGATAGAAGTAAGTTAGAATCATTAGAGGATGAAGCTGCAATCACCATGTGCATGCTTGAAAGATATTTTCCTCCTTCTTTCTTTGATATTATGGTTCATCTTATAATTCATTTAACGAGAAAAGCTTGATTATGTGGACCAGTTCAATGTCGTTGGATGTAACCTTTTGAAAGGTAATCCCCCATGTATTTACGACAATATAAGATGTTCTGTTTATTTTTTGACAAACAACAAATATAATTTGGATTTATTTATTTATCTTATGGATTTATGAAGGTACTGAAAGCACATGTAAGAAACCATGCAAGACCAGAATGATGCATAGCAGAATGCTATTTAGCAGATGAATGTATGCAATTTTGTAGTATGTATATACCACAAACAGCAAATGTCAGTATTAAACATAGCAGAAACGAGGATGTCATGTATGAAAATGTAGTCGAAGGGCATCCTATTTCTACAGGCAAATTACTATGCCTTTCGACATGCTACACATTACATATTGCATATCGTTATATATTGTTTAACAGTGCAGAAGTGGAACTATACATAAAGTAAGCACCATAAAGGCAATTATTACATAGTTTAAATATAAGTTAAAATTTTAAATTGTTTTCTTATTTTATTTTATTATTTAATTCCTATTAGCACTCACCTTGAAGAGCTTCAACATTTAGATCCAAGTCTTGCAAGCCAACCCACTTTACTACAAAAGAAGCATACATCATCTTTCTCAGCATGGTTCAAAGCTAAGGTTGGGTTTACAACCTTTTTTATGACGGTGTTATGATTTTAAATGTTTTCTCGCACACCTTGATGAATTTATCCTTAATATTTGTAAACAGATCATTGCTGAATCAAGTAGTTTGAATATTTCAAACACTTTAAAATGGCTAGCAATTGGACCAACAATGCAAGTAACATCATACACAAGCTATGCTGTCAAAGGGAAACGATATCGCACAGTAGATAGTGAGAAATCTACGCAAGATAGTAGTGTTTCCCTTGAGGTAGAAACTGTTTGCACAACCAATGCAAGAAATGACACTCAATTTATTAACAAAATGATTTATTATGGGGTTCTAAGGAAATTCTTCTTTTAGACTTTTCTGCATTTTGTGTCCCATTATTTAAATGTGATTGGGTAAGTTGTGGAAGTAATGTTAGAGTTGAAGATGGGTTCACACTAGATAATCTTCACCCACGTGTGAATAAATTTGATAGAGATCCATTTATTTTAGCTTCTCAAGCAACACAAGTATTTTACTCTAGAGAAAATGATGCATCTAATTGGCATGTTGTCTTGAAAGCTCCTCTAAGGGGATTTCATGATCTAGAGAAGTTTGATGAGCACGCTTATAGGTCTTCAACACCATTAGACGTATTTCAACTTGACTCGAGTATAGATGATTGTGAGGATTATGCTCGAATAGACTGTGAGGATGTGGTTGTACAAATCTAGTGTTAAACACCATTAGAGAATCTCAAGTATGTATGCTTGTTTTTTAGTGAAATCTCAATGTGTATCTTTTTGTCTATTTAATTGTTATTCAATTTAAAATATATGTACCTCATTACATGCTTGCATCATCATTATTGATAATTGTCCTAAAAGTTTGTGGCATTTTCAGATGTCAAACGAAGGAGGTACTAGTACTTCAACTGTTACTGGTAATGAACCCGGATCGAAGAAAAGAAAAGGGAGAGACAAAAACCAATTGAACTCAAATAAAATTGCAAAGGCTAAGAAAATTGGTATTCATTTTAATGAGTTCGGCTAACAAGTTAGAGGTAGTTCGATAGCACTAAGTACATTTTGTGGGACTCTTGTATGTCAATTGGTACCAATAATTTATAAAAGTTGGCCAGAGGTACCAGAGATTTTAAAAAACAGTGTGTGGGAAACTACAAAGGTACGAAACTTCGTGTTTAATTTTTCCAGTTGTTTCCAATATCTTATTATGAATACTTTTTTAGAACATTATTTATAAATGCAGACTAAATTTGGCTTGGATGATATTGGCAAGAATTATGTACTTTTATCAATGTCTAATTGTTGGCGACAATATAAAAGTACGATAACAAAGAAAGTTAGAAGTGTTCATTCTGGTCCTGGGGCAACAAGAGTGATATAAATGTTAAGGCCAGATAACATTGTTGATGATGAAGAATGGACAAAGTTTGTAGGATTTCCATTGTCTCCAGAATTTGATGTAAGTCTTAATACATTTAACTTGAAGCCATAATTTTGTTATAAAATCATTTGATTTACTTTCTTACTGTTGTAGGGAATAAGTAGACATTATTATGGCCAAAAAGAATGATGCCCCACAAACAACTAGTCGTAAAGGAATGGCACGACTACGTAAAGAGTTGGTAAAATTTTTAAGAAACTATTTTTTTTAGTTGCCTAATAAGCATCATTGGAGTGAAAAAGGAGGACTAAAAAGGAAAGTGGCAAGTTTCTATTATTATCTTTTCTTTTTTTCTTATTGTTTTAATTATGATGTGTGTGTCTATATATATATATATATATATATATATATATATATATATATATATATATATATATATAGGGTTGCAAAATTGGAAGCAAATGAAGATCCTAAAGAAGTGGATAGAGTGGAGACTTAGATAGCTGGACATAAGCATAAAGATGGGACACCGGTGAACGAAAATGTTGGAGAAAAAAATTGTATGATTTAGTTCATTTGTTTATTTTTTATGTTGTGTATTAAATTTATTATATTTTCTTAGTTATAATGATACTATTATTATTTATCATGATATTTAGAAACAAATGGAGGCTATTTCTTTGGATAAGACAACAATAGTTAAAGAGGATGCAGTATCTCAAGTTTTAGGAAATGAGCATCGAGGGCTCGTTCGTGGACTTGGATTTGGTGTAACACCAATTAGAGTACAGACAACTGTGATTGGTAAACAAACCACAGCTCAGCTTTAAGAAGAGATGAAAGCTCTGAGGCAACAAATGGTTGAAATGAAATATGCTTTCTTAACTATGCAGGTAGATTATCCTAGTATTTTAAGTTATATTAAATGATATTTTAATTTTATATTAACTTCATTTCAATTTGAGACCAATTATATATTGGTAATTGAAGGAATATTAGCATCTTATAGTTTGCATCAGGTAAGTGTTTCAAATTTTATTCATGCTTTTACCTTTTTAACTTATTGTTTTAAGATTTATGTTTTTTATATTACTTTTTTTAATGTAGTTTTTCTTATATGATGTTAAACCGAAATAAGCTCAAAAAAGTAATTGTTGTTTTAGTAGAGACAATATTCAAATGCTTCAAATAGGTAAGGAAGTAATGAAATTGGGAAAATTATTGAATCTTCTTTAAAGGTAATATTTTATTCACAAATTGTTAATTAAAGTTGTATACTAAACAAGATATATTTTAATTTAATATGTACTTTTTTCCGGTTATTTTAGTCACCGCCTGAGCTTTCTACAAATGAAATAGATGCTTCATCTAAAAAGGGTAAAAAGTGCAAACTATTACTTTGAATTGGTAGTGGAGAGGTAGTGGCAGAAGCTGAAATTAAATGCACTAATCCACAAGCATCAGTTCATCATATGGTTTTGGGTCCGGATCATTGGAAAATCGTAGTGAAGAAGATATTGGTGAGTAAAGTACCTTTGTGTTCGCCCGACTAGTGACTTACATATACTTGAAGATGTTAGAGGTTCTTATATTGCTTGGCCTTCAAAATATATTACATATTATGATTTTATTTTTTTTTTGTAAGTTATGACACAATTACAATTCAGTTAATATTTTGGGTGTGAAGATAATATTAGGACTTCGGTATTTTAATTAAGATCTTATGCTATTTTGTTGTAAGATGTGAATATAATGTTAGAACTTGAGTAATTCAGTTTGGATTTTGTGTTATTTTGTTGAAATTAATGTAACTGTTAATGTTATTTTATTGTAATGTTGGGTGTTAATGTTGAATTATTTAAATTTATTAGTTGATTTTATAAGAAACAAACAAATTTCATTCTACCAATTATATAAAAATAATATTTTTATTTAAAAAAAAAACCAAAATATCAACCACGGTCATAGCCCGTTGTCTGTAAATTATTAATAATGGGCATAGCCCATTGTCAATACAACAATTATCACGGGCAATACACGTTATCATTTATATTATTAACAACGGGCATAGCCAGTTATCAATATGTCATTTACTACGTTCATTATCCTTTATTATTTATATTATTAACCATGAGCAAAGCCTGTGGTATCTAACTTATTAACAGCGGGCGCCACCCGTTGTATTTATTGTATTTACAACGGTCATAGCCCGTGATAATAATGGTTATTTATTGCTGGCAAAGCCCGTTGTAAATGATACTATTTTCTATCACTCCTTAATCCATCGTCGACAGTGTACCCGTGGTGGATACTCTTCTACCACGGACATTTCTAAGTGGAATTTAGGTCGTAATAGCTCCACCATCGGGTTTAATACTTTGGTTGAGGAAACTTGTTGTTTCTGATGTAGTTTTGTCTGCTGGTCCTAGTGGCATTTGAATACAATTTTCTTTTCAAAAAAAAAAAAAGATATTAAGATTTAATGAAAGTAAAATACATGATTGATTTCACAAATCTTGTTCAACATCATCTTATTCAATCCCTTAATCTGTGAACATCACAAACAGCAAACCAAGCACACATATCTTGCAAACATGTCGAAACCGACTTATGCAATTAAAGTGCGTACAACTTCTTAAATAGGTATTGGATCAACAAAGAGCTGAGTGATATGATCTTTCAAATACTGTGGAAATGTGTACCCATCGCCGTCCTTGTAAAAAAATTCTGCTGCGCGAACGCCATTAATAACTGTAAGGAGGAGTTGCAGTGAGATGGCTGTTGGCTTTAAGCATTCTTCATTTATATCTTTCCATGCCATTTCAATCACTATATTAATTTTCTCAATCGCCTCCTTTCTAGAAACGCCATATTGATTCATGTACGATTCCACCCCAGAGACTACATGCCCCCTCTTTTGCTCAAACTTCAAATATCAAATTTCTAAACAAGTTAATTAAATATCAATTTGTGGGTGTTTGTGTAAAACAAGTGTGTATTCCACACATTTTTTCATTCGAGATTTTGCTTATGTAACCTTGTATGAGTAGTAAATAATACCTGGTGACCGATGACGTCATTCAAAAGACGGATTATTATATATCCAGCTCTAATAATCTTTGGTCGAGTTGATATCCACTCGAATGCATCAATCCCAACCATTTCTCCCATTCCTAAAAATGTTAATGCTGTTATTGAGAAACAACCTGCCGAAACTACTGCGGCGTCCAAATACTCATCAAATGGTGGTACATAATTTTGATTGAACCACTCCTCTTGAACATGGTAAGATCTCATCATCTCTTTCACCTAAAAGGCCGGACACATTTCAAACATTGAAGTATCACTTCCTCATGAAAGATACATAAATAAAAACAAATATACAAGTCTTACCGTGTCCTTTGTATAAGAGACCCTATAAGATCTTTCTTCCTCAGTCAATTCAACATTTATGTCATCAAAAAGGTTTAAGAGGGCACTATAAACAGTTTTCAGATAATCTGGCATCTGATCAAGGGCACTAGTGTCCCACCTGCAAGTCAATCAAATATTAAGGACTTATTGAGGAGACGAAGAGAGTGAGTCTTTTTTTTTATTATTATTTAGTTGTATAGTTAATCCCATTATGTAATTCTAGTTAGACCAGTATGTAATTCTAGTTGTATATATAGAGCTAGGTCCAAGGAAGAATAAGAAGAAAATAATAAAAAGAATAGAAAACCTTTCTATTGCGTCTGTAAAAAGTTGGAGCTCCTCAATATTTTCGTAAGTGTAAGCATCGTATGTATCGTCCATAACAGAAAGCAACATCACAATCTTAGTCCAAATTACTCGGGCACGCGAATGACAAGGCTCAAAATATGTTCCAATTCCCCATACGTAGTCCTCCACTATTCTATCTCTTATATATGGAAGGTCTGATACCAAGTTTGTATCCTTCCACCAACTGCAATAATTAATTCCAAAGTCAACAATATATTAATGCAACAGATATCAAAGAAATCTCAAATGATCGATGTACCATTTTAGTTATAATCACATCTCCTATAAGACTATCACATGATCTATAAATATAGATGTCCATGGTTACAAGTAGCATATCTAATGAGCTTTTTTAAACTCATTAATTGAATTCTGGCAGTGAATAATTTTTGTATAAATAATTTACATGAAGCATTTCAAAGCATTTTTTTTAGTGTGTGTTAATTAAAAAATTAACATTTTACCTTATGAGGTGGCTTATCTCTTGTTGATGTAGTAGCTGCACCCGATTAAAATCCAACTTTGCAAACAAGAGCAGAGTTTCATCTCTAGATTCCTCTTCTTCATAAACAGATATGTACTCTACTGCTTCCTGTCTTGGTATTCGTTTATTCAAAGGCATTTTCAAGGCTTTGATTATTTTGGTTTTCAAATGAGGACTTGATTTTTCACACAAAGAATTGAGATGAGCCTTGGTGAAAGCAAGTGCCTCATCAAGAATATCTTCTCCATTTATTCTTAAATAACTAGCTTCATACAAACTTAACATTCCCCTCGCATCGTTGGTTAAATATTTCTTGAATTTACCGTCACCCTCCTTGAATTTGTTAAACACATCTAATTTTCAATCCATGAGTTAGCATAATTGATGTTGTAACACAAAAATTCCCATGATATAAATACAAACTTTACAAGCAAACATGACTTCCTGTTCAACTAGACCTAATACTAAATAATCATTAAACTAAAAAGCATTTAAAGTACTCTTGTATGTAGTTTCTATAATAATAATGCTAGACTTCCAAACTTTTATCATCCCAACTAATTTGTATCCCATGCAATTACCAAAATTATATCTAGATATATCTTATTTTTATCGTTCTTCTTATTTTAAATTAAATTAAAATTATAAAAGATTTCAATTTTGGTAGGTGAGCTAAAAAGTTTGGATAGGAATTGGAAAGTCTAGCATCATTGGTATTTTTAACCAAAAAAAATAGGTTTTGAAGGCATCCATGTACATATATATAACTTTTGTTTTTCAATTAAATTTTGCAAGTAAATTTATAGATGCAAAATCTTATGAGCATTTTCCATTTACCCCGACCTAAGACTTATTGTCAAATTGTTGATAGAGCTCCATTAAATCTAACACATGCATGAGGAATAATAGGGTCATTTTGATATGTTTGAATTTAAATATGAGAAAATTATAAGAAAAAATAAGGCTCTGAAATGGTCAAATTTGTTCGTTTCTATAAAACAAAAGTGTATCAAAGCTTAAAAACTTAAAACAGGAAAGCTTTTGTGTTTATTAATTATTTATCATTTAGGTAAGCTTTTGTGTTTTGTTTTTGTTTTTAGTTGCATGTTGATATCTGACCTATAACTACTTACCACAAGACATTTTGTAACCATTCATTCTGAAAACTCGAAATAGAAGAGCCGTAGTGTATAAATCATATTCATGATCATCAATGTAATTAAGCTGCTTTTCGAAAATACGACTTAATTGTTGATCGATGTCATCCTCAAAGTGATAGGAAATTCCTAAGCGATATAATGAATTGATCAAATAAACTTTCTCTCTCGGGTCGTTTGTAGGCGCAGTTAACATTTCCTTCACTTTATCTTTCAGCTCTTGAATTTGGTTACCATAAGTTTGATCAAAATCCTGAGAAATAATAGAGAAGAATCAAATGTCATCAATTTAAGTAATAATTAATCATCCAAGATATGAATAGATATGGTATGTTAATATACTTACGCAGATACGAGAGGCAACGGAAGTGAAGGCATTTGAATCTTTCCATATGTCAGAAGGAAATCCTGCCAATTGACGTTCAACTTTTTGGTTGGTTTTAGAAGCTAAACATGCTTTGAATCGGCCTCTAATTTTCGAGTAAATAATAGGAAAGGAAACTGAGGAACGTCGACCCCATAATACTTGAGGGGCAAATTTGGGAAATGAAAGAATGCAGTACTGCTGGGATTTTGCAACTACAAGTGCTTGCTCAGCCATTGCGCTTAATTTGCTCCAAAAAAGAGATCAACTACTGACTCTGTACTGTCAAAAGCTCTAAGCTGTAATATATATACACAACTATGGCAGCTTTGTGGGTCCTTTGTTATTTATTAAACATACAATTATTTAGTTTGTGGGTACAGGAAAGTGATTATGGAATCTTATTCCAAACCTATTGTTTATATTCTTTTGCATGATGTTAATCCCTTTAATAATTTGTTTAGTTTTATACAAAGTTGTAAAGATTTAATTAATGGGGACTGGATTTATAGTATTGTTCATGTTTACAGGGAAGGAATAGGCTTGCAAATAGCCTGGTCGTGTGAGTTGGGGACGTTTGTGAGTTCGCTCCTCCTGATAGCTTGGGCATTTTTCTTGAGGATGCTGAAGGGATGCGTTCTGTGAGAAGTCTATGTAAGGGTAGTTAGTTTTTTCCTCGTGTTTGTTCTGTGCGTTTAGCCCTCATTTTTATAAAAAAAATTAAAATTAACTGTTAATATCTAATGACAGTAACTTTACAAATTCGGCAACTATAGATTATGTAATTGCTTTCCTAAGCAAATCTACAAGTTTATTTAGGTAAATCAAATCCACAGATTTTTTAATGTTTTTATTTATATAAATATATATACACACGCTAACCATTTTGTAGGAATGCAATTATTTGGAGTTTAAATAACGATAATTATACATCATATCTTGACTTTAAGCAAATACTAAATTCGCAAAAGAAGTTTTAAATGATTTTATCAGTAAATGATTAATAATAACAAAATTTTAATGGTTTAATTATTAGTACAAAACAAAAATCAGAGCATATTTACTCGAAATCTATATAATTGCAGGAAATGACAAAAATAAAAAATATAATTCCTATTGGGTGGCAGCTCCGGCGATATTAAAATACTTTTATCATTTATTTTTATTTTTACTAATTTTTATCATTTATTACTTTTATATAATTTTGCCATTATTTTTTAAGGCTACCATAAATCAAATTAAAAATTTGACTTAAAATTATATTTCAATTTATCTATCTATTTGCTCTTAATCCAATGATGGAAAAGAAGAGAAGATGACAACTCTTGACTTTAGACCAAATAAGTGAATGAATATTGAAGTCCAAATTTTAAATATGCTCTCACTAGAAAGTTCTCTCTGAGCTCTCTAGTGGGTCTTGGTAGAAGCATATCTCACACTTTTTGCGTGGAGAACTCATCCCTATGGATGGTTTTTCTTCATCTTTTTTTACTCTTAGCTTCTTTTATTTTCTCCGTTTTGATGTGGAATGGAAATGGAGGCAGAGGAGATAGCTAGGATCTGTCGGAAGCTCTCATTGTCGGACGATGACAGTCCGATTGCTAAAGTAGGGACACCGATCCAGGAGCAGGGTAGAAAGATGGTTTCTATAAGCTTAGTGGGGATGATATTTGGGAATAAAGTAGTCAACAGGGAGGCATTTCGGTCGGCGATCCCTAGAATTTGGAGGACTACAAGGGATTTCGAGATCGAATATGTAGGAACCAACATGTTTGTTTTTCAATTTAAGTGTGAATGGGATAGAAAGAGGGTTCTGGAGGGAGGCCCATGGTCCTTCGATAAAAAAATTTTAGTTCTTCATGAGGTGTAAGGTATTGGTAGAATAGTAGAGATGGAGTTCAATTTTGTTCCATTATGGATACTACTGTACAATTTACCTCTAGCTCACATGAGTAAGGAGATGGGGGTTTTTCTTGGGAAGATGATTAGAGATGTTGTTGATATTGATGCTGGTCCTAATGGATGTTGCCTTGATAGATTTATTTGGGTTAAGATCTTAGTGGAGGTGTCTAAGCCTTTGATGAGAGGGTTGAGGGTTTTGTTAGGTAATCCTAAGGAGCTTTGCCAGATTATTTTGAGGCATGAGAGACTGCCTAATTACTGTTAATTTTGTGGTAGGGTGGGTCATTTGGTGAGGGAATGTCTAGAAAATACTTAGAATATTGTGGAGGAATCTCAGTTGAGATTTGAAGCATGGATGATGAGAGCTGGTGATGTGGGTACGGGTAGGGAGAGGTCAGTACGAAATAGAAAAGCAGCTACTAATGATAGTAACCATTCGAAGGGGTCCTTAGCTCATAGTAAGGCAGGAGAAGAAGATGGTTTGAGATAGCAGATGGGTGTGTTTTCCTCAGGGGTTAAAGAGATGGTGAACAGAGACACCAGAATTATGAAGGAAAATTATGGAAGTGAAGACCTATAGAATCAACATAGTCTTGAAAGGTTTGAAGTGCCTGAGCTTGTTATTGAAACTTCTAGGGTAGCTAATGTCAAGATGAAAAAGGGTTCAAAGGAGTTGCAATCAATTGACTCTCTGATAGATATTATTCCAATGGATAAGCAAAATGACAAAACGATGGTTACAGGTATGTCTTCTAGTATAAATGCATGTCTTTCCTCTAAGGGGATCGCTTCTGGTATGAATAGTGGATGAGGGAATACTGGTATTAATAGTAGTCTTGAGGAGGGTGAGGGATCTTGTAGCAAGGTGATGATGGAGGTGTCTGGTTTTAATATGGAGTCTGTTAGTAAGGAAATATCGAGTGATCAGTCTGATTTATTTATTGCTCACCCAAAGATGAAGAGCGATGATATGGGTGAGGTGAATAGTCCTAAGGTTAAGAAATGGAAGAGGTTGGCTATGGATTAGCTGAAGGGGAGATATCTAGATGAGAACTTTGTGGAATTGGGTAAAAGGGGTTCAAATGTTGTGATGGAAGATGTGCAATTTTTCATTTTGAGCATTATTGACCACATCAAAGTTCCTAGGAACCCATACCTTGGTCTTCTTCAATTGCTTTCCATCGTCACATGAATCTTTTTGTAGATGCCTTGATCTAAGATTGGTCACCTGTCATATGCTTTATATGTCTACTAACAAAACTCTTTGGGTTAGTAGAACTTGTTCCATTAATATAATGTATGATAGTTTTCTTCACTTCTTCTTTTTTAACCCAAATCGGTCTCAAGGCTTTTTGAACATTTTTCTTTTGAGGAATAAAATAACTAGACCTTTTATCAATAACATTAACATCCTTTAACTTTCCTAATGATTTAGAATTTGACACAGGTTTACACATGCTAGTATATTGATAACATCAAGGCCTAATGTGACCTTTAACACCACAATGATAACAAACATGAGTGAACTTAGAAGATTGAACACTATAAGGAATTAAAGCTTTAGACCTATCCTTAATATGATTAGCATGATTATTCTTTGAAAAGAACTTGGCATTTTATTCATTATTGCACATGCTAATATACTTGTAACACCTAGGTCTAATATGCCCATTGACACCACAATAATGACAAGTAGGGATAAATTTAGAAAACTTACCTTGCATTTGTGATCACTTTGGTGTGGTGCTCTTTCTGGATTTTCTTGTGCTTGTGATTGTCTCAATGAAACTCCTTGTGGCTTGTCCTTTGGCTTGTGCACATGATCCTGTTGCTTGGTAGATGTAGCCTTTACAAAAACTGTTTTGCTTGTTGAAGTCTTTAAATCATTAACGAATCCAAGACCTCAT
This sequence comes from Xanthoceras sorbifolium, assembly GCA_003430845.1. Lineage (NCBI taxonomy): Eukaryota > Viridiplantae > Streptophyta > Magnoliopsida > Sapindales > Sapindaceae > Xanthoceras > Xanthoceras sorbifolium. Next base: position 8,863,744 of record CM010617.1, on the reverse strand, counting down.
TTGTCGTTGTACATCTTTCCAAGACTTATCATCTCGTCTATCTTCTTTGCACCAAGCGTCAATCCCTTGATTAACTCCTTTGCCGCCGTCAACTCCTCTATGACTTCTTCTTCACATGTCCTCAAGATCTCCAACGACTTCTCTTTTTGTTCGATCTATTATTTCATTAATTTCATCTTTTCCATGCAATCTCCTTCTCTTGTTTCAAATTTGTTTCCTTTAGTTCTTTAGAAATCTTGATTGCGTCATCTTACTCACCTTCAAGAGATTTCACAATTGTTAATAAAGAAGAGTTTGATTTTTGTACCTTGAGGTTCGTCTTGTAGAGCTAGTCGAAGGTATTCTTGAGATCACTGAATCTGACAAATTCATCTTTGGATTCATCTTCAGATTAATCACTAGAGCTATATCTCTCGGCTTCCTAATATGATGCGACATCTGTAAAACAATTGTTTTCATCCTTTTTGATGTTGGCACTTTTGAATCCACTATCGGATTTCTTTCCCTTGAGGGAATTTTTAAATTCCCTTACAATTATCGCCAAATCTTTATCATCGTCGCTTTCTTCAGCAATTTTTGACATGTGTGCCGTCGACTTAAAATCAATCTTTTTTTGCTTATTGATCGGTTTGAGATTCAACTCAAATGTTTGAAAAGATCCTATCAATTCGTTTACTCTCATGTTGTCTATGTCTTTGTATTCTTTAATAGTAGTGACCTTGGCTTGGAACCTAGGCAAAGAATATAAGATCTTTCTAACAATATCAGAGTCAGAATATTGCTTACCAAGTACAAAACTCGAGTTCGTGATGTCCATGAGCTTTGTTTGGAAATCGAGAAAGCTATCATTTTCCTCCATATATATGCAAGGCTTCAAATTTCGACGTCAACATTTGAATCTTCGATTTGCTAACCGCCAATGTTCCTTCAAACGTGGTTTGCAGAATTTTCCACACCTCCTTGCTAGTTTCACGATTCTGGATATGCATATATTGATGTTCATTAACACCATTAAAAAGAAAGTTCAAACCTTTGGAGTTCCATGTTGCATCAGAATGCATCGTTGTATTCTATTCAACTTTTGGCTTCATGAAAACAACTTCTTCGGTGTTGGTAACGGTATGAGGGGAATAACTTTCTTCAACATACATCCAGACACGCTCATTATTGGACTTCAAATAAGCCTTCATGCGCGTCTTCCTGGATGCATAATTCGATCCATCCAAAAGTGGTGGTCGAGTACTTGATGCTCTTTCTCTGATTATTCCTTTCATAGAATATCAAGCAAAAACAAACAAATCAAATCCAACAAAATATTGAGCCTGGATCCTAACCTAAGTATATCTAGACTCTTGTTCTGATACCAATTGAAAAACATGGATTTGTGTACTATGGCAACCTGGGAAGGGGGGGATAAATAGGTTTATCAATAAATATTGCGGAATTAAAATCATAAACTATTCAACACATAACAAGAGAGATTTTTAGCGTGGAAAACCTCAACAGGCAAAAATCACGGGACCAACTCGTAGGTCACTTAACACATCTACACAAATTATACTAGTTGGTATATTGTTTATAACTCACGTTGATTGACCACTCAATCACACGACTCTTCTTATAATCCAATGCTACTTACCTGCAAGTCTTTTACTAGCAAACCCTGTGATGTGTGTTCAGTGACTTCACGCGCTCCAAGTCTCGTTGGTCCTTTCGTATAGTCAAAGAAACAATAACCCCCAATTTATGAGATCAGATATATGTGCTCAATAAAATATGAATAAACAAATAACATGCATGATCAAAGATATGTTATGAATAGACTACGCAATTTAAGTGCAAAAGCAAAGTATAATAGTCTATGTAAATAAACTCTCTTTTGTCTTACAATAACAAAAACATCGAAGCATCAAAACAACCAAAACATGTGAGAGGAATATAATAAGAACTATGAAGAACTTTAAAGAGTATAATTAACCTATGTAAAAGAGACTTACACGGCTAAACATTGAAGAACAATAGGCTCACTATTTATAACAATCATTAGAAACCCTAAATGTAATTGTAGTAGGACATTAAGAGCTATTAGGTTTTCTAATTCAACAAGGAAAGAAAGATTTACTTTCCTATTAAAAAGAGATTATCAACCCAAAAATAAAAGACTTATTTATTAGGTGATTCTCTTGCTTTCAAACTCAATAAAAATATCTTCGATGGACAAGTAAACATTAAACATATGTTAAAAGACTTTAAGGGACCATAAAACACATAAAGCATGACCTAGCCCTTTTGGGGTTCGGCCTTAGCATCCCACGTACGCCTTAGACGTGCACCCACACCTTAGTCGTGAGGTTGTTGTCAGACAGCCACGCCATAGGCATGCACCCATGCCTGATGCGTGAGGTTGCTACCAGGTTCCCCTGTTTCAGCTTTTCTAGCTGCACTTGACTTCATTTGAATCAAGCGAATTCTAACCAAACAGCCTTGAATTTTTTCGTTCTTTATACCGTCGGAAAGATATGGATGTCTAGTTTCATTCTAAAACAAAAACACCATTTGGATATATAGATAAAAAGTTATGCCCGCTCAAGCATCCAAAGGTCAGTTTTTCGAAAACATAAAATGTTTGAAATTAAATTCCAAAACTAGACAAAACAAAACAAATAAGACTAAATACTTATAAAACATTAAACCTAACATGTTAGCACTCAAATACAAATGCATGAATATATTATAAGTGTGTGTGTAAATCTTATCTGATCTTAAGAATTAAGAGTAATGTTTCTTTGAAACTTATCTTAAAGCACTTTCTTGAAACTTCTCAAAAGCTTTTCGTCTTCACATGATTTCTTCGAATCTTCAATAAGCTCAACTCATGCTCTAACTAAGCTAACTAAGAATTACATAAAAATGTGTTTTGCTCACGGAATCAAAGCCAACAAAAGAATGACCTTACAATATTGATAAAAATATTTTAAAAAAAAAAATTAAAAAACAAGAAAAATAAAAGAAAATTTTATTCATGGTGCGAAGATTGGATCTCCGCTGCATCAACATTAATGGACGGTGGAGATTTAAAGATCTCCATGCCACCAAGAACCCAATATATATATATATATATATATATATATGTTAGAGACAGATTTGCTCCTATTGATGGAGTGGTGGAGCTGCGGCTCCATCTACAGTGAAGTTCCATTACAAAGGTTCTGCGGTGGATCTGCTCCATCAATAGGAACAAATCTATTCCCATTGATGGAGCAGAGCTTTCTTCAAATTTTTTTTTAGATTGTTGGTGTTCTTGATTAGGTTGAGATCCAATCTAGGATTGGATCTTCACTTTTTTTAAAAATTTATTTTGTTATGATCTCCATCGTCCAATCAATCTTGATGGACGGTGGAGATCCATTTAAAATTTTTAATTTTAATAATTAATATTATTTTTATTTTTTAATCAGACGTATATGTGTTATTTCAAGTAAAATTCTTGGTCAAACCGTTATTTTTGATTGAGTCAAATAACGGTAGGGTACTTATGTATAATTAAGGCTAAACTCACGATTTTATTGCAATATGATTAAATGTCAAGATATTCCATTTCAAGTGGCTCTAATTTATAATATCCACCGTTAGATGGTGGAATGAAGTTATTGCATCAGTTGAACCTCTAGTATGGCCATCAATTCCAAAAATAGTAGTAAATATTGTAGTAACATATGTGAACATACTAATTGTGCACGACCTGACCATTGCTTTAATCGGTTAATATGCATGCGGTTGCGTGAAGAACTTAATTTTCTTGCAAATGCAATTATTTGGCTGCTTTTGTTATTCACGTGAGGCAAGTTAACGTCAAGTGACTGTAGCATGAATACCTAATCTTATTTGCTTCTGCAAACTTGGTGGTTGGCTGAGAATAGTGATACAACTCACCCCAGATTCTTTTAATGGTAGAAAATATATACCATTCTATGGATCTTTGTGTTTTGATTTAGTCAAAACTTAATATGGTATTTACGTCAATTTTATGAAGAAATTCTGGATTCAAATCCCACATGAAACCAGTCATGGACAAAATAACATTCATATAAGTGTATAGATAATAAAAAAAAAAAGACCCTAAACTTCTGCTATATGGCAAATTTGAAATCTTTCTTCAATTCTATATATGTCTTCTGCTTCATAGTGTTCTCACAATTCTAAGAAGAATGAATGAGGAAAATGAATACTTCCTACTGCATTGTGCTTCCATTTCTAATCCTCTCATAATGGGTTATGACCATTGAAGTCTGATTTTTCTCTCATTGGCTACGATTTGGTCTACAAGGTCTACAATGTCCAACTGTTGGGTCTTCGTGGGGTTGGGTTCTGGGCTCATGTTGACTGTGAGCCTATGGTTTGGGCATGATAGTTCTAGGCCTATTTTGTGTATTTTTATCGTAATAAGCTCATGATTTTGAGTCTTTTTTAGGTATTGATTTTGTAGTTTAGGATCCTACACGCATTGTGAATGCGGTTTGGGGCTTATGCTATTTTTTTTTTTACCAAAAAAAAAATAATATTAAATATTCTAACTTTTTTATTTACTTATATCACAACGTAAGACTTTCCCAACTTAAATTAAAGGCTTACAAATATCATGCTTAGACCATGATTTACGGTAATGATCATATTTAATTATTTATTGGGCCTTGTGTGCTGCTGCTGATCTGCTTGATTATATCAGCTGTAATGCTAGACTGCAATTTTGGATCAAGTTTTATTTTTTAATGAATTACTTACCGCATTATACTTCAATTGAGAATTTTTAGTAGTTATATAGAAGATGTTAAATATTTCGTGAAACATTACAATATCCATAAATTAAGTAGTTTTAGTAGTTCTATACAAAACGTAAGATATTTCGCGAAACGTAAAATATTTATACTAAATATTTATAAGTTACAGCAAACAGAAATTATATTTTTAATGATTTACTTATCACATAATACTTTTAAATTGAGTACTTTTAGCAGTTTTGTACAAAACGTTAGATATTGCAGAATCTCGAGCTTGAGCAGAAACTGAGCTGTGGAATTTTTTGAGCTTGGTTAACTTGCTTAACACATTGCTATAGAGATCCTCAAAAATATGTAAAGATCTTCATATTATTGAAAACACTCATTAGAAAAGAATACATAATACAAATAAATTTAAAACTTAAGATACTCTCCAACGTGTTTTGCTTACAAAAAAAAAAAAAAAAAAGGATTCGTAATACTCTTTTCTTAAAAAATAAATAAAAAAAAACGTTTTTTTCTTAAGGGGAAAATTTTTTTTTTCCTAAATCTGGAAGAGGCATCATATACACATCCATAATGAAAAACTTAAATTAATTAACTAGAACAACATTATGCCAAGCAACCTTAAGAGAAATCAGACTTAGCTCTAATCAAAACAACCAAATATTAAGATTTAATGAAAATAAAATACATAATTGAATATATTTCACAAATCTTGTTCAACATCATCTTATTCAATCCCTTAATCTATGAACATCACAAACAGCAAACAGCAAACTGCAAACCAAGCACACATATATATCTTGCAAACATGTCGAAACCGATCGACTTATGCAATTAATTGATGTTGTAACACAAAAGTTCCCATTATATAATAAAACTTCACATGCAAACATGACTTCCTGTTCAACTAGACCTAATACCAAATAATCATAAAACTAAAAAGCATTTAAAGTACTCTTGTATGTAGTTTCTATAATAATAATGCTAGACTATCGTAAAAATTATATATTTTTTCAAAAAAAAAAAAAACTAAAAAAAAAGGTTTTTAAGGCATCCATGTACATATATATAACTTTTGTTTTTCAATTAAATTTATAGATGCACAATCTTATGAGCATTTTCCATTTACCCCGACCTAAGACTTAATGTCAAATTGTTGATAGAGCTCCATTAAATCTAACACATGCATGAGGAATAATAGGGTCATTTTGGTATGTTTGAATTTAAATATGAGAAAATTATAAGAAAAAATAAGGCTCTTAAATTGTCAAATTTGTTCGTTTCTATAAAACAAAAGTGTTGAAGTATAAACTTGTTTTAGGCCCAAACTATGTGAAGGCCTGAACCATTATGGGAGCCCAAACCCAAACACAAATAAATTAGAGTCCAAGTCCATAAATAAGGTCCAAGCCTTTTATCAAGAATTCTCTAGGGTTTGGTAATTAGACATAAAAATCATGTGGTCAATTGGAAGGGTGTGGAAGGATGTAGAATGATGAGGTGTCTGGTTATTATAATTTTGGATTAGTTTATTTGTGTGGTCTAAAATTGTTTATAAGTAGTATAAACACCCTTTCCCCATTTTGGTTTAGACATCAAGAAGAAGCAAAGCTTCTAAGTGAATGAAGAAGAAGTAAAAGAGTGAGTTAGTTCTTGAGTGAGAGTTTTCTTGTAATATTTGTTTTGAGTTTAAATAAAAGTTGTTTGAGTGTTTTATTTCCAATAAAGTGGTATCAGAGCTGAGTTGGAAGGTGTGCACTATAGCATATCCAAATCAAAGTTCTCGACAAGACGAAGCCGACGCCGCAAAAATCTCCCCGATCGGAGTTGAAACGAGCCGCAACGGGCCGCTGGAAGTTTGCTGCCATGGAGTGAATTAACTCACCGAGTTCAAGCCGAGTCAGCCGAGTTGACTGAGCCGCCAAGCCTGCTGACCGAGCCGCAAGCCGTTGACCAAGCCGTCAAAAACGTTGACTGTTGACTAGGTTAGGTTGACCGTTGACTTTGACAAAAAAATTGATATTTTGTCTGAGTCCATTTTAAGGTTTTTCGACGTTCTGAGTCCATCCGTGTAGTCCGAATTTCGAAATTCTCACCATATTGAGAGTTATGGCTAATGGTATGGCGTCGTTTCAAGTTCCAACACTCAAGAACGAAAATTATGATAATTAGAGTATCAAGATGAAAGCACTTCTTGGAGCACACGATGTCTGGGAGGTCGTAGAGAAAGGTTACACCGAACCAGAAGATGAGTCAACTCTATCCCAAACTCAAAAGGATAGCTTAAAAGACTCAAGGAAGAGAGACAAGAAGGCTCTCTATCTCATCTATCAAGCGTTAAATGATGATGGTTTTGAGAAGATTTCGAGTGTAAACTCCGCTAAGCAAGCGTGGGAGAAATTACAAATCTCTTACAAAGGAGTCGAAATGGTAAAGAAGGTCCGTCTCCTAAACATTAAGAGGTGAATTCGAATCCTTACACATGAAAGCATCTGAATCTATTTCAGATTATTTCTCAAGAGTAGCAGCTGTTTCTAATCAATTAAAAAGAAACGGTGAAAAGTTAGAAAATGTAAGAATAATAGAGAAGATACTCCGATCATTGGATCCCAAATTTGAGCATATTATTGTGACGATAGAAGAAACTAAAGACCTGGAAGAAATGACGATCGAGCAACTCCAAAGATCATTGCAAGCATATGAAGAAAAACATAAGAGGAAGTAAGGGATCAACGAGCAACTCCTCAAGATGCAACTGAAGGAGAAGGAAGAAAGTCAAGGCCACTAGAGAAGCCAGCGTGGTCGAGGTAGAGGCCGAGGCCGAGGACGAGGTAGAGGCCGTGGCCATGGACAAAGTTGGAATTCTAATAGCAGTAACTCCAACAACTACGAGAAAGGTGAAAGCTCAACAAGAGGCCGTGGGAGAGGCAATTCGAACTCGAGGTACGATAAATCTCAAGTTCAATGCTATAACTGTCAGAAATTTGGGCATTATGCTTCGGAATGTAGAGCTCCCAACAGTAAGGTTGACGAAAGGTCCAATTATATGGAAGTAAAGACCGAAGAGAATGAGACAGTGCTACTAGCTTGTAGAGACAATGATGGAGACCAAGAAAATGCTTGGTACCTCAACACTGGTGCAAGTAACCACATGTGTGGAAGAAGAAGTATGTTCGTAGAGCTAGATGAATCAGTGGTTGGCAATGTCTCATTTGGAGATGATTCAAAAATATCAGTGAAAGGAAAAGGTAACATCCTTATCCGCACTAAAAATGGTAGTCATCAATTAATCTCAAATATCTACTATGTGCCCAATATGACATGCAACATCTTGAGTATGGGTCAACTCTTAGAAAAAGGTTATGATATTCATATGAAGAATTGTAGTCTTTCTATAAGAGATGGTAAAGGAAATCTAATAGCCATAGTAAAAATGTCAAAGAATAGATTATTTTCTTTGAACATTCAAAACGATGTTGCAAAGTGTCTGAAAGCCTGCTACAAAGATGCATCTTGGTTATGGCACCTTCGATTTGGGCATCTCAATTTTGGAAGCTTGGAGCTACTATATAAGAAGGAAATGGTGAGAGGACTACCATGCATCAATCATCCTGACCAACTTTGTGAAGGATGTTTACTCGGGAAGCAATTTAGAAATAGCTTTCCAAAAGAGTCAGACTCAAGAGCCAAGAAGCCACTCGAGCTAGTCCATACCGATGTGTGTGGTCCGATTAAGCCAAGCTCTCTCGGTAACAGTAATTATTTCCTTCTCTTCATTGATGATTTTTCAAGAAAAACATGGGTTTATTTTTTGAAGTAGAAATCAGAAGTCTTTGGAGTATTCAAAAAGTTCAAAGCCACCGTGGAAAAAGAGAGTGGCCATAGGATCAAGGCACTGAGATCCGATAGAGGAGGAGAATTCACATCCAAGGAATTCCTAGAGTTTTGTGAAGCAAATGGAATTAGACGTCCTTTAATTGTTCCCAGATCCCCCCAACAAAATGGAGTTGCAGAAAGGAAGAACAGAACAATCCTGGATTTGGCGCGAAGTATGCTCAGAAGTAAGAGATTGCCCAAGGAGTTTTGGGCAGAAGCAGTGGCGTGTGCAGTCTATTTGTCCAATCGTTCTCCAACAAGAAGTGTGTGGGGAAAGACACCTCAAAAAGCTTGGAGTGGAAGAAAGCCCGGCATCTCCCACCTAAGAGTTTTTGGAAGCATAGCACATGTTCATGTACCAGATGAGAGAAGAACCAAGCTTGATGATAGAAGTGAGAGTTTTATCTTCATCGACTATCCTGCTTATTCGAAAGGTTACAAGCTATACAACCCGAACAATAAAAAGTTTGTGATCAGCCGAGATGTGATATTTGATGAAGAAGGAGAATGAGGATTTTGGATCGTATGTAGACAACTTCAATTTCACTCCACAATTTGAAGAAACAGAGCAGACGCCAGTGGAGCAACTAGAAGAACCTCAATAAGAACCCACTACACCACCAGCATCACCAGCTTCAACAAATAATGAAAATTCACCACCATCATTTTTACAAGAAAGAGCAATAGAGCGAACAAGAGGTCTTCAAGATTTATATGAGGTAACTGAGAGATCTGATAATCTTACTCTTTTTTGCCTCTTTGCTGATTGTGAACCAGTGAGTTTTGAAGAAGCTGCTCAAGAAAAGAAGTGGAGAGATGTGATGGATGAGGAAATCAAGGCCATTGAGAAGAACAACACTTGGAAACGTGTTCCACTTCCGAAAGGACACAAGGAAATTGGTGTCAAATGGGTGTACAAAACAAAGCGAAATTCTAAGGGAGAGATTGAAAGGCACAAGGCAAGGTTAGTTGCGAAGGGCTACAGTCAAAGAGCTGGAATAGATTATGATGAGGTATTTGCTCAAGTTACTAGATTAGAAACTATAAGGCTAATCATTTCTATGGCAGTGCAAAACAAGTGGAAGATACATCAGATGGATATAAAGTCTGCCTTCCTAAATGGAGTTCTTGAAGAAGAAGTCTACATTCAGCAATCACCGGGTTACGAAGTCAAAGGCCAAGAAGATAAAGTTTCTGAAGCTGAGAAGAGCTCTATATGGGTTAAAGCAAGCACCAAGGGCATGAAATAGCAGAATTGACAAGTATTTCCAACAAAATGGCTTCACCAAATGTCCCTACGAGCATGCCCTATATATCAAGATCATGAATGGTGATATTCTGGTAGTATGCTTGTACGTGGATGATTTAATTTTCACCAGCAATAACCTAAGCCTAATTGAAGAGTTCAAGAAAGCAATGGCTAAGGAATTTGAGATGACTGACATCGGATTAATGGCGTACTATCTTGGTATTGAAGTCAAGCAAAAGGAAGAAGGCATCTTTATCTCCCAAGAAAATTATGCAAAGGAGATACTCAAGAAGTTCAAGATGAATGATTGTAAGCCGATAAACACGCTAGTAGAATGCGGAATCAAGCTATCGAAGCATGATAAAGGTGAAAGCATAGATCCAATATTCTTCAAGAGTTTAGTTGGAAGCTTACGCTATTTGACGTGCACGAGGCCAGATATTCTTTATGCTGTTGGACTTGTGAGTCGATACATGGAGAATCCAACAACCACCCATTTCAAAGCCGCTAAAAGAATCCTCCGTTACATTAAAGGTACACTTGATTTTGGCTTGTTTTATTCAATTTCTAATGATTACAAGCTTGTCGGATATAGCGATAGTGATTGGGGTGGAGATGTAGATGATAGAAAGAGCACCAGTGGGTTTGTGTTCTTCATGGGAAACACAGCTTTCACATGGATGTCAAAGAAACAACCGATTGTCACTCTATCCACTTATGAAGCCGAATATGTAGCTGCTACTTCGTGCATTTGTCATGTAATATGGCTCAGAAATTTGCTGAAAGAATTGGGTTTGCCATAAGAAGAGCCAACTGAGATTTGTGTCGACAACAAGTCAGCCATTGCCTTAGCAAAGAATCCAGTGTTCCATGATCGAAGCAAGTATATTGATACTCGTTACCACTACATAAGGGAGTGCATAGCGAAAAGGGATGTGCAAATGGAGTACATGAAGTCCAAACTATTTTGCAGATATTTTCACCAAGCCACTCAGGTTTGAAGATTTTTCGAAATTAAGAAGTTTGCTTGGCATGGTAAAACAAGTTTAAAGGGGGGTATTGAAGTATAAACTTGTTTTAAGCCCAAACTATTTGAAGGCCTGAACCATTATGGGAGCCCAAACCCAAGCACAAATAAATTAGAGTCCAAGTCCATAAATAAGGTCTAAGCCCTTTATCTAGAATTCTCTAGGGTTTGGTAATTAGACATAAAAATCATGTGGTCAATTGGAAGGGTGTGGAAGGATGTAGAATGATGAGGTGTATAGTTATTATAATTTTGGATTAGTTTATTTGTGTGGTCTAAAATTGTTTGTAAGTAGTATAAATACCCCTTCCCTATTTTGGTTTAGACATCAAGAAGAAGCAAAACTTCTAAGTGAGTGAAGAAGAAATAAAAGAGTGAGTTAGTTCTTGAGTGATAGTTTTCTTGTAATATTTGTTTTGAGTTTAAATAAAAGTTGTTTGAGTGTTTTATTTCCAACAAAAAGTGTATCAAAGCTTAAAAACTTAAAACAGGAAAGCTTTTGTGTTTTGTTTTTGTTCTTAGTTGCATGTTGATATCTGACATATGACTACTTACCACAAGACATTTTATAACCATTCATTCTGAAAACTCAAAATAGAAGAGCCGTCGTGTATAAATCATATTCATGATCATCAACGTAATTAAGTTGCGCTTCAAAAATATGACTTAATTGTTGATCGATGTCATCCTCAAAGTGATAGGAAACTCCTAAGCGATATAATGAATTGATCAAACAAACTCTCTCTGGAGTCGTTTGTAGCCACATTTAACATTTCCTTCACTTTAGCTTGCAGCTCTTGAATTTGGTGACCATAAGTTTGATCAAAATCCTGAGAAATAATAGAGAAGAATCAAGGGTCATCAATTTAAGTAATAATTAATCATCCGATATATGAATAGATATGGTATGTTCATATACTTACGCAGATACGAGAGGCAACGGAGGTGAAGGCATTTGAATCTTTCCATATGTCAGAAGGAAATCCTGCCAATTTACGATCAACTTTTTGGTTGGTTTTAGAAGCTAAACATGCTTTGAATCGGCCTCTAATTTTCGAGAAAATAATAGGAAAGGAAACTGAGGAACATCGACCCCATAATACTTGAGGAGCAAATTTGGGAAATGAAAGAATGCACTGCTGGGAGTTTGCAAGTACAAGTGCTTACTCAGCCATTGCGCTAAATGTACGTTTGGAAGAACTTATTTACTGGCCAAAAGAGCTTATTTAATCCCAAAAGCTCTTTTCAGTTTTTTTTTTTTTTTTTTTTGTTTGGTTGCCATCCCAGTAAAGATTTTGGCGATTAAATAAACTGTTTTACGTCTACTCGGAGAAACTCAAATTTTGAGTTTTTTAAAAAAATATTAAAATATCTTATATAACTTTAGTATAGTTTATAATTCCACAATACCCTTTTAAATTATAAACCCTAATAACTTAGTTTTTTAATATATAAAACATAATTTCAATACTCTCAACGCATTGAATTTTCGAAAATTCATCTTTAACCTGCCAGTTTCTATCTTATATATATATATATATATATATATATATATATATTTGTTTTGTTTTTTTTATTTTTTTCTTTACATATGTTGCTTTGCCACATATATATGTTTGCCTGCTATTTTTTTTTTGATGTGTTTGTTGTGCCTTTTTTTATTTTTTCTTTTACAATATATGCTATCTGCACATATATATTTTGCTCTGCCTTTTTTTTTTTTTTTCTTTTTTACTGTCTATGTTGCCACATTACCCGCACATACATAGTTTTATACATTCTGCTTGTTTAAATTTATTGTGTTGTTCATAATTGTATATGGTGTTATGATTTTTTTATTTATTTTTTCTTTTACAATATATGTTTTGTTCTATGTTGTGTTTTTTTTTTAATTACAATGAAAGATATATTTTTTTATATTTTTTTTTTATGTTTAAAATTCTTTAATGCCTTTTCTGGTAATTCTATTATTTAAAAGAGCTTTTTAAATTTAATATAACCAAACAATTAACTGCTTAAAATAGCTTTTTTAATTAACAATTAAATGATTAACGACTTTTCTATAAAAGCTCTACTTGTAAAAGATCTACTCGTAAAAGCTCTACTAAAAAAAGTTCTTCCAAACGAACCCTTAATTTGCTCCAAAAAAAAGAGATCAAGTATTTGACTCTGAACTATCAAAAGCCCTAAGCTGTAATATATATACACAACCATGGCAGCTTTGTGGGTCCTTTGTTATTTATTAAACATACAATTATTTTACGCTTTTATTTCTTTAGTAGTATAATAATAATTATCACGTGCAGTATTCAATATGTTTTTTCGTACAAAATTCTCCATTTGCATCAGTAAAAAAATATAAGCAGAACAAGAAGATAATAGTTCATTTTAATAGGGTTAGTTTTTACCTTAATTTTGGGATACAAGAATTCTATGGGGTTGCCCTTAAAAAAAGAAAAAAAGAAAGAAAGAATTCTATAGGGTTAGGGTTTTGCAGTACCTCGTCCAGAACATAGATTTATGAGTGAAGTGGCACTCTTCCACGATAGAGTGCAAAAATAAGTAGAATATAAAACACGTGTATACATCTAAGTATTTTTTTTAATTCAATTGGATTAACTGTTAATAACTCAAGACAATAACTTTACAAATTCGGCAAATATAGATTATGTAATTGCCTTACCTAAGCAAATCTACAGATTTTTTTAATGTTTTTATCTGAAGTAGAGTACTCCAATTATTTGGATGCAAATATACATTAATCATTGTGTAAGAATGCAATTATTGTAGTTTAAATATTAGTAGTAGGTTGGTGAATGTATCACATCAACTGTCCCTAACCGGAATTAAAAATAAAACAAAATGTTAAATGGTTTTCTCAGCAAATCTTACGTGAATTATTTATTACTACAAAACAAAAATAAGAGCATATTTACTGGGAATCTAATTGCAGGAAATGACAAAAATAAAAAAAATAAAAAATTAATAATTCCTATTGGGTGGCCTCCCCGGCGATACTAGAATACTTTTATCATTTATTACTTTGATGTAATTTTGCCATTGTTTTTTTAGGGTTGCGCTAAACCAAATTTAAAATTTGACTTAAAAAAGTATATTTCAATATCATCCATCTATTTGCTCTTAATCAATAGTGAAAAAAAAAAAAGAGAAGATAACAACTCTTAACTTTAGACCAAATAAGTGAATGAATATTGAACTCACATAATTTAAGTCCAATGTTTAAATTAATAGACTATGACCCTTTTTTTTTTTTTTTTATATTTGTCGGAAATTTGAATAAAATAACATGAATATCAAATTCTACATTGAGCACATCCACTCGTAGGGATGGACGTGGTTCGGTTTGGTTAAAATTGATAAAAACTGACAATTTATCGGTTTTTAAAAAAAGTGAATCAAATCGAGAACCAAAAATAAAGTGACCGATTTGGTTCGGTTCGATTAGTTTGTGGGCCTATTGGGCCATATAAATTATAATGGGCTTCCGGTTATAATTTATATAATGTGAGCATTAAAGTGGTAGCTATCAACCCCTTTCCTGTTATCCAAATCATAAGCGGTATAATGTTTGCAGCAAGCAGCAACCTTGAGTTGATTAGGATCACTGTCATCACTTTGCTGTAGACCTTTAACATAAATACGTTAATATTTGGTGACCAAAATATCAATCCTGCTAATCTTATATTGTACATTGCTCTCGCCTCAGTTGAAACCACCTGAAATAAAGAAACAATAAGCTCTGTCATCATTTTAATTTGTAATATCAACTTGAATGTAATCCATACCTAATTGGCTAATTATAGAAAAAGAAGAAATATGTAATCAATTAAAAAGCATCAAATTCAGAATCACCTTAGCTTTTTCTTTTATGTGCAGAAAGAAAACTAAAAGAGAATATAAACACTCAAGAGTTGCTCCATTTCATTATTTCAATGTGAGACTAAAAAGTCTAATTTAAGTTTAGATTTCACTATCATTTCAATTCCGTGTTGAAGCGACAGTAATGATAAACCAATGCGTTTGAGAATAAATAGTATTTTGGAAAACAGATTTTTTGAATTAAAAAGAAGAGATAAAAAGAGAGATACAAAAAATTACCATTCCAATGGCTTGAAAGATAGAGGCATTGAAGGAAGCAGCACTGAAAATAACCCGATGAAAACTAGTAGCTCCAAGAACAACATCAGAGAAATGTGTACCTGGCGACAAGGAGGCGTGATGACGAGGAGGGGAGACGACGACTGGAGGCGCGACGACGATGAGGGTACGCGGCTACTCCAGGCTTGACGATTAGAAGGGGAGGCGGCGACTGGAGGCGCGACGAAACTAAGGGAGGTGGCAACTGGAGGCTGGTCTGGACTGGAGTCACTGTGGCTATGGATGGTCTGCGGCACTGAAGAGTAAAGAGAAAAATTAGGCTTGGGGAGGGGCTAAAGAAGAAAAATTAGATTGAGAATTTAGGGTTTTTTTTCCATATATATATAGGCAGTTTCAGTTCGGTTTGTCGGTTTGGGGCTCCAAACCGAGAACTGAACTAGTTCGGTTGGTTTTAAATAAACCCAACCGAACTGAACCAATAAAATGTGCTGAACCGGTTCAACCGTTCGGTTCGGTTTGGTTCACTGGTTTAGTTCAGTTTGTTGGTTTTATGCCCACCCCTATCCACTCGTAGTGACAATTGTTATTGTTAGGAATTTATGTCGAATTCCTCTTGCAGCTGAAGCAAATAAAACCCTATATGCGCAAACACATACTAAAGAGAAAGCACATACAAGAAAGCAAGAAGAATAATCAAGACAACAATTCTACGTGGTTCAGAAAACTTTTCTATATCCACGGAGTGCACCTGCATTCAATCCACTATGAAAAGACTAATTATAAAGACACTGGAAAAACTCTCACACTGTTTTTCTCTATGTGTATACTTTTTGCTAATCTCTTTCTATTATTTTTTTCCTACTAAAACCCTAACACTATATGGGTATTTATAGGAAAAACTAAGAAAAAACAGCTTAGGAAAAAAGTTTTCCAATGTAATCAGATTTCAGACTCAAAACAGGAGTCTGATTGAAACAGGAAAAATTGTTGGCTCCGGCGCGTGCGACCTAGAGCACGACCAACATGTGACTTACTGCTTAATCTGGCTCAGCCTTTGCGCGACCTCTGGTCGTGACACTATCTATCCTTTTTCCCATCTGCTGGTGTGACTTTTAAGTCACGCAACTCTTTGCCATTTTCTACCACTGGTTGTCATGATGATTCTGCCACGAAACTCTACTGAATTGCGAACCGAATCCATTCTTAATTCAAACTTCACAAATCCTAACAGTTATTTATCATTTGATCTTGTAACATCCTGTAAATCTCTGATCCAATTGGTGTTAGATTTTAAAAAATTAAAAAAAAAATCCTACATAAGAAATTTATAAATTTATATTTAAATTTTTAATCTAAACTTAATTTATTTTAAACTTAATGTCTTTTTCTTAATAAGTGCAACCTTTCCAAGAGTTGCGTCCTTAACAAGAGTTATCCTTACTAGAATTATGTCTTTTTGTTAACACTTTCAAAGGATTGTGACCTTACCAAAAGACATATCTGATTTTGTAAATAGTGAGGAATTCATTCCTAAAATCAAAATTTTAATTAACGATTATTCTGCATAAAAGTATTTTGAGAGAAAAATACACAAGTTCATTAGAATTCAAAGTCTTAGGGCAAAGACTTCAAATTAGCTAGTTGCATCGGGAAGGCAGTAACCCGTTGAATTTCAAGCACAAATAATGAAATTACTATTTTTAGGACATTGCAAATTGCAAGCCTTTATTTTCATCCCTAATTTCAAGTCTATTTTATTTTTATTGGTTATTTTTTGTATTGTGGTATTACAATATTTTTTCCGGTAAGTGAATTACTGTTATTTTAATTTATTCTATTTCTTCTACTCATTCAAGCAATGTTGATTGTGTTTCCAACAATTTTAAGATGGTAATATGGCTTATTCATAATCATCACTAGCCGTGAATGGAATCATAAAGAATTCTCACAATGAAAAGCCTGAGAAGTACAAGGGAATTAATTTCAAGAAATGGCAGCAAAAGATATTGTTATATTTGACAACCATGAATCTGGCACACGTTATCAAAGAAGATGCTCCCAAATCAACTGAAGACACATTGTTCAAAGAGACAATGATGGCACTTGAGACTTGCAAGCAAGTTGATTTCCTTTACGAGAATTACATACTGAATCATCTAAATGATATGTTGTATGATATATATTTATCTATACATAGGAAAATTTAGAAAAAGAACCCAGAAAATTGGTCGTAAGTTGCAACTACTATTCCAAAAAGTTTAAGTGGAATAAATCTGGAGGATACGACTCATACTGGAAACACATCAACAATAATCATCCAGTCGAAGCAACCCGAGCATGCGCATAATAACAAATTACTTTGATGTAATTTTGCCATTGTTTTTTTAGGGTTGCGCTAAACCAAATTTAAAATTTGACTTAAAAAAGTATATTTCAATATCATCCATCTATTTGCTCTTAATCAATAGTGAAAAAAAAAAAAAGAGAAGATAACAACTCTTAACTTTAGACCAAATAAGTGAATGAATATTGAACTCACATAATTTAAGTCCAATGTTTAAATTAATAGACTATGACCCTTTTTTTTTTTTTTTTATATTTGTCGGAAATTTGAATAAAATAACATGAATATCAAATTCTACATTGAGCACATCCACTCGTAGGGATGGACGTGGTTCGGTTTGGTTAAAATTGATAAAAACTGACAATTTATCGGTTTTTAAAAAAAGTGAATCAAATCGATAACCAAAAATAAAGTGACCGATTTGGTTCGGTTCGATTAGTTTGTGGGCCTATTGGGCCATATAAATTATAATGGGCTTCCGATTATAATTTATATAATGTGAGCATTAAAGTGGTAGCTATCAACCACTTTCCAATTATCCAAATCATAAGCGGTATAATGTTTGCAACAAGCAGCAACCTTGAGCTGATTAGGATCACTGTCATCCCTTTGCTGTAGACCTTTTGTAACATCCCTAATTTCGAATACATATGAAAAGTATGATTGAATTCATTTAGAATATGTGAATATGATTTTTATGATTTGAGGGGTGAAAATTGTACTTAAATGTATGTATATTTTTAGGTTTCATAATGGACCAATTTGAACGGTCGAAAATAATGCACAAAAAAAAGGGTGAAAATCTGGACAGTAGGCATCGCGACCAGGGATTGCGATGAGCAGCTCGCGATGAAAAGGATGATTTGGGGCAGTGAGTATCGCGACCAGTCATCGCGACCACAGATCGCGATGATCAGCTCGCGATGAAAGTGGCAAATTCGACCAGTGAGCATCGCGACCAAAGCGGCGCGACCACCGCTCGCGGTACAGGTTGCGATGACTCAAAAATTGTAAAAAAAATAAAGCGGTGGAGCGGTGCAAAGAGAGCAAAAGCTCTCAAAATCATTCAGCAAACACAGAATACAGAAATAGAAACATAAACATAGAACGAGAGAGAGAGAGAGAAGAGAGGAGAGGAGAGAGAAAGAAGAAAAAGAAGAAGAAGAAGAAGGAGAAAAGAAGAAGAAGAAGAAGAAGAAAAGAGAAAGAGAAGAAGGAAAGGAGAAGGAGGAAGCTTTCAGGTTTGGTGTACACGAATTTTTTGAATTTTCAGTTTTCCAGAAATTTTCGGAATTGTCAAATTTTAGAGTTTCTGAGTTATTTGAATTATATGGATTATAGATTATAGTTTAGATTTGATCTATACGTGTTTTGAAATTTTTCCAGTTTCCAGAATATTTCAGATTGATTGAAATTGATTAAATTTGCGTTATTTAAATTATATTGATTATCGAATATAGTTCAGGTTCGATGTATACGAGTTTTTAAATTTTTTCAGTTTTCCAGAAATTTTCGAAATTATCGAAGTTTATAGTTTTTGAATTATGTGAATTCTATTGAGTAGAATTGATAGTTTGAAACTGATTTCGGAATGATTTGAATACGATTTGGTTCTAATAGTGTTCTGGAAATATATTGTTAGGAAATATATGGTTGAAAGTGACTTAAATTATATTATATTGTGAAATGTATTGGAAAATAATTTTGGGGCAATTTGATTCGACACGGAATTATGAAATACGTTTGAGTATATTTTGGATTGATTTGATATGATTATTGATTTACATTCGTATATTTCCGTTATATTATATTTGATGAATTTTGTATTTCGAAAATATAAATATATCGATATGTATTGAAATTGACTACGTTGAAAATTGAATTCGATTATTCGGAAAGAAATGAAATATGTTGACATTGGTTTTGAGAAAACATTTTGGCTCTGATGTGTATAAACATAGATATGGATATAGGAGGTTGACATGTCAATTGGGTTTCTGTCTTAACAGTACTGTGCCGATATATTCTGTTTGTACCACCCTTCTTAGGGTTCTGTCATGGGACATTCACAGCGGGTAAGTCCGTTAGTGTTCCATTCTGATATGATGTTCGGCTGCTCGCCCGTTTGCGTCCTGTGCCGAACAACCCGTAATCCAGTCCGATAACTTATGTTTTGTATGTCATGAGCCAATCTGAAAACTGATTTGTTATATGAAAACGTTTGAGAAATTATGACAAATCTGTCTGTTGATTGATTTTGAATATTTGATTTGAAATGAGCCCCATATATACTTTACTTATATTTGATTTATATTTTGATTAAGAATAGATATACATATTTGACAGAGTAAATTTGTCTATACAATTTTGTGTACATCCACTAAGCAATATGCTTAGCGTGTTGAGTTTTCTCGCACGCAGGAAACAGAGGTTCCAAAGGTGATAAAGATAAAGAAGAGTAGAGACTGCAGAACCAGAGTCCGGAATCACATCTTTCCTGCATATATTTTGGTAGTTCGTTTGTAATAAGTCTATATAAGGTTGATACCACATGCATATACAGAAACTGTTGTAAATATTTAAGGAGCTTCCGCTGTGTAAATAGTTTATTATATGTTTATATTATTTAAATCTTTATAAATGATATTATGATAATTGATTGGTAAGTCGCACTATATTTAGAAGGGTGCGCAAAATTGATTTGAGAATTTAAAAGTTGATTAGTCAGAAAAAAACAGAGGAAACTCTGGCACGATTTTTAGAAATTTATTTGGACTATTTTCAAATGTTTTTAATATAGTTTTTAATTATGGTTTATAAAAGTTAGATTTTAGTATATAGTAGCGCTCCCTGATTCGGTCCGAGCGGATTTGGGTCAGGGGGTGTTACAGTTTTTGGTATCAGAGCAATGGTTTAGGCGTTCCTATACCATAGCAAAATATTTTGTGTATAATACTATTGTAGATGCATGCATTATAGAAAAGAAAAACAGGAAGATGTGACTCTAAGCTGCAGAATTCCTCTTCTGTCTTGTATTGGATATGGAACCTTTTGGAGATAAAGTCAGAAGTAGACCTGGTAGTTCTGCCAGAGTAGTTAAGGAAGTTTCTGTTGCATCTGGAAGTTCAAAGATGGCTGGAATGGAGATTCTGGACCAGCCAATAAGTAAGAAATGTAAAGGACCCCAGGTTAAGCGTCGTAGACAACAGTAGAGACCCATAATCACAGTTAGAGTGGGACAGGTAGTTATAACAGTAACTAGTATCCCTGGGAATATAACTAGGGGATCAGTCCCAGCACTGTGCAAATATTGTAAAAAGAAGTATCTGGGGAAGTGCCGGAGATTGACCGGAGCCTGTTACAGATGTAGATCCCGCGATCATTTCGTACGGGATTGTCCGCAGAATCAGATTGCTTCTGCTAGGCCATCGAAGAGATCTGTTCCTACTGTGTCCAGAGGGAGGAGACCCAGTCAGATAGGGACTGATGTTCATAGGCATATAGGGGCAGCAGAGCCTTCAGGGAAACATGATGGTTGTGCCCCAGCACTGTGTGAACATTGTAAAAGGAAACATCCTGGAGAATGTTGGAGAGTAACTGGAGCTTGTTTTAAATGTGGATCTCAAGATCATATATCTAAAGATTGTCCGAAGAGAAAGAATACTCATGTTTCGCAGGCAGAGAGATCAGCTCCTGCTAGGTCATTGAATGTGATAACTGGTATGATGTTTATTTTTGATACAAAGCTTACTGCATGGAGACATACATATTAATATCTGTGTCATATTTATATTTCAATTACAGCATGATTGTGACTAGAGTATCTATTGTCGAATGGAGATGTAGGCATATGAATTTTCAGATGATTTGATGGAATTTATAATTCTGAGAATTTGATATGAATTGAGGTATAAATTTGGGTTAGCGAGATATCGGATTATAATTGATTATCGTTGGAGAATGAATCATTAAGATTATGTGTAGAATATGGAGAACTGAATAAATTTACGATCGAGGATAAGTACATATATATTGTTTCGGATTGATGGTTTATTTGATCAGCGAAGAGAAGCCCAAGTCTGATAAGGATTTTATGGGTTATAGAGATGCTCCAGATGTGATTACTGGTATGATTTCTATTGTTGATATTACGGCAATTGCATTGATAGATCCAGGATTTACACATTTATACATCTGTGATGCTATGTTGAGAAATAGAAATTTGAAAACTGAATCTACTGATTATGAGATAGTGGTGAGTAATCCTTTAGGGCACAGTGTGATTGTAAATCAGGTATTTAGAAATTGTCCTATTGGAATTCAGGGGCATGAATGTTTGGGTGATTTGAGGGAATTACCATTTCATGAGTTCGATGTGATATTGGGCATGAATTGGTTAACCAGACATCAGGTTATAATTGATTGTAGTTTGAAGCGAGTACTGCTTAGATTAGCAGATGGTACAGAGGTGATAATGGTGGGTGATAGGAGGGATTGTCTCTGCAAGGTTATTTCAGCCACTACTGCTCCGATAGTGAGAAGAAAAGGTTGTGAGGCATATCTAGCACATGTGGTTGATTTACAGAGGGTTGAATCTAGTTTGCAGAATATACCTACTGTATGTGATTTTCTGGATGTGTTTCCAGAAGAACTCCCTGAATTACCACCGGAGAGAGAGGTGAAATTTGTGATTGATGTGATACTAGGTACCATTCCAGTATTGATTCCTCCGTACAGGATGGCGCCTGCGGAATGGAAAGAATTGAAAATACAATTACAAGAATTGTTAGAAAAAGGATTCATTCGACCTAGTATTTCTCCATGGGAAGCACCAGTATTGTTTGTGAAGAAGAAAGATGGGTCGATGAGATTGTGTATTGATTACAGGCAACTGAATAAGCTTACCATTAAGAATAAATACCCATTGCCTAGGATTGATTTGTTTGATCAGTTGAGATTGGGATATCATCAGTTGAGGGTGAAAGAGTCTGATGTTCAGAAAACAGCTTTCCAAACACGATATGGACACTATGAATTCGTCGTAATGCCATTTGGGTTGATTAAATTATTGCACAAGAATGTCAATTTTGAGTGGAAGGAGGATATAGAGGCATTATCTTTATGGAGAGAAGTGTTCTATTTACACTAATCACAAGACTCTTAAGTATTTGCCTACCCAGAAAGAATTTAACTTAAGGCAGAGAAAATGGATGAAGTTCATTAAAGATTATAATGGTGTTATTGATTACCATCCAAGAAAGGCGAATGTTGTTGTTGATACTGGAGCAGGAAATCTTTAGTCGCATTAAAAGCTATGAATGCTTATTTGAGATTAATATCAGATGAGGAAGAGTAGAAAAGCACAATCTGAGCTGGTAAGTCAAATATGGGAAGATATGTTTATAAATTGTGTGATTAAATTTGAAGGAAATGGAGATCGACACATTCCTTTAGTTAAATTTGTTTATAATAATAGTTTATAATTAAGGATTGGCATGGTATCTTGCGAGGTTCTAGATGGGCGAAATGTATGACCCCTTTATGTTTAATTGAATTGAGTAAAAGTAAGATAATTTGCCCTGAAATAATTTAAGAAGACTGAGGAGGAAGTGAGAAAGCAGTAGAGAAAGATTGCAAACTGTATATGATCGTCAAAAGTCATATGCAGATTTGAAAAGAAGACGTATTGAATATGAAGTCGGTGATAAAGTATTTCTGAAAGTATCTCCATAGAAGAAAGTAATGAGATTCGGACAGAAAGGAAAGTTAAGTCCTAGATTTATTGGTCCGTACGAACTTCTTAAACGTGTAAGACCGGTAGCCTATAGACTAGCTTTACCATTGGAATTAGAAAAGATACATAATGTATTTCATGTATCTATGCTGAGGAGATACAGATTTGATCCATCTCATAGAGTTCAGACTGAATCTATTGCGATACAACCTGACTTGACATATGAAGAAGAACCTGTGGAGATTTTGGACAGAGAGCTTAAGAAACTCCGGAATAAGACAGCACCATTAGTCAAGATTCTTTGGAGAAACCATAATGTAGAAGAAGCAACATGGGAAAGTGAAGAGATCATGAAACAACAATATCCACAATTATTCGAATAAGGTAAATTTCGAGGACGAAATTTCTTAAGAGGGGAAGAATTGTAACATCTCTAATTTCGAATACATATGAAAAGTATGATTGAATTCATTTAGAATATGTGAATATGATTTTTATGATTTGAGGGGTGAAAATTGTACTTAAATGTATGTATATTTTTAGGTTTCATAATGGACCAATTTGAACGGTCGAAAATAATGCACAAAAAAAAGGGTGAAAATCTGGACAGTAGGCATCGCGACCACTCATCGCGACCAGGGATCGCGATGAGCAGCTCGCGATAAAAAGGATGATTTGGGGCAGTGAGTATCGCGACCAGTCATCGCGACCACAGATCGCGATAATCAGCTCGCGATGAAAGTGGCAAATTCGACCAGTGAGCATCGCGACCAAAGCGGCCGACCACCGCTCGCGGTACAGGTCGCGATGACTCAAAAATTGTAAAAAAAATAAAGCAGTGGAGCGGTGCAAAGAGAGCAAAAGCTCTCAAAATCATTCAGCAAACACAGAATACAGAAACATAAACATAGAACGAGAGAGAGAGAGAGAGAAGAGAGGAGAGGAGAGAGAAAGAAGAAAAAGAAGAAGAAGAAGAAGGAGAAAAGAAGAGAAGAAGAAGAAGAAGAAAAGAGAAAGAGAAGAAGGAAAGGAGAAGGAGGAAGCTTTCAGGTTTGGTGTACACGAATTTTTCGAATTTCTAGTTTTCCAGAAATTTTCGGAATTGTCAAATTTTAGAGTTTCTGAGTTATTTGAATTATATGGATTATAGATTATAGTTTAGATTTGATCTATACGTGTTTTGGAATTTTTCCAATTTTCAGAATATTTCAGATTGATTGAAATTGATTAAATTTGCGTTATTTAAATTATATTGATTATCGAATATAGTTCAGGTTCGATGTATACGAGTTTTCGAATTTTTCCAGTTTTCCAGAAATTTTCGAAATTATCGAAGTTTATAGTTTTTGAATTATGTGAATTCTATTGAGTAGAATTGATAGTTTGAAACTGATTTCGGAATGATTTGAATACGATTTGGTTCTAATAGTGTTCTGGAAATATATTGTTAAGGAAATATATGGTTGAAAGTGATTTAAATTATATTATATTGTGAAATGTATTGGAAAATGATTTTGGGGCAATTTGATTCGACACGGAATTATGAAATACGTTTGAGTATATTTTGGATTGATTTGATATGATTATTGATTTACATTCGTATATTTCCGTTATATTATATTTGATGAATTTTGTATTTCGAAAATATAAATATATCGATATGTATTGAAATTGACTACGCTGAAAATTGAATTCAATTATTCGGAAAGAAATGAGATATGTTGACATTGGTTTTGAGAAAACATTTTGGCTCTGATGTGTATAAACATAGATATAGATATAGGAGGTTGACATGTCAATTGGGTTTCTGTCTTAACAGTACTGTGCCGATATATTCTGTTTGTACCACCCTTCTTAGGGTTCCGTCATGGGACATTCACAGCGGGTAAGTCCGTTAGTGTTCCATTCTGATATGATGTTCGGCTGCTCACCCATTTGCGTCCTGTGCCGAACAACCCGTAATCCAGTCCGATAACTTATGTTTTATATGTCATGAGCCAATCTGAAAACTGATTTGTTATATGAAAACGTTTGAGAAATTATGACAAATCTGTCTGTTGATTGATTTTGAATATTTGATTTGATATGAGCCCCATATATGCTTTACTTATATGTGATTTATATTTTGATTAAGAATAGATATACATATTTGACAGAGTAAATTTGTCTATACAATTTTGTGTACATCCACTAAGCAATATGCTTAGCGTGTTGAGTTTTCTCGCACGCAGGAAACAGAGGTTCCAAAGGTGATAAAGATAAAGAAGCGTAGAGACTGCAGAACTAGAGTCCGGAATCACATCTTTCCTGCATATATTTTGGTAGTTCGTTTGCAATAAGTCTATATAAGGTTGATACCACATGCATATACAGAAACTGTTGTAAATATTTAAGGAGCTTCCGCTATGTAAATAGTTTATTATATGTTTATATTATTTAAATCTTTATAAATGATATTATGATAATTGATTGGTAAGTCGCACTATATTTGGAAGGGTGCGCAAAATTGATTTGAGAATTTAAAAGTTGATTAGTCAGAAAAAAACAAAGGAAACTCAAGCACAATTTTTAGAAATTTATTTGGACTATTTTCAAATGTTTTTAATATAGTTTTTAATTATGGTTTATAAAAGTTAGATTTTAGTATATAGTAGCGCTCCCTGATTCGGTCCGAGCGGATTTGGGTCAGGGGGTGTTACACCTTTAACATAAATACGTTAATATTTGGTGACCAAAATATCAATCCTGCTAATCCTACATTGTACATTGCTCTCGCCTCAGTTGAAACCACCTGAAATAAAGAAACAATAAGCTCTGTCATCATTTTAAATTGTAATATCAACTTTAATGTAATCCATACCTAATTGGCTAATTATAGAAAAAGAAGAAATATGTAATCAATTAAAAAGCATCAAATTCAGAATCACCTTAGCTTTTTCTTTTATGCGCAGAAAGAAAACTAAAAGAGAATATAAACACTCAAGAGTTGCTCCATTTCATTATTTCAATGTGAGACTAAACAATCTAATTTAAGTTTAGATTTCACTATCATTTCAATTCCGTGTTGAAGCGACAGTAATGATAAACCAATGCGTTTGAGAATAAATAGTATTTTAGAAAACAAATTTTTTGAATTAAAAAGAAGAGATAAAAAGAGAAATACAAAAAATTACCATTCCAATGACTTGAAAGATAGAGGCATTGAAGGAAGCAGCACTGAAAATAACCCGATGAAAACTAGTAGCTCCAGGAACAACATCAGAGAAATGTGTACCTGGTGACAAGGAGGCGTGACGACGAGGAGGGGAGATGACGACTGGAGGCGCGACGACAATGAGGGTACACGGCGACTCCAGGCTTGACGACGAGAAGGGGAGGTGGCGACTGGAGGCGCGACGAAACTAAGGGAGGCGGTAACTGGAGGCTGGTCTGGACTGGAGTTACTGTGGCTATGGATGGTCTACGGCACTGAAGAGTAAAAAGAAAAATTAGGCTTGGGGAGGGGCTGAAGAAGAAAAATTAGATTGAGAATTTAGGGTTTTTTTTCCATATATATATATATATATATAGGCAGTTTCAGTTCGGTTTGTCGATTTGGGGCTTCAAACCGAGAACTGAACTAGTTCGGTTGGTTTTAAATAAACCCAACCGAACTGAACCAGTAAAATGTGCTGAACCGGTTCAACCGTTCGGTTCGGTTTGGTTCACTGGTTTAGTTCAGTTTGTTGGTTTTATGCCCACCCCTATCCACTCGTAGTGACAATTGTTATTGTTAGGAATTTATGTCGAATTCCTCTTGCAGCTGAAGCAAATAAAACCCTATATGCGCAAACACATACTAAAGAGAAAGCACACACAAGAAAGCAAGAAGAATAATCAAGACAACAATTCTACGTGGTTCAGAAAACTTTTCTATATCCACGGAGTGCACCTGCATTCAATCCACTATGAAAAGACTAATTATAAAGACACTGGAAAAACTCTCACACTGTTTTTCTCTATGTGTTTACTTTTTGCTAATCTCTTTCTATTATTTTTTTCCTACTAAAACCCTAACACTATTATAGGAAAAACTAAGAAAAAATAGCTTAGGAAAAAAGTTTTCCAATGCAATCATATTTCAGACTCAAAACAGGAGTCTGATTGAAACAGGAAAAATTGTTGGCTCCGGCGTGTGCGACCTAGAGCACGACCAACATGTGACTTACTGCCTAATCTGGCTCAGCCTTTGCGCGACCTCTGGTCGTGACACTATCTATCCTTTTTCCCATCTGCTGATGTGACTTTTAACTCATGCAACTCTTTGCCATTTTCTACTACTGGTTGTCATGACGATTCTGCCACGAAACTCTACTGAATTGCAAACCGAATCCATTCTTAATTCAAACTTCACAAATCCTAACAGTTATTTATCATTTGATCTTGTAACATCCTGTAAATCTCTGATCCAATTGGTGTTAGATTTTAAAAAATTAAAAAAAAAATCCTACATAAGAAATTTATAAATTTATATTTAAATTTTTAATCTAAACTTAATTTATTTTAAACTTAATGTCTTTTTCTTAATAAGTGCAACCTTTCCAAGAGTTGCGTCCTTAACAAGAGTTATCCTTACTAGAATTATGTCTTTTTGTTAACACTTTCAAAGGATTGTGACCTTACCAAAAGACATATCTGATTTTATAAATAGTGAGGGAATTCATTCCTAAAATCAAAATTTTAATTAACGATTATTCTGCATAAAAGTTTTTTTGAGAGAAAAATACACAAGTTCACTAGAATTCAAAGTCTTAGGGCAAAGACTTCAAATTAGCTAGTTGCATCGGGCAGGCAGTCACCCGTTGAATTTCAAGCACAAATGATGAAATTCCTATTTTTAGGACATTGCAAATTGCAAGCCTTTATTTTCATCCCTAATTTCAAGTCTATTTTATTTTTATTGGTTATTTTTTGTATTGTGGTATTACAATATTTTTTCCGGTAAGTGAATTACTGTTATTTTAATTTATTCTATTTCTTCTACTCATTCAAGCAATGTTGATTGTGTTTCCAACAATTTTAAGATGGTAATATGGCTTATTCATAATCATCACTAGCCGTGAATGGAATCATGAAGAATTCTCACAATGAAAAGCCTGAGAAGTACAAGGGAATTAATTTCAAGAAATGGCAGCAAACGATGTTGTTATATTTGACAACCATGAATCTGGCACACGTTATCAAAGAAGATGCTCCCAAATCAACTGAAGACACATTGTTCAAAGAGACAATGATGACACTTGAGACTTGCAAGCAAGTTGATTTCCTTTACGAGAATTACATACTGAATCCTCTAAATGATATGTTGTATGATATATATTTATCTATACATAGGGCGGACATTAGATTCCATACACCAAATAAAGAACTATGAAAAACATCCAAAGAATATAACTAACCCACTTCATTTTTTTTTAAAAATAATTAATCAACTTCATTTTTTTTTTTAAAGAAACATAACCTTTATAAACTAAACCGGAGAGGAAAACCTCAAAACATCACAACTAGCTAGACATTCACTTATGATTTCCCTCTAAATATTTCTGAACCCTTTTCCACTCCTCAAGGTCCCCATATACAATCTCACCATGAAACTAGTCAATCCCAAAATATGCCCAAATTTGGTGATGATGATTTGTGAAAGTATAAATCTGAATTATTTAAAGTTCATATGAAAATTTAGAAAAAGAACCCAGAAAATTGGTCGTAAGTTGCAACTACTGTTCCAAAAAGTTTAAGTGGAATAAATCTGGAAGATACGACTCATACTGGAAACACATCAACAACAATCATCCAGTCGAAACAACCCGAGCATGTGCATAACAACAAATTGACAGGTACACATCTTCTAACCATCTATTATTTATATATAGTGATGCATGTAATAGAGAAGAATTAGATAAGATGGTAGTTGTAAAACATTTACCTTTTAGTTTTGGTGAAAAAGTAGGTTTTTTAAACTATTGTCATAAACTCTTAAATCTCGCGGCATGTAGGGTAAGTAGAAATACTGTGAAACGTACAATGTGTAATCTTTATAAAAAAAGAAAAAAGGGATTTAGTTAAATATTTTAAAAATTATATAGGTCATGTTTCCATTTGTACTGATATTTGGAGTGATCATTGACAAAAATATGTATATTTAGGTGTCACCTGTCATTATATTGATGATGCATGGATGATGCAAAAAAGAAATCCTACATTTAGAGTTTCTGATGATTCTCATACTGCTGATAATATATATAAAATGATGAAAATTATTTTTAAAGAATATTCGATTGAAAAAAATAATTTTACAATTAGTTTTGATAATGTTACAAACAACACTGCCGCTATTCCACAATTATATGATTTATATAACTCTTATTTTGGCGGTAAATTTTTTCATCAAAGATGTGTTTGTTATATTTTAAATTTATATGTACAAACCGGTTTACAAATACTTCAACAATATATTAAACTAGTTAAGGACGCTCTCTATTATTTATGGAAACATCTTAGTACTATGAAACAATGGGCTAAATTTTACAAATCTCATAGGAAGCATTCAATTAGATTTTTCCGTGATGTTTCAACTCGAAGGAACTCCACGTATAAATTACTGTTTGTACACGTATTTGTGAATTATTAAATGTTTTTACTAATGCTACTAATAATTTATCTGGTATTTATTATCTTACTACACGTTTATTTTTTATAGAAGTCCTTAATATTGTTGGTGCACTTTCTGACTGTGCACATGATGAATTATTAGCTAATTGTATTCAAGTTATGAAATTAAAATGGTTAGATTATTATTGGGATAGTCCTTTTATTTATACAATTGCTTTATGTTTTGACTCTAGATGTAAATTAGATAATTTACTTGAATATTATATTATTTATTATCAATATTTAGGGATAAATGATGTTGAAAGTGCAAGTATATTTAATAATGTTAGGAGTTTATTTTATCAATTGTATGATGAATATCTTGCCATATACGGTCCATTACTGAACATTAATGTTCAGAATCTTAAAAAAGATTCTCAATTTAAAGTCCTCTCCACATTTAAGAAGTTAGAGTCCAGTCTGTTATAAAAACAAACAAAGAAAATGCGGACTAGATCTTCATCAACCTCTACTTCAGAGATTAATATTTACTTAAATACTGCATTCGAGTTTGTGAACGATGACTTCAACATTCAACATTGGTGGAGGGATCACGAGAAAATTTTTCCAATTTTGGCTATCATAGCCAAACAAATTCTTGGAACCCCTGTCTTAACCGTGGCAGTGGAAAAAGAATTTAGCGTCGGCAGAAACGTTCTCGATGAGAAACGATTATTGTTGAGTCCAGACTCAATTGAGGTCTACTTTTAATTTTCAATTAATTTTTTAAAATTTTTAAAAAATAAAAAAAAATCGGAACCACCGATTTCAGAACTGGAACCGAAATTGGTAACGCACGGTTTCGATATCGATTCCCCCACCTAGGGGAATTGGAACCGCCGATTTTAGAACCGAAACTGACAGTTTCGGAATCATGGCCATGTCTATAGCTAGCTAGTTATACCAACCAACTAGGAAACATATTAGTCCATACAGTATAGTTGTTGTGACCCACTACCCATTTGGCAATGCCATGTGCTATAGTATTGTTGCCTCTAGGCACATAACAAATAGAATTTACATTATAGCAAACTAGAGCAGCTCTAACATCATTAACAATATTATCAATATTACTTTTGACAGTACAACTATCGCTACACAAGTTAACCACTTTAAGGTAGTCGGATTCCAGTATTTCACCATTAACGGAACACAGCCTCCGTTTCTAGCAATCCAAATCCTTTACAGGATGGCTTGAGCTTCAGCAACAGCCACATCAATGCCTCATTTAAAAGCAACGGCAGTAACTAACACCACATCCCATCCCTCATTCCTCACAATCATATTCAAGCTAATTTTAGCTTTGTGCTTTTCAATGGCCGCATCCACATTCAATTTAAAGACTAAAGGAGGCGGAGCTTTCCAATGATCCTCTTTGTATCTTCTGTTTGGCACAAAAGACTCACTTTTATCACAGGCCTTATTGAAATTTGCACATATAGCACAGCCCTACTCGACACGTTATCATAAAAGGAGTTTCCAAACCATGAACCATAATGTTTCTCCTACTCCACATCAACCAAACAGCCACAATGAACAACCGTATCTCCTCTAAGTTTCTTGTGAAGGAAGTTTTAGAAAAGATTTTGATTATCGTATAACATGCAGAATTGAGTTTTAAAAATTTTTCTTATATTGAAAACCTTTTTCAATCAGGAACGAGTTCTTGTATATACGCAGAAAAAGACTTTAGAAATTACATACCTTTTTCTTAATTTTCTTTTTTCTGATTCCTCGATCTACCACTAAATCTTCAGAGCTATGACCCGCGGTCTAACAACGTGTGTGTGGGCACGTCACGGCAAGAGATGGAGGTCACGTGAAAAGAACGCCGGCCGAATCCTGCAAAATAGGAGAGAGTCAGAAAAAACCTTTTTTTCTCTTTTCTTCTCTCTTTGGTGGCCGAATTCTCTTTCGTTTTCATTTATGTGTTAGGTTAGGTTTTTTTCTAACTATATAATACTTATATAGTAGTCCTTTAGGGTTTTAGTTTGACCAAGTCAAAATAGGATTCCAAATCCTATTTATTTTTAGTCTCCCTAAATACTTGAATTTATAACCTTTTGGACTATTAAAATAATCTAATTATTTTAATTCTTTTGTCCTAGTCATTATTTAATCACATGACCTCATATTTAATAAATAGAATTAATAATTCATAATTATTAATTTCTATTATTTTATTAAATATTTAATTAATTAAATAATCACATTATTTAATTATTCTCTTTTATTTAAATCGCATTACTTTTGTAACACTATTAATTGGACCATCCAATTAATCTACCGTGACCCTCGTTACCAACAACTATAAGGGCTAGCAAGGGGACCTAATGGACCCACAGTTTTGAGCTCCAATAATACTTAGTAATATTAATTAAAACTCTTTAATTAATATTTCACGATTATTAACCTCGGAGTTATTCCACTAAAAACCCAAGGATGCACTCTCAGAACTGTAGACGTGTTTATACAATCTAAAATCTTAGTGTCCATTGATATAGCTAATTACATATAGTGTGATCCTCCACAAATAGTTCATAACTAGAGCTGGGTCATAAAGTCCGTTATACCCCTCTAGAAATATCTTTTCCTTTAAGTACCATTGATTCTCTAATGAACAATTAAATCCTATCTTCCTTACAGAAGAAGGAGAGCGCTCATAATCGTTCAATCCCCGAATCAACCCTTAAGGGAATTACTCATCTACTTCAATCAAGAAGGAGTGGATTCCACTATTATGTTCAAACCTTCCCAACCACAAGCCAAACCGTAACTCTAAGATACGGAGGTATTGGTCGAGATTCTTATCAACCTCACTCATGGTAAATCAAAAGCCACGATCCAACCTGAAGGAGTCGATAAGACACTCAGGATTAAGATCACCTATAAATAGCCATCGTTTATTGATTATATATGAATCTCATCTACTAACGGATATTGGTGAGAGATTCATATAAATCGTAGCCTAGTCCTATATGATCTTATCATATAAAGTGCCTCTATTCTCATGTCAACTACATGAGTGGTCTAGGATAAGACCACCGTACTTTACAGAATGGACCGCAGCAGTAGATCAATCACAAACAAAGTACCCAGCTTTGTTCGCTCTCTACAGACTCTTTAGATTGCACGTCTCAAAATGAATCCTCTCTGTATATGACCATCATATACTCATTATAAGATTACATCTTGCAATTTAGGATGTTCTTGCACAATACGAATGTATTACTGAATATAAAACATTTATAAACTTGAATGATAATCTGAATAATTCTTATTATTGTCTTTAACCATTTACAACTACAAGCTTTAAGGCATAAATCCCAACAATCTCCCACTTGCACTAAAGTAGATGGGATATGTCTCGTAATCCTAGACCCTCTAGGTGACCTTCAAACACTTTAGCCATCAAGGTCTTTGTAAATGGATCAGCCAAGTTATCTTACGATGTAATATTCGTCACGACTCCTTCTCCTCGTTGCACTATCTCTTTGATAAGATGATATTTCCTCTCTATATGCTTATCTCTTTTGTGACTTCTTGGTTCTTTGGAATTGGCCACAGCTCCACTATTATCAGAATAAAGTGTCATGGGTCTACCCATATCTGGAACAACTTCCAGATCACTCAAGAACTTTCGGAGCCAAACAGCCTCCTTAGTTGTTTCACAAACTGCTACATACTCGGCTTCCACGGTGGAATCAGCAATGCAAGATTGCTTGATACTCCTCCAAATTATGGCTCCTCCACCAAGGGTGAATACTGACCCAGACGTGGATTTCCTTGAATCCTTGTCTGACTGAAAGTCAGAATTTGTATATCCCATTGGAATCAAATTCGGATGGGAATGTACAAGCATATAGTTTCTCATTCTTCCGAAGATACTTGAGAATATGCTTAACAGTAACCCAATGATCCAATCCTGGGTTGGACTGATATCTACTGGCTACTCCCACTGTGAAGCAGATGTCGGGTCTTGTGCATAACATAGCATACATAAGACTGCCTACTGCAGACGCATAGGGAATTCGTCTCATATCCTCAATTTCTTGAGGTGTCTTAGAACATTGTTCCTTAGACAATTGAACTTCATGTCTTGAAGGTAAACTACCTTTCTTGGAGTTCTGCATGGAAAATCGCACACGTATCTTGTCGATATACGATTCTTGAGACAACGCTAACAGTTTGTTCTTACGATCCCTTATCAATTGGATCCCAAGAACATAACCTGCCTCTCCCAAATCTTTCATTTGGAATTGGTTAGCAAGCCAACCCTTTACCTCTGACAATGTTCCTACATCATTCCCAATGAGTAAGATGTCATTTACGAAAAGAACCAGGAAAACTACTTTCTTTTCAATGATGCACTTGTATACACAAGGCTCATCAACATTCTACTCAAAGCCATAGGACTTGATCGCAGTATCAAACCTAACGTTCCAAGATCTAGACGCCTGCTTAAATCCATAAATGGACCGTTGCAGTTTGCAAACCTTTTGCTTTTGATCTTGGGATACGAATCCCTCTGGTTGCATCATATAGATGCTCTAGTCTAGATTGTCATTCAAGAATGCAGTATTGACGTCCATTTGCCAGATTTCGTAATCAAAATAGGTAGTTATGGATAAGAGTATCCTAATAGACTTAAACATAGCTACAGGCAAGAAGGTTTCATCATAATCAATGCCTTCCTTCTGGGTGTAACCCTTAGCCACTAGCCTTGCCTTGAAGGTCTCTACCTTCCCGTCTACTCCTCTCTTACACTTGTAAATCCATTTACATCCTATGGGTTTTATCCCATTTGGTAAGTCTACAAGTTCCCAGACTGAGTTGGAGTACATGGACTTCATCTCGAGCTTCATGGCTTTAAGCCGTTCCTCTTTGTCAGAATCTTCCATTGCATGTCTAAATGTCAATGGATCATCCACACTATCATTAGAAATGACACCTTGTGCCTCTCCAATGCCTAAGTAGTGATCAGGTTGTCGAACAACCCTTCCACTATGCCTCAGCGGTAGTGTATCCTGACTAGAAATTATCTGACTATCAGATGTTTGTAGAATAATAACATTATCTACAACTCTTGTTGACTGAGCACTGGTCGTACCAGGTTCTAGCTCTTTTAACACAATCTTATTATGAGGTTTATGATTACTCATATAATCCTCCTCAAGAAACGTTGCATTTGTCGATACAAACAATTTGTTTTCTTGTGGATTATAAAAGAATCCACATCGTGTTTCCTTTGGGTACCCTACAAATAAACATACTTGTGAACGAGGTTCCAGCTTTCCATGCCTATTCTTCAGTACATGTACTGGACATCCCCATATGCGAAAATGTCGTAAACTAGCTTTATGACCATTCCACAACTCTAGCGGAGTCTTAGGAACAGATTTGGATGGAACTACATTCAGTATGTAAGTCGCTGTTTGTAGTGCATATCCCGAAAAGGAATATGGTAATGATGAGAAACTAATAATAGATCTCACCATTTCCATCAAGGTCCTATTTCTCCTCTCCGCAACACTATTCTACTGTGGTGTACATGGAGCTGTGAGTTGGGATACTATTCCATGCTCAACTATGTAGTCTTCAAACTCTTGGTCGAGATACTCACCCTCACGATCCGATCGTAGTGATTTGATTGTTTTGCCTAATTGATTTTCAACTTCAGCTCGGAATTCTTTGAACCTTTCAAAAGTTTCCGACTTATGTTGCATTAGGTAAACATACGCGTATCTAGAGTAGTCGTCAATAAATGTGATATAATACTCATAACCACCTCTAGCTCTAACATTCATTGGTCCGCAGACGTCTGAATGTATAAGCTTAAGTGGTTGCGTGGCTCTAGTCCCTTTTCTTATAAAAGGTCTCTTAGTCATCTTACCCTCCAGACAGGATTTACAGACAGGTAAGGTACCAATCTCTAACTAACTTAAAGATCCACTTTTTACTAGTTTGTTTATCTTATCATAGTTTATATGTCCAAATTTTAAATGCCATAGATACGTGTCATCAACTGGAGAAATCTTTTTGTCGCTTTATTTTAGGTTTTTCAACTTTAAACAATTTAGTATTAAGCAGTGATATATGAATTAACGGTCTTAAAATATACAAATTATTTTCTATCATACCAAAACAAATATTCATTTCATTTCTTAAAATGATAACTGATTTATCATTAAAAGAAACCTTATGAAACTGTTTCAAGTAATTTGGATATAGAAATCAAATTCCTTATAAATCCAAGAATGAAATTGACATTGTTCAATGATAGAAAACAATTATTAAACTGTAGTCTAACAACTCCTACTGCTTGTACTGAAATGACATCCCCTGTTCCAACGTGCATAGTGAAGAACCCCTCCTCCAAATTTTGCCAATAATCATTCCAATATAAAGAAGAACAAAATTAGTTAATGGCCTCTGAATCTACTATTCAAGGTAAAGAATCATCTTCCACTTAAACAAAATTTAATGATAAGTAAATCTGATTTACTTTTCACTTTCTTCTTATTGGAGAGCTCCTCGAGGTATTGAAGACAATTCCTCTTCCAATGACCAACCTCTATGTAATAGAAACATTTTTCCTTTTGTTTAGTTAGTCGTGGTGCTCTTTATTTTGGGCTTTGCCTTTACTTTACCAGTAGACCTCTTCGTCTTCTTGAAACAAGAAGAAGATGGCTTAGCAACATTTGCTTTGCCGGTCTTACCCTTGGTAATTGGTCATGTGTTGGTTATAGGCTCTGGAGAACATTCTTCCGTAAGCACAAATTTAAGGTCTATGTAGACCATGATTGCGTTCTCGTTGTATTCCACTTAATATAATTATCCCGGTTAATGTTTCGTTTGCGAGGAAAATAATAATGCAGAAGATAACGCTGATATTTAAAGATATAAATCTAAATTAATATCATTCATTTCTGTCAGAAAAGTCAGAAAACACAGTTTGACTTAGGAGAGATTTAGTAGTTGTTGTAATCCCTGATTTTAGGGAATTAGTGCTGACTTTTTTTAAGTTTAGCTCCTGCAGATGTGTATATATATATTTGTAATTTGCTCTAATAAAAATACATTAGAAACTTTTTTATCACACATTTTTTGTCAATTTCATACATTCATATCAAATGCTATAGTTCGGCATAAAATTAAACATGATACATTAACATATTTTAATGAACTAAAAAAAAATCCCTAAAATTAGTTTCTATGCCACGATAATCCAACATCCTACAAGTGAGTGCCTAGGTAGGCTAGGTCAAATCCCTGAATGTTAGATCGAGACATTCTAAATCGGATAATACACCAGAATAACTCTTTATTCTTATATTATCCAACCATCGCTTTGATTTAGTTAGAACAATACATTAACAACTTAATTAAGTTCTTTATGAGTGTGACCCATCATTTTAAAATTCATGAACTTAACTTGAGAGTGCCTAGGTAGGCTAGGTCAGTCCCAAAATACATTCCGAAAACCTATCCGTTAGGAAGTCAACCTTAGTATTGACTCTTGTGGACACCCTCCATAAGGAGGACGAAAGAAAAGCCTGTCACGAGGCGCTACTCAAGTCTCATGGTGTTGAACTAACAATGGTGTAACACCCCCTGACCCGACCCGACTGGATCGACCCAGGGAGCGTTACCGGGTTTTCAAAACTTTCTAAATTCTCGTTTCTCATTTCAAACCATTTAAAATCATATCATTATGTAATTCAAAAATATTTTTCTAGTGAGCCCATCGAAATACACTTTTAAAAATTTCGGCAGAGTTCCCTCTATTTTTCTGATTTCCCAAAACCTGTTTTCCACAAAACTCTAATCAAATAAAATTCACAACAATACTTCAAATATCATTTTCAATCAAATGCGCACTCTGCCATTTAGTGCGACTTTCCAACAGTTTAAAATAAAATAATTCATAATTCAATATTTACAAACAATTTACAAATGAAAAACAGAAATCATAAGATTATTTACAAAACACATATATAAACTCTTCGAAATTTACAGACTTCTGTATATGCATGCTTGATCGACCAATATTTGTTACATATTTACGACCCCTAAACCGTATCTTTTAATTGTATTCTCAAGTATTTTTGATGCTTTTGATGTGTTTTCCTTGAGTTTGCAGGTTTAGGGACCTCAATGATGATTTTGTATATTTATGGGGAAAAAGTGTAAATTCAGTAACTTTGGGGAAGGGCATCTATGAAAGCAAAGCAAAGTTCCGGGGCGAAACTGTAATTTCGGAAAGTTCCACCAATTTAAGTGAAACGGTGCGTTTTGACATGTATGTATGCTGGATATTAAGTGGAACGGCGCCGTTTTGGACCATTGCTTTGGTCCAAAACGACGCCGTTTTGGCCAAAGAAGAAACAAAAAAATATAACACCCAGTCTCGCCATGCACAGCGCGACCAGCTCGCCTCCCTCGCGCCATCGCTCGCGATGAAGACGCCCGTGCCCAACCAGCGAGCAGCGCGAGCCTCGCGCGACCAGCTCCAGCTCGCGACCTCCACCTCGCGACGATGGTGACCAGTCCACCAGTGAGCAGCGCGAGGGAGACCGCGACCACAGCAGCAGCTCGCGAGAAGCTCGCGATGAAAGAAGAACATGGCAGCAGTGGGCATGGCGAGATGCAGCGCGATCAAACCTCCTCGCGATGCAGGTCGCGTCCATCCATTCCCAGCGACCCAGTGAAGGCCGCGACCAAACCACCGCGACCACAGGTCGCGATGGTGGTCGCGGCGAGTGAAAAAACGCCCTAAATGGGCTGCTATAAAATGAAAAGTTGCAGAAAAATAGAAAAGGGGGCTCTCGCCTAGGACAGCAAGGAGGCGAGCTCGGGCAGTGCCTCCAAGGGTGATTCTTCACCCATTTTGCCCATCCCAAACACATCCCAAACATCACACAACACCAACACATCTCTAGTTGCGATTACATCGAAGATTCGTCGGAGAGAAGACGAAGAATGAGGGAGGACGAATCTAAGCGGGAAATAAGCGGGTTTCGATTCTCGACTTCATCGAATGGGTTGTATTACTTCCCTTTTCCTATCTTTATGTTTAATCGATTGTATGAGTGATTAGATTTGTTGTTAGGTAGTTTTCGGAACTATGAATGGATTCGGATTTATTGACTATGAATATATTTTGTATATTATTTCATGATATTGTTTTTGAGATTATTTGAGCATTATCTTATTGCGTTTGATTTATGGCGTTTTGCGATTGCGAAAGTAGATTGCATGCCTCGTGATGAGAATCGATTTGATATTTACTGTCAGAGATTATATTGATTTTGAGTGTATTATATTATTACTTTGTGTTTGATTTATGGTGTTTTGCGATTGCGAAAGTAGATTGCATGCCCCGTGATGAGAATCGATTTAATATTTATTGTAATATTATATGAGAAATCATTGAGATTGCAATCGAGCTTAATTGACTCTAAAATCAATACTGGGTTAGTTTTGATAAGAAATTACGTAATTAACCTAGGCATTAGATTAACTATGGTTTTCGATTAATTGCACTCTACGACCAATAGGTGTGGTTGACCGAATTCACATACCATCCCATTGCGGGAGCAATACCATGTGGTGTGGTCGTGGTTGAATTATTCTTATCATGTTAATAACGTGCTTCATAATAGTCAATATATTTCCTTATTCGGAATTGGAACCGTGAGACTACCTAGCAGTATCTTCCATCGTATCTGTCTCGCTTTAACTTATTGCATTAGTAGTTAATTATATTTTAATTAAAAACCCAAAAACCAACAACTTGATTTATTTTACCGCACTATTATAATCTTTAATTTATAGAATTAGTTCCACCACTTCCTTGTGGATTCGACTCCGTACTCACGGAAATTTATTACTTCGACACATCCTGCACTTGGGATTTATTCCCACGCGTTTGAGCGTGTCAATGCTTACAGAATATATATACAAAAAATATAACTACCCAATTGTAGTGACTCTGGGACTCTGTCAGCAACTCTCTCTTCAGTCTTTGGTCTCCTCAGTATCCCTGTGACCTACGCGCGATAAAAACGACGCGCTAAGCATATCGCTTAGTGGGTGTACACTAAACTCATTTATTAAAACTCATAAATAACTTTTCATAATAAACTCATAAATACCTTTTCATAATAAAAATATCACAATATACATATTTCAATTCAAAGCATTTACATAAATAAAACGGGTGAAATTGATTCAAAGAAACAACTCATTTCAATTTATAATCCATATAAAACCAAATCATAAACTAGGCTATAATCATAAACGTATAAAATCAATTCCGAAATTCACTTATAAATATATTATCCAAATCACTTCAATTTTGGCCCTCTAAAATACTCGTTTTCTAAAGAGGAGCCCAAACCCGTTTCGACTAAACCACCTGATGACGGGACTAAATATGGAGATGATAAAAATTGCTTTAAGTTGAAAAATCTATTCTCCTTATTATTTCAGGTCCATAGAGAGCATGTACAATCATGCAGGCATGAGCTGATTGCAGATCCTGCAGAAAGCAAAGTCTGGGATGTATTTTGAGAGATAGCTCGAGTACGACGTCTTGCCTAGACGTTAAATAAAGCACTAGGAGGGAGGTAACCCTTTATTTTTATTTTTTATTTTCATTTCTTTTTGTCTTTGTTTTTATTGTGTTTTCATCATTTTCATTCAATTTTGCTTTTCCAATTGAAGTGCTATGCCTTGTGTTGAGAAAACGAAGTACGGGGGAGTGAGGTTGGATGAAGTGATAGTTGTGGATATTTAGGATTGTTAGTTGTGGATACTAGGACTGTTGTTCTGTGTTCATGTTTTGTGCGTTTTTATTGTTTCCTTTGAATCCAGGATTTTTAAACATTGAGGACAATGTTTATCTTAGGTTTGGGGGTATTTTCTATTTTTGTCTTTTGTGTGCTTTTGAGTCTCGTTGGTGTATATAGGCTGGAAACCTAGACTTTCCTCATACGCACTGCGTTTGGAAGACTTAGGTATAACAATGCCACGTACACCAGTTTTGAGTCTTTTATGGTATCTTTCGTGTTTTGTTTTATTTGTTTTAGGATCGCAAATCATATACATGCTTTACAGATAATTGGGTAATAATATGTAAATGCTTAGGTCATTTGAGTGTACAAAGTTGTTAACTAGAATAATGTCGGCAATGTCTTTGCATCTAAACATATATGTCTGACATATTTGCATTGTAATATGTGAAAACTTCCAATTAATAGTCCTGATTAATAGTGGAGACTACCCTTAGTGAGTTTTGAGCTTATTGTATATTCATTCTGAGGGAATTTTTATTTCTACTCTTAAAACACTTTCTTGAGCTTTATTGTCAGTAGATTGATCTCTATAGGTTTGCATTGGATGTTAATGAACTGCATTATAAAAATCTTGTATGTATGTTTTGAATGTTCAGTTTAGTAGATTTTGGAGATATGATCCAGGCATTGTGTGTGAACTCCTAAATAGCTTGATTTCCTGTCCTTAAATTGTATGCTCCCTATCCCATTCATGGCCAAACACTCACATATTAGCCTTTTATTGTATGAACTACATATCCAAAAATCCTAGCCGAAATTGTAAGACGTTACCTTTGATGCTTGGAAACTAGAGATAATTAAAGAGGGAATGTGTAAGTGTTGAGTGAGAAAAAGGAGTGGAGTAGAAAAGATGAAATGGATGTGGAAATGTGCAGAAAAATAAAATAATAGCCAACAGAAAATAAAAAAATACATATATGAAAAGAGTTGGCTAAATGAGAAAAGAAGTATGATGCACAAAGTAAAAATTGAAAAAGAGTTTGAAGGAGAAAGGCGAGAAAAAGATTTGGAAGAAAAGTTGAATGAATATGGTAGTCGTGAGAGAAATTGCACAAATTGAAAATTTTATGAAGTCTCTCAATAGGTTTCCAAGTAAGTTGAACCCGATTTCCATTCTGTTTGAGCCAATCACCCCAAAGCCCCATTACAACCTGAAAAAGACCTGTTGATCTCCTTAGGAAACTTAATTGTAATATTTGACATGTATATATAATGATTTTTCTGTTCTTAGCATTTGATATCTTTCATGAGGTCCTTTGCTTAATATGTGCGTTCTTTCTAATTATTGATGCATACGACAAACTTTGAAATTCTTTGCTAATAAATTCCAGTCGTATGCAGTTGAAAGTGTGATTGCCTAGGTTATGAGTGTCATTGAGTGAAAACTGGTGAGACTAGAGTCGAGGCGAATTACATCAGTGGTTTATTGGTATGGAAGGATTCACTATTATAAATGCGTTGCATGTCAGTGTCCTGTATGATATAGGGTGTATTAGACTAATTGACAGCATTTTGGATTTATGATTTTGTGCTATTCTTATGCATTTGTATTTGTGTATATACTTAATTTGATATTTAGCTTTGTATGTGATTAGCTTAGGACGTTTGTGGGTATCGTAGCTGGTAAACCCTCACGAGACTATAACTCGTCCACTAGGGTCACCTAGGGGTTTAAAGGCTTGTGGCACATGCTAAGTGCCATCGTTTCATCCTACGAAAATGGATATAGCTTAGTTTGTTTTTGTTTGTTTAGTTTTAGTTTTGTTTTTGTTTTTGCTTTTCGTTGTGGTGTGCCAATTTGCTTGAGGACAAGCAAAAGATAGGTTTGGGGGTATTTGATCGACCAATATTTGTTACATATTTACGACCCCTAAACCGTATCTTTTAATTGTATTCTCAAGTATTTTTGATGCTTTTGATGTGTTTTCCTTGAGTTTGCAGGTTTAGGGACCTCAATGATGATTTTGTATATTTATGGGGAAAAAGTGTAAATTCAGTAACTTTGGGGAAGGGCATCTATGAAAGCAAAGCAAAGTTCCGGGGCGAAACTGTAATTTCGGAAAGTTCCACCAATTTAAGTGAAACGGTGCGTTTTGACATGTATGTATGCTG
The DNA here is from genome assembly GCA_003430845.1 of Xanthoceras sorbifolium. Taxonomy (NCBI): domain Eukaryota; kingdom Viridiplantae; phylum Streptophyta; class Magnoliopsida; order Sapindales; family Sapindaceae; genus Xanthoceras; species Xanthoceras sorbifolium. The sequence goes on along the minus strand of CM010617.1, from coordinate 8,820,950 downwards.
GATATTAAGTGGAACGGCGCCGTTTTGGACCATTGCTTTGGTCCAAAACGACGCCGTTTTGGCCAAAGAAGAAACAAAAAAATATAACACCCAGTCTCGCCATGCACAGCGCGACCAGCTCGCCTCCCTCGCGCCATCGCTCGCGATGAAGACGCCCGCGCCCAACCAGCGAGCAGCGCGAGCCTCGCGCGACCAGCTCCAGCTCGCGACCTCCACCTCGCGACGATGGTGACCAGTCCACCAGTGAGCAGCGCGAGGGAGACCGCGACCACAGCAGCAGCTCGCGAGAAGCTCGCGATGAAAGAAGAACATGGCAGCAGTGGGCATGGCGAGATGCAGCGCGATCAAACCTCCTCGCGATGCAGCTCGCGTCCATCCATTCCCAGCGACCCAGTGAAGGCCGCGACCAAACCACCGCGACCACAGGTTGCGATGGTGGTCGCGGCGAGTGAAAAAACGCCCTAAATGGGCTGCCTATAAAAGGAAAGTTGCAGAAAAATAGAAAAGGGGGCTCTCGCCTAGGACAGCAAGGAGGCGAGCTCGGGCAGTGCCTCCAAGGGTGATTCTTCACCCATTTTGCCCATCCCAAACACATCCCAAACATCACACAACACCAACACATCTCTAGTTGCGATTACATCGAAGATTCGTCTGAGAGAAGACGAAGAATGAGGGAGGACGAATCTAAGCGGGAAATAAGCGGGTTTCGATTCTCGACTTCATCGAATGGGTTGTATTACTTCCCTTTTCCTATCTTTATGTTTAATCGATTGTATGAGTGATTAGATTTGTTGTTAGGTAGTTTTCGGAACTATGAATGGATTCGGATTTATTGACTATGAATATATTTTGTATATTATTTCATGATATTGTTTTTGAGATTATTTGAGCATTATCTTATTGCGTTTGATTTATGGCGTTTTGCGATTGCGAAAGTAGATTGCATGCCTCGTGATGAGAATCGATTTGATATTTACTGTCAGAGATTATATTGATTTTGAGTGTATTATATTATTACTTTGTGTTTGATTTATGGTGTTTTGCGATTGCGAAAGTAGATTGCATGCCCCGTGATGAGAATCGATTTAATATTTATTGTAATATTATATGAGAAATCATTGAGATTGCAATCGAGCTTAATTGACTCTAAAATCAATACTGGGTTAGTTTTGATAAGAAATTACGTAATTAACCTAGGCATTAGATTAACTATGGTTTTCGATTAATTGCACTCTACGACCAATAGGTGTGGTTGACCGAATTCACATACCATCCCATTGCGGGAGCAATACCATGTGGTGTGGCCGTGGTTGAATTATTCTTATCATGTTAATAACGTGCTTCATAATAGTCAATATATTTCCTTATTCGGAATTGGAACCGTGAGACTACCTAGCAGTATCTTCCATCGTATCCGTCTCGCTTTAACTTATTGCATTAGTAGTTAATTATATTTTAATTAAAAACCCAAAAACCAACAACTTGATTTATTTTACCGCACTATTATAATCTTTAATTTATAGAATTAGTTCCACCACTTCCTTGTGGATTTGACTCCGTACTCACGGAAATTTATTATTTCGACACATCCTGCACTTGGGATTTATTCCCACGCGTTTGAGCGTGTCAATGCTTACAGTATATATATACAAAAAATATAACTACCCAATTGTAGTGACTCTGGGACTCTGTCAGCAACTCTCTCTTCAGTCTTTGGTCTCCTCAGTATCCCTGTGACCTACGCGCGATAAAAACGACGCGCTAAGCATATCGCTTAGTGGGTGTACACTAAACTCATTTATTAAAACTCATAAATAACTTTTCATAATAAACTCATAAATACCTTTTCATAATAAAAATATCACAATATACATATTTCAATTCAAAGCATTTACATAAATAAAACGGGTGAAATTGATTCAAAGAAACAACTCATTTCAATTTATAATCCATATAAAACCAAATCATAAACTAGGCTATAATCATAAACGTATAAAATCAATTCCGAAATTCACTTATAAATATATTATCCAAATCACTTCAATTTTGGCCCTCTAAAATACTCAACATAAACTAGGACTGGAATATGGGTCGTTCGACCACAGTGACTATCTGTCGAACATAACTCCCACCCTAGGACGAATCCTAAGAGTGGTACGTATCTCCCTACTCTAGGATCGAGGGTTCGGAACCTAGAGAGGTACATAGCTCCCTATCCCAGGAACGAATCCTTAGGAAGGTACGTGTCTCCCTACCCCAGGACGAATCCGTGAGGAGGTACGTGTCTCCCTACCCCTGGACGAATCCATGAGGAGGTACATAACAATCATCAATAGCAATGTCAATGTCGGTGCAGTACTGCTCACTGAACCTAGCTGGTATACCAACCTCCTATATCCATTTCTATATCTAAGTATCCTATGGCCGTTTCGATAAAACATTTTCAAATATTCACTAAAATTTACAATCAATGGTCACTCAACAAATTCAAAAGATATTATCAAAATATACTTATATGATTTCATGAAAGGTAACTAATATTCAGACAATATTCTAACACGGGTAAGTTCAATGAAATCGTAATAATTGAAATACGATCGAAATACAAGTAAAATATGCTCAAAATATAAAATCATTCCAAAGAATGTATTATAAACACATAATAACAAAATACTTCAAATAAATCGCAGATTCAAATTAAAACTACTTAATACTTTTGTAAAGAATTTGAAAACGGTGGTACACCAATCTGGATACTGTTTCCTTTCGACAAATTGCGATTCTAGGTTTCCTTTTTACTTCCCTCTCTCTTCCTCCTTCACTTTCCTCTTCTCTTTCCTTCCTCTTTTCTTCTACTTCTTCCTCTTCTTTCTTCTTTCTTCTTTCTTTCTTCTTCTTCTTTCTTCTTTTTCTCGGTCTCTCCCTCTCTCTTTTCCTCTGTTCTATTTCGTTGGCTTCTGTGAGAAGCCATTTTTTTTATATTATTTCGGTCGTCGCGACCGTAGTCGCGACCTGTGGTCGCGCCACCAGGTCGCGTTGCTCACTGGAGCAACTCTACCGCCTTCATCGCGAGCACATCTCGCGGTGCTCTGGTCGCGCTGGTGGTCGCCATGCTCACTGCCCAAATTTCATTTTTTCATCGCGAGCAGTTCATCGCGACCTGTGGTTGCGGTGACCAGGTCGCGGTGCTCACTGCCAAGAATCACCATTTTTCATCGCGAGCAGCTCATCGCGATCTGTGGTCGCGGTGACTGATCGCGATACTCACTGTCTCAGTTTTTCACTCTTCATGCCTCATTTCTGGACCGTTCCATTTAGTCCACCTGAAAACCATAAAAATAAACATACTTTTAATTACATTTTGCACCCCTTATATCATAAATTTTTATATCCATATATACAAAATTAATAATTCAAAATCCGGGATGTTACAAATGGAGACTGCGGGATATAATGTCATATATCCCTCTCCTATTCACTATTTATAATTTAGGATTTTCTTTAAACTAAGAGTTTCTAAAACTCTAGATTTCTAATCTTTACTTAGATTCTACGGCTAATATAAAATCTAAGTTTATTAGTTATAATAAATTATTCAATTTTAACTCTTAAAATATAATTTATTATTCAATTTCTAATTTACATAAACTATTTAAATAAACTAGAAATTAAATGTGAAATTACCAAGTTTTAACTATTAAAACTAAATCATATTATTTGGTCCAATTATGTCATTAATGTTTAATCAAATTAAATCTAACATTAAATGGACCTAACTAATCTAATTAAACACTTTAATATATAGATTAGCTATTAATGAGACTTACCAAGTTTTTACTCCTAAAAAGTAATCTCATTATTTAGTTCTTTTTAATTAAGTAATTAATCTTATTAATCTTAATTAATGTAAGAACTAAACTAATCAATTTAATTAAACTCTTTAATTTGTTGATTAGTCATTAATGAGATTTACCAAGTTTTTACTCCTAAAAACTAATCTCATTTTTTGATTCTTTTTAATTAAGTAATTAGTCTTATTAATCTTAATTAATGTAAGAACTAAACTAATCAATTTATTTAAACTTTTTAATTGGTTGATTAGTCATTAATGAGATTTACCAAGTTTTTACTCCTAAAAACTAATCTCATTATTCGATTCTTTTTAATCAAGTAATTAATCTAATTAATCTTAATTAATACAAAGAATCTAACTAATCATTAATTAAACACTTTAATATAGATTAGTTATTAATGAGATTTACCAAGTTTTTACTTCTAAAAACTAATCTCATTATTTGGTCCTTTTTAATTAACTAATTAATCCAATTAATCTTAATTAATGATAAGAATCTAACTAATCTTTTTAATTAAACTCTTTAATTTGTTGATTAGTTAATTAATGGATATTACCAAGTTTTTACTCCTAAAAACTAAATCCATTATCTAATTTTCATTTATGAAATTGTTTCCTATTTTAATCACATTAAAATAAAACAATATAATATGACAATTATGCATGACATATTATTATGCATGTATAGGCACACCTAATCTAGATGACATTCATATGTATGACAATGCTTTAATATCCATATTATCATCACATGAAAATAAATAAAGCATATGTAATTGACCGAGTGACATGAGTTATCTAACTTGAACAACTCTAATTACAATTGTATTCCCAAGGCATTCCTTGGTCTTTAAGAGTTCTTCTTCGAGTTGAATTCTTCTTGTCTTCGTTTTCTTAATCAAGTCAAACTTGATTTTTGTCAAAAGTCAATATCTTTTACAGAGGTCCATGTGTTACCTTAACACGCACCCTAGGTCAAGACGAAACCCTAAACAGCCCTAACGCATGTGAAAGTGCGGCTGCCAGCAGTCTAGCCGCACACATGCAAGGTGCGCGCAGCCCTCGTGTGAGCTGTGCTTTCGCGCGCGTTCATGGGTCATTTCGCCCATGATTTTTTGCTTCGATTTTCTACCACTTTTCTGGGTTAATATTCACCAATATTTTTCAGAAAATACACAGCAAAATTGCTGCAAAAAATCCACAAGAACAGCCCCAAAACCTGCCATGACAGTCCCTTGCGCACAAGTACACTGCCCTGTTTCGAGTCTGCCACACAGCCGATTTGCGGTGAAAGGTGAGGGCGCGTCCGGGATGATTTTTCGATACTGTTTACGCGGCTGTCTTCGTCCGGATCTCTTAGTTCCACCGGTTTTTGAATCGCCTTAATCGGACACCGTTTGCTATGGTTTCGCATCCGTTAATTACACGATATACAAAATAGTCAATAACAAATTTGGCTTTAACAAAAAAAAAACGAAAAAAGAAACCTACAACCCATGACACCATATAATTAACGATCAATTACGCTTTTATAATCATACAATCAAATCATATAATAATAAAACAAATCATACATTCTAGATTTATGCCTACACAATAATATATCAATAGATTAAGAATCAATAAGAAAAATAAAAAACAAGGAAGATGTAGTTTTTTCTTTTTCTTTTGCGTATATACATGAACTTAGAACCTGACTCTAATACCAATTGAAGGAAGTTTTAGAAAAGATTTTGATTATCGTATAACATGCGGAATTGGGTTTTAAAAATTTTTCTTATATTGAAAATCTTTTTCAATCAGGAACGAGTTCCTGTATATACGCAGAAAAAGACTTTAAAAATTACATACCTTTTTCTTGATTTTCTTTTTTCTGATTCCTCGATTTACCACCAGATCTTCCGAGCTATGACCCGCGGTCTAATAACGTGTGTGTGGGCACGTCACGGCAAGAGATGGAGGTCACGTGAAAAGAACGCCGGCCGAATCCTGCAAAATAGGAGAGAGTCAGAAAAAACCTTTTTTTTTTCTCTTTTCTTCTCTCTTTGGTGGCCGAATTCTCTTTCTTTTTCACTTATGTGTTAGGTTAGGTTTTTTTATAACTATATAACACTTATATAGTAATTTTTTAGGGTTTTAGTTTGACTAAGTCAAAATAGGATTCTAAATCCTATTTATTTTTAGTCTCCCTAAAAACTTGAAACTGTGACCTCTTGGACTATTAAAATAATCTAATTCTTTTAATTCTTTTGTCCTAGTCATTATTTAATCACATGACCTCATATTTAATAAATAGAATTAATAATTCATAATTATTAATTTCTATTATTTTATTAAATATTTAATTAATTAAATAATTACATTATTTAATTATTCTCTTTTATTTAAATCGCATTACTTTTGTAACACTATTAATTGGACCATCCAATTAATCTACCGTGACCCTCGTTACCAACAACTATAAGGGCTAGCAAGGGGACCTAATGGACCCACAGTTTTGAGCTCCAATAATACTTAGTAATATTAATTAAAACTCTTTAATTAATATTTCACGATTATTAACCTCGGAGTTATTCCACTAAAAACCCAAGGATGCACTCTCAGAACTGTAGACGTGTTTATACAATCTAAAATCTTAGTGTCCATTGATATAGCTAATTACATATAGTGTGATCCTCCACAAATAGTTCATAACTAGAGCTGGGTCATAAAGTCCGTTATATCCCTCTAGAAATATCTTTTCCTTTAAGTACCATTGATTCTCTAATGAACAATTAAATCCTGTCTTCCTCACAGAAGAAGGAGAGCGCTCATAATCGTTCAAGCCCCGAATCAACCCTTAAGGGAACTACTCATCTACTTCAATCAAGAAGGAGTGGATTCCACTATTATGTTCAAACCTTCCCAGCCACAAGCCAAACCGTAACTCTAAGATACGGAGGTATTGGTCGAGATTCTTATCAACCTCACTCATGGTAAATCAAAAGCCACGATCCAACCTGAAGGAGTCGATAAGACACTCAGGATTAAGATCACCTATAAATAGCCATCGTTTATTGATTATATATGAATCTCATCTACTAACGGATATTGGTGAGAGATTCATATAAATCGTGGCCCAGTCCTATATGATCTCATCATATAAGGTGCCTCCATTCTCATGTCAACTACATGAGCGGTCTAGAATAAGACCACCGTACTTTACAGAATGGACCGCAGTAGTAGATCAATCACAAACAAAGTACCCAGTTTTGTTCGCTCTCTACGGACTCTTTAAATTGCACGTCTCAAAATGAATCCTCTCTCTATATGAACATCATATACTCATTATGAGATTACATCTTGTAATCTATGATGTTCTTGTACAATACGAATGTATTACTGAATATAAAATATTTATAAACTTGAATGATAATCTGAATAATTCTTATTATTGTCTTTAACCATTTACAATTATAAGCTTTAGGGCATAAATCCCAATATCTTGTAGATGCCAGACATCCTATTAAGAAAATTACCCACCCTAATCATCCTCATTTCATCAAGGAAAGAACATTCTCTCCAAACACCACCCACAGTACCGTAACCCTAAATAACATGATCCACCATCTTCGAACCTTCTTCACTCAAAAGGCATGCCCAGTGCCCAATGACATCTCTCCTAGCTAATAATGCCCTTATAGGGAGAATGTTTTTACAAGCTTTCCAACAAAAAAATTTAATCTTACTAGAGAGTTTAACTTTCTACAAATATTTCCAAAAGAAATGGGGACCTTATTTAGAACATGAAGCACCACCTTTGTCTTGCAGCCTCAGTGCAAATCAATATGCACTTTTAACGAATTATCGAATCATGTCTTGGATTCACACTTAGAGGGATCCAAAGAATTAACTCAGCTTCTTCGGATCAAAACATCTTTGGACCAGTTCCGCATTCCACCTATCATGACCAGACATCAACTCACCCACAATTTCACTAGCTACTAGTTGCATAGGAGATAAAATTCTGAAAAAAGAGTCCCTAGGCACCTATGGGTCTCCATAAACTGACACTGCAATTCCATCACATATCCTCTAGATAACACCTTTATGCAAAACATTACGCCCTTACAACACACTCATCCAAATAAAAGAGGGATTATTGCCAATGTCACATTCAAGAAAAGATGAAGAGAGAAAGTACCTTGTTTTTAAAACTCTACTTATGAGGCAGTTTGGGTTATAAAGAATCCTTTATCCCTGCTTGGCAACCATAGCTTGATTAAAAACTATCGCATCTCGAAACCCCATACCTCCCCACTCTTTAGGACTACACATTTTGCCCCATGGCAACCAATGAGCATGCTTATTTCCATCAGACACCAAAATTGAAAACAGCCGCTGCAGCTCAGAACAAAGCGAGGATGACAGCTTAAAACAGCTTATAATATAGGTGGATATAGCTTAAGTCACTACTTTGATAAGAACTTCTCTGCCATCCACCGATAGCAACTTATGCTTCCATTCTTGAATTTTTTACCAAACCTTATCCTTGATGGTTAGAAAAACTTTCCTCTTATTTCTACCAATCATTTAAGGTTGCCCCAGATATTTTTCGTGACAAGAAATTACGTCATTGTAGAAAATCCTCTTGATATTGTTCATGACTGAAGTGGGTGATAGTCTTCCCCGATGCTAGCTCATACTTGACCAGAATTTCTTTCAATACCCAACATGCCACACTTGATGCCAACTAATCCACTTCATTAGTATAAATGTTAACACTATAAATAATGTCAAACACTATACAATTGAATGAGAATCAACATCATAACTTTGATAATGCTTCCATATATTGAGGGGCTAATTGCAATGAAATACCCTGACGTTTGGTCATATTGCAATGAAATTGTGAGTTTAGCTATAATTACACGTTAGTACCTTTGACCAATTGGTTGACCATTAGAGTTAACGGTCAACCAATAATCAAAGAGTATTTTGGTTATTTTAACATTAATTTATTTTAAAAAAATTATTAAAAATTATTAAAAGATTAAATGAATCTCCACCGTCTATTAATCTTAATGGAGGGTGGAGATTATATTGATAAAAAAAATTAAAATTAAAATAAAAAATAAAATAAAAATTTATGTTCTTATTGTTCTTGGTGGTAGAGATCCAGATTGGATCTCCACCGTCCATCAATGTTGATGGACGGTGGAGATCTAATCTGGATCTCCACCACCAAGAACTCAAGTCAAACAGAAAAAAAAAAAAAATTTGGTTTCTCCCCAGATCTGCTCCATTAACGGGAGCAGATCTGCTCCTGTTGATGGAGCAATCGACGGAGCAGCTCCATCGCAGATGGAGCCAAAGCTCCATCTGCGATGGAGTCCATGTGCGATGGAGCTGCTCCATCAACGGGAGCAAATCGATTTGCTCCCGTTGATGGAGCAGATCTGGGGAGAAACCAAAAAAAAAAAAAAAAAAATTTTCTCTATTGGGGTTGAGTTCTTGGTGGTGGAGATTGGATCTCCACCAAAAACCCCAAAAACACTAAAAAAAAAAAAAATTCAATATAAAATAATTTTTTTAACTTTTTTTAATTGTTTGATTTTAAATTTTTTTTTTTGGAAATGTTATCTCCAACATTGATAGATGGTGGAGATCTATTTTTTTAAAAAAATTAGTTTTTTTATTTTTTATTTAATTTAATTTTTTAATTAGGGGTAGTTTTGTCATTTCTCCTATAAGTCAAAGTCAAACTGTTAAGTTTGACTAGGTCAACTGACAGTAGGGTACTAATTTATAATTATAACTAAACTTACGATTTTGTTGTAATATGACCAAACGTCATGGAACTTCATTGCAATTAGCCCTATATTGAGTTTAAAATTGGATAAGAATCAAGACCAGAGGTTCAGATTTTAAAACACACCAAATGGAATCTTACAATTTTAAACAATTTGATGAGAGGTTGGCGGCATCATCGTTCACACGTTTACTAATTAAAGAAAAAAAAAAGAGGGAAATTCCCAGTTGCATACACTTAATACAGATTGTTTTTTCAATTAAGTGAAGGCTCTAAACTATGGATCAGGTTTATCCCCAAGCAAAATGGAGAAGATATATAATATTTTATAATTCTCAATTGCTCAATATTGTATATAATTTTTTAGGAAATGACAATGCGAAAAATACCTCAATGCTAACCCACAAAATATAAAGCACATATAAAAGTAAGCATGAAGAATAATAAAGATTCACAAGATTTTATTATGGTTCGACAATCAACTGATTTTTACGTTTATGGAGCGTACTTACACTCAATCTACTGAAAGAAATGATTATAAAGACACACAAAAACTCTCCCTGTTTATCTCTCTACGTGTATCTTCTCTCTCTTCCTGTGTTTTCTCTCTCTGCTCTCTCTCTCTCTCTCACACTTATGTTTTTTATATCTCTCTCGTATGTAACCCTAACATTAAATGGGTATATATATTAAAAGTTAGGGCAAAAACCAACTTAAACAGACTCTTGAATTGATCAGGTCGCAAGTGACTTGTGCCGTGACCAGGTCGCAACCTTGGTCTCGATGCTTTCGGTAGCAAACTCGCAACCTGTGCCGCTATCTGTGTCCATAGCCTTTGCTCACGGTGCCTCTGCCCCTATATGCAAAACTAAATTTAATTCAGATTTCACATCCCAACAATCTCATACTTGAAGACTGAAACAGCTACTGATATAATGTTAAACAAAAAAAAAAGGTTTTACTTTAACTTACCACCACAACAAAAATAATTAATATATTTTTTTATCTTCAATATTTTCAGACCAATAATTTCTAACATCTACTATTAGATGGTTGAACGAAGTTATTGCATGGATTCCAAAAAAACAGTCTGCCAACCTCCATGGATCTCCCATCCATAGAAGATTCATGGAGATCAACGAACCAGGGGAAGCAAAGAATCTCCACTGATTCTACTTGGTGCGATAAAAGGAAGGGGAAGAGCCTCTCCTTCGTCGTAAGAGGAGGCAATTTGCCTCCTCAGGTGCGACGACCTTCGTCGCACGACGAAAGGGAGGCTAGTGGTCTCCTATGGAGAACTTTCCTGGATCTCTAATGGAACTCTTTTTTTTTTTTTTTATCTTAAGTGTTTGTTAATTATTTTTTTAATTTATACTTAATTTTAAAATTTTTATTTTGAATAAATCTCTACCATCCACTTGGATGGTGGAGATATAGATTTGTTTTTATTTTTTTTATTTCAGTGTTTTTATTTTTGATTTTTTAATTAGGGGTATTTTGGTCCTTTTACACTTTTAAAACGGTCAACAGTCATCTTTAACGGTCAACGCTAATGGCAGGGAAGTTAACTGTTAGTTTTTCAATAACTTGATTTTGCCTGTAAAATGCCAAACATCAAGTAGTTTGGCTGTAATTTATTCTTTTTTATTTTAGTTTTAAATTTTAAATATTTTAATTAGGGGTATTTTGATATTTTTACACTTATTTCCGTCTGTAAAAGAGTAAACCTCAGGTAACTTAGTTGCAGTTTATCCTATAATTAAATTCAATCCAATAATTTATAATATCTATTGTTAGATAGTGGAACGAAGTTATTGCATCGATTAAGCTGATGGTATTAAGATAATGAAGTTTGCTGAGTCTAGGGCCATTGCTGATGGTATTAATTAAGCTGGCTGTTGGTAGGGATTTGCTTCCTCTTTCCATTGAGTCAGATGCTCTTGGTGTGCACAGGTCCATCGCTCCCAAATCAGAGATTGGATGTGTGATTGATGAGATTAAATTGTTTTGCTTAGCCTTTGATTTGGATTCTATTTCTTTTATTTCTCGTAATTGTAATAAGGTGGCTCATTCTGTGGCTAGGCATGTCTGGTCTTTAGACTGATATATTATTTGGGATATTCCTTTCCCTAGTTCGCTGTCTCAGCCAGCACTGGGCGATCTCCGTATTGTTTCCAGCCCTTAGTGGCTTTTTATGTAGTTTCCTTTAAAAAAAAAAAAAAAAAATTATTGCATCGATTCCAAAATTAGTAGTCAATATTGTTTTAGCATATGTGAACATACTAAGGACGTGCGTGAACTGACCATTGCTTTAATCGGTTATATATGCATGCGATTGCGTGAAGGACTTAATTTTCTTGCAAATGCAATTATCTGGCTGCTTTTGTTATTCGCAAATTTTCTAAATCACTAGGCAATTAATAATGTGAATGTTATTCAAGTGAGGCAAGTTAACATCAACTTACTGTGGCATAAATATCTCAGATTCAGTTTAATGGTAGAAAATATATACCATTCTATGGATCTTTGTATTTTGTTTTAGTGACAACTTAATATGGTATTTGAGTCAATTTTATGAAGAAATTCTGGATTCAAATCCGACATGAAACCAGTCATGGACAAAACAACATTCATATAAGTTTGATAAAAAAAGATTCCTAAACTTCTGCTATATGGAAAATTTGAAATCTTTCTTCAACTCTATATATATATATGTCTTCTACTTCATAGGGCTCTCACAATTCTAGGAAGAGTGAATGAGGAAAATGAATACTTCCTACTGCATTATGCTTCCATTTCTAATTCTTGCAGTCTTATTGAACAACATCAATCTATCTCATGCTGATCCTACTGATGGCTTTACTCCTGTGCCATTAACAGGAGCAAACTTTGAGTTGCAGAAACCATATGATGTACCACTTCAGGAACGTTACAGTTATGAAAACGGAATACATAAATTATGGGTCTATGCCACAGACAAGCCTCATGATCCCAACAGTCGTACCCAACCGCGCACTGAAATTCGCATTAAAGTAATCCCAAACTCCCAATTTAATACTTGTATTTGATTCTGTATTTGGACAACTAACAATTTTAATGTTCTAACGTTTGTGCAGGGTCTTGACTATTCATCAGGAGTTTGGCAATTTGAAGGGTATGGTTTTGTGCCAAATGGGACCTCTGGTGTGACAGTATCTCAAATCCACGGTGCAGCTCATGATTCAAGCACTATAATACTAAGGATCTATGATGGAAACATGAGGTACTATAGTGGAAATCTGATTGCTACTGCTATGTATGACAAGTGGTTTAGACTTAATCTAATCCACAACGTCGATGAAGGGACTGTAACTGTCTTCCTTGATGGTGTTCAAAAGTATAAAACAAAGGATAGAGGACCAGGTGACCTGTATTTCAAATGTGGAGTTTATGCTGCACCAAGAAGTATCAGTTACTACATGGAATCCAGGTGGAGAGACATCAAAATTTATAAGAAGTGATGGTGAAAAACTAAGAATTCTGTAGCTGATTATCAGCATAAGGATATTAATAGCTCTGTATTGTTATTTGAAAAGGTACAATTATGATTGAATCCAAGGAAATTTCATGTATTTTCAACATTCATATACCAAAATGCATATGCAGCCGAGTTGAATTTGCCATTAAATATTAGAAACAATATCTGATATTGGAAAACTAGAAGTCATTAGTAATTTAATCGTGTTCTGTTCAATACAGAATTGCATGTGATCCCTTTAACCATGAAGAGTGTAAAAAATTTAGAAATTAACTCACTCCATTAGATTCCATTATCAGTCAAACAACAACTAGGAAACATTCAAGGAACACAACTAACCCACTTCAGCGTATGTTAGGACTAAATTTTACATTGCCTAACTTCCATGTAGAATCAAACCTTAATAATTCTTCCAAAAATTGAGTTTAGACATCTAAATATTAACAATACAATCTGAGGGTTCACAAATCACAACACACCATGTCAAATTTTTTCTCTAAATTACATTATTAGATTAGAGGTTCGTGAATCATGATGTCTGTTGAAAGTTGTCTTGAATGCGGTGGTCAGCAGCTGCATTTCTTTGACTGCGTGAGCGTGAGCGTGAGGCTAAGCAATTCATCCAAATAAATGCAAGCCTGCAAATTGGTGGCAGTTGAGATTTTGTGCTGGTGCAATCAGCTGAAATTGTTTTTCTTTGTCAAATTGCTCATTAATTGAAGGTTAAAAATTCATGAGCTATTTTGTGAGCTATGCCATAGAGAGGGGCAACCAACTTGTTAATTTTGAGACTATTTCTATATCTATAAAAGGAGCATGAAGCTTCAGCAAATGCAACCAAAATAGACAGTGAAAGTGCCATTTAGAGTTGCTCTGTTTTAGAAACAAAAGAGTAGATATATTCTCTGTGTGTAACAGTAACTATTGGGTGTATTGAGGTTTTGGGCGATTAAGAGTATAATTTCTAAACTTCCATCAATGTAGGTGTCAATACTGAATCATGTAAATTTTTTGTGTCTATTATTATGTATTATTTCTCTATTATTTGAGTCATCATTAATTTGTCACTACTAAAGATATACTTCCACACAACAATATCAACATAAATATGGGTAGAAAATCTTATAAATTTTTGCTGCAGAGGGTCATGCTACACTTAATTTGGTAACATGTTAGTGCGCAGATTTCATACAAGGTCTTCTGAAAAAGGAGATAAATAATTATATCCACAGAAATCTTCTATTTTAACTTTTGAATAATACAAATTATCGATCATGCATGATGCAACTGCAAGCAAATTATTTGACAAAATTCTCATTTTGCTGCAGCTGTTCTACGTATACGTAGTAACGTAGATGTCCATAAATTGCTGTCATTTTTCAAAAACATTACCGTAATTGTCAAGCTGATTGATTTAATCCTCGTAACGGAGTAAACTATATTACTCAGAAAAAAGAATTATAAAATTACTGAGATTGAATAGGATAGGCTTGTTTCTTGTAGAGTTGTATCAGTCTTCTTTATATTTTAATTATTATTTAATTTAATAAAATGTTATCGGACAAATTGCAGTATATTAAAAGTTTGATTCCTTAAAATATATATATATATATATATATATATATATATTATAAGTTTGATTTGTAGAAGAAAAACTGGAGAGAGAGTTTCTGTGAGGGAACCACGTGGCATCAATTATTGCCAATGTAGTAGGTATTAGGGTATAGATCACAACAAGTCAATGTTCCAAAGTAATTATAAAATTTGTTATATTATGGAGGGCCCGTATTGAGTACGTGACTGGCCAGAAGTCATTGTCACTGTTTATACAAAAACTCCTCCCAATATTGTACTGTTTTCTGACAACAACTAGAAAATTACAACAAAGTGTTCCATGTTGTCTGGATTGGAAGTAAGAAATCCCACGCAGAATCTGACAATATATATAGCAAATGACATGGTTGGCGTCCTCACAACTTCTAAGCACTTTGGCTTCTATAATTGGCATAAAAAATTTTTAGGATATTGCATGACAATGAATACTTCCTACTACTACTACTACTACAGCCTTCTCTTCCTACTTCTTGCATGCTCTTTGAAACACCATCAAGTTTGTGGTGCTGATCCGACTGATGGATTCACTCAACTTCCATTAACAGACCATAACTTTGACTTGCAGAAACCATATAACGTCCCCTTGGACGATCGCTACAGTTACAAAAATGGAGTTCGAAGTTTATGGGTATACAACCATGACAAGCCTTTCAAGACTGATACCACCACCAGACCACGCACGGAAGTACGCATAAAGGTATATTCTCTCATAGCTTAATTTTAATACTTTATGGGTTCGAATATCTCACGTGATTGCATTTTGCATTTGTGTCTATAATTGTATCCGTACCTTTATCTACGTGGCCGGAGCAATGGCCCCATTCCTAATTTCTTTTTTAAAAAAATTCCCTTTAAATTTTGTATATCTAATATTTAATCTTATAACATTTTTATTCTGTACCCTAAATATTGTATTTTAGTATATAAAATTTTCTTGCTCCGCTCCATGTATTTGTAACCGAGTTCGGTCCAACTCGAATTTCTGCTTCAGGGATATGACTACTCATCTGGGGTTTGGCAATTTGAAGGGTATGCATTTGTGCCAAAAGGAACCTCTGGTGTTACAATAATGCAGATTCATGGTGCCAGAAAGGGAGCTACAACTCTGCAACTGAGAATCTACGGTGGAGACATGAGATATTACAAGTTCGACTTGATCGACACCAATCTCTACGATAAGTGGTTCAGAGTCAATGTGATCCACGATGTGGATGCAGGGAACCTGACAGTTTTCATCGACGGTGTGAAGAAGTTTGTAAAGAATGATCAAGGGCCAGGAGACCTCTACTTCAAATGTGGTGTTTATGCTGCACCAAGAAATTCAAGCAACTACATGGAATCAAAGTGGAGAGATATCAAAATTTTCAAGAAATAAAAAATGATTGTGATGTTCAAATATATATATATATATATATATATATATATATATATTTGAACATCACAATCATTTTTTATTTCTTGAAAATTTTGATATCTCTCTCTCTCTCTCTCTATATATATATATATATATATATATATATATATATATATATCTAGAGCTATGATGAAATGCCATTATAGTAATGAGTATTTATGTGTCCAAATCTTGGTATTGCATGTAGTAGCAATTCAGCTTAAATATATGTTAAATATAAAGCTTTCTACTTTGGTTAATCTTTTCTATATATAAAATTATTGAAAAACCATAGATTCTTGAAGTGTGATACCAAATTAGACATCTTCAATTGACCCCCTTAAGTGGGTAAACTCAGAGGAACACCATCTCTAATACTACTATATCAAAATATACAAAAGAAATTCGAATTAATTAAATCAATTATTTGACTAAGTTGATATAATAAAATTATATATATATTATAACAATTAATATAAATAGCTGTATAAAGTTTACACGCCACCACCCACTATAATTCAGCATATTTCATAGCCTAATGCCTAACCTAATCTTAAAGGGATCTCTTCTTTCTTTTCTTTCCTTTTTCTTTTGTCAAACTTTTATTTAGAATAAATAACATCAAGGTCCTCAAAATTTTACTCTTCTATAAACAAAAACAATATTTGGGTTTATTGGCAAAAATCTCCTCTACCGTTAGTCAAATTTCATCCAATTTAATGGTTAATCAGGTTTAACCGTGAAAAAGACTAAAATGCCCTAAAAATGATATATAAAATTACTAAATTTATTAAATAAAAAAAATAAAAATAAAAATAGTTAAGATCGCTACTGTCCACCTTAATTTTTTTATTTTTATTTAATAAATTTAATAATATTATATATTATTTTAGGAGCAATTTGATTTTTTTTAAGTCAAATTTGGTCAACCGTTAAATTGGATAAAATTTGACTAACGGCAGGAGGTATTTGCCAATAAATTCAAAAAAAATTTCCGCTTATAAAAGAGTAAACCTCAAGAAATACGAGTGTTATTTACTTTTTTATTTAAAATGTATTGAATAATTAAAAAATAATAATTACTATACTGAAAACGTTAATAAGTAGTTAGAGAGATCAACTTGTTTTGTAATTATCAACTACTTTTATTACTATTGGTATCCTCTCTCACACATATTAGGATACTCTCATAACTTAAGTTTTTCCTAAGCTTTTATACATACGAAGATATGTGACACATAACCAATTCAATGGTCAGAATTTAACTATTTCATTTTTCTTTCTTTTTACTTACCCAAAACGTCAACGTTTCAACTGCAAACAAACAAACGTTCCAAACTTCTCTCACTTTCTGCGACATTTTTCCTTACACAATGATGGGATAAATTATTTTGATCTCTATCAATTGGCTACGAGGATCTCGATAATGAAGTTCTAAGATGTGTGGATTCGTTGCGATTCTCGGCTTGGTCTGTTTGTACTACAGCTCCACTTGGGCTCTGGGTCTCCGGAGATTCGACGAAGACTCTTCTGGTTTTGCTGGATCCAACCCCGTTCTCGACTTGTAGGCACGAAAGCACCGCGATTTCGATGACTTATTTGAAGATCAAGAGCTCAATCATGAAGTACCCAAAAACATATATGTACGTATTGTTTGACATTTGATAATTCAATTTAGCAGTGTTCTGTTTGTTTATTATTTTATTTTCAATTAATTTTCTTTAAAAAAAATTTAAATTTATCGAAAGGAATAACATACGGTTCTTAGTGTAATTGCTTTATTTATAATGATCACAGGTGATTACTCCAGAGCTACTCAAACAACATTTCCATCAATCTTTATTATGACTCAAGTGGCTACTTAATTACTGTTGATGAGTTGTTGAGGTTGTTGGTTTTTGTAGTTCTACTTGAATGTTAATGGAATTACTGGTGCATTTGTCAATTTTATTTGCATTATATTTTTTAAGAAAATGTTAAGTGAATTGGTTTGGAGAAATTTGATAAGTTATTGGCATCTCTGGAGGAAAGTGGAATGGGTTGGTTAATTAAGAGAAGTTTGAGTTATTATATTGCTGGAAGAAGCTGGAATTTCTATTGAGCATGCTATGTATTTTGTTGTGTAATTGTATTTTAAAAAGTTGGGGTCCTTGCCCTTTCTGTGATATGGGTTTGTAAGCTCGAAGTGCCAAATTTTCTGGATAGAAGTTGTAGAGAGGAGTGGTCGCTCAGTTTGTAGTCACTGCTTGGCTTGTTGGAGGAAAATAAATGTCTTTGTTCATGACGAGAAGAGCTTTGGTGGTGAGGATTTATAATTTGAAGCAGCTAACTTCTTGGATAAGTGTAAACATTGGTCTCTTCCAGCTTATGACATCTGAAGAAGTGTTGTTTGGCTTGCTCATTCTATGGTAAGTGTATAAAAATTGGTCTCCTTCAACTTACTAGTACAAATTAAATGTGGATGTTGCTATTAATAAAAGTTGCAACAAAATTGGTGTTAGGGCTATTGTCAAGAATGATCAGGGTGAGATGATTTGCATCATTGACTAGCATTCTAATTGGATCTTCTACTAGATAATAGAGTCGAGACATGGATTCTACACAGTTGTAAAAGCAAATATGTTGTGCACATGTTGAGTGCTTCTTGAACATAAAAAGATTTTATTTTAGGTTAACTAGACCTTTTATGTGGCCAGCATATTGTACTTAATATTGTTTATGTAAAACATAACACTTTATTTATTATTTAAGCATCTAAAGTTTTCATACAAGTAAGTTATCTTGTGATTATAAAATATTATTGCATATCTCCTTGTTGTAGAATATCATAGCAGTAATTAGATGCATATTGTAATAACATTATTTGACCAATGATAATAATGACAATAACAATAAATTATCATTAAAAAAAATCATTTTAAATAAGTAGCATGATGTCAAAATAATGAGAACATTATATTGAGTTTGTATTGTTAGTAGCTTGACTGTCTTGAATTCCAAATGAAAATCCATTTTTATTTTGTTGAAGCAAAGACTGGAACTTAGCTTGTTGGGACTGTTCAATATAAAATCTTGATACTGAATGCAAAGTAGCTGAAGCAGAAGCTTGATTGTCTTGAATTCCAAACAAAAACCCATTGTTATTTTGTTGATGCCATTCATAGAAAGCTAACTGTTGGCACCGTTCATAAGAAGTTCATGACCCTATATTAGGCATATTACAACTTTTTGATGGAACTTCTATCTGTACAAGAAATATAATAAGCATTTAATTGTTAAAAAAATCAATTTAGCTACAGAATATAATAAATTCAAAAAAAAAGAAAAGAAAAAGCTATAAGATATAATATAAATTTTATAGAAAACTTACTAAAGAATGACCATTAATTGCTGGTTTGTAATGTTCATTGACGACCATAGGAAGCAAATAAGCTGCTGCCTACAATTCATTTAAGACAATACATGTAAACATGCAGTCGTAAACACAAACATTATAGCAATATTGAATAAAAAAACAAATACCTTAGAATGTTGAGGAGGATTCGATTTATTCTTCTTTGCTAAAGAAACCTTTAAACTACTTTTAAATCTACGTCGCCCTCTATACGTTTCTTTCTTCTTTTGCCCTTTTGCTTTTATAAGATGATCAATTTGAATGCATTCGTATCTTGAGAGTTTTGGTCCTTCACATGCTCATTACCATTCATTTCTAAACACAAAATGTCTTCAACTAGCCTTGACAAGTTACTAGCATGCTCATTTGCTAGATTGTATGCATTTTCACTTTCAAAGCCCTACTTGATATTCTTGTGAACATAAAACATAAAGACCTATATCAGCTTGTTTGTTGTAACTTAGGGTCCGCTTGAATTTCACATCCATACATGTCTTGAACACATTCAAACCTAGCTTGAATCGTCCACCTTTTCAAGATATATCGAGCAGTAATTTCTTTTATATTCATGTTGTCTCTTAAAACTTTAATGATGTGACTACGCAAAACTCCCTTTATCTCAAACATTCGACAATTGCAAGATAACATGTCAGTACTATCCTTTTTCACATATCACTTTCTACAATCATCTTCCTTTCCATAAGAATTATACAAAGTCATAGTATACAAAGAGTATCCACCATCTTCAATGCATTTTATGATGTTCAATTCCACAGCTTCTACAAACTGCTCTTGAAACTCTTCAAATATAGTTTTTGTGTAAATTTCTCTTGCTTGAATCAGCATCTTAACTGAAATTTTCAAATTAACCAACCTATAACAAGAATCATATTACGCTTCTAACTCTTTATACCGTTTGTCATTAACCATTCTCTCAAAATGCATAAAGAATTGTGATAAATTAAGATCAGACTTCAAATAGTCTTTCAAACTAGCATTGAAGCTCTCATTGAGTTGGGTGCTCTTCATTCCAGCAGACCATGCTTGTTTAACATATACATAAGCCTACCTGTTCCTATTCTTAAAAATGCTTTTCAACCAGTCATTATCATGCATACCATATGCATCAAGCATGTCATTCCACTCTGTTACAAACTGACTTTCCTCTTCAATATTATCCATAAATCTTGATAATACACTCTCCACTCCACCAGGTCCTCCGAACACACCACTTACATGCTTTAAAGCATTTTGCATCATATGCCACATACAAAGTCTATGGTAAGTTTCAGGCATCACAATTGTAAGAGCTTTTGCCATTGCAGCATCTTGATCAATAAAAATAGTTTTTGGAGCCTTTCCAGACATCGCCTGCAAAAATTTCTCAAACAACCATATGAATAAATCAGTAGTCTCATCATACATTAAAGTTGCCCCAAATACAATTGTTTCTTGATGATGATTCAAATCAACAAAAACTGCAAATGGCCTATTTTCCTTATTAATTTTGTAAGTTGTATCAAAACTCACAACATCTCCAAACTGACCATAATTAATGATCATTCTAGCATCAACCCAAAAAATATTTGTTATTTGCTCCTCACTGATTAGAAAAATAATTTAGTAAACATCCTGTTTCACCATATGCGAATTTGTTTTTGTCTTTTCGCTCTAATGTAGTTCTTTTGGTCTTGTTTTGTGTACCCAAGAGACTGTCTTCCACCCACTTGCTTTTCCATCAACTCATATGAAGATTTAATTGTAATTTCTGATTCTTCTGCTAAATCAACTTCAATTGCTTATGAAGTAGCTATGTTTTGCGGAGAAGGTAGCATATGGGTACACTCTTCTTGTACTAAAGGATGGTTAACCTTCTACAAAATGAGTAACAAAAAAATTATTTTTCTGCCTAGTTAACTTAATTGAAATTTGAGCATCACAATTGGTTATTGACTGTGCTCTAGGTTTTACTGTCAAAAAATCTCTCTTATTATTTGATTGAAAACCATATTTAGAGCAAACAAATGTCTTTGAAGTAAGTTCACCAGTTTTATTGTTCTTCTAATAATAATCCGACATTTCGACCATACATATTATAGAAGTCATATACTGCTCATAATGAGAGTATATATTCGAACTGCACACACAATAGTGAAATCAAGGAGGCCACAGGGGCCATATGACCCTCTTATTTCACAAAATTAAAATTTTATCCCATAAAAGTTATATATTTTCTCTCAAGTTTTTTTGGTTTTTCTTTGAATATTATAGCCCCCCTAAATATAAAATTTTGGTTCTACCTCTGTGTGCATACTTTTTATTTAAGGGATAATAAAATCATTTTCCATTTTGTTTCTCTTTTTTATTTAACTCCTCTCTTAAATAAACAAAATATTATTATTTAATAGCAAAATTGGTCTCCAATTATAGTTCTTTAGATTCAAGGGCGATTATAAGAAAGTTAAATGATTTTTTTTCATTTTTAAAATGTCAATTTTTTTTTTCTGAATTATTGGATGAAAATGTAATAAACATTAATTAATGATTTAACAAATAAATTTGGCAGAAGACCAATTTAGAAATAATAATGGCATGTCCGGTAGTTGCACTGTGGGCCATTTCCATTTGTAGTTTTCAAAATCGAACTTGGATAAGTGTTTTTTAATTTTTTTTTTAAAAATAAAAATAAAAATTGAAAAAAACTGAAAATATGTTTTATGTGTTTTTCAAATTGAAAAACACACATACAAATTTGGGAAAAATTCATAAATAGCCTTAAGTTAAGAGTACTTATTATATTTAGTCATCTCTAATAAGTTGATTGTTTTGTCAAATTTTACACATTTTGGACAAAAATACATTATTGCCACGTGGATCACTTGTCTGAAGTTTTTGACAAAATAATGCAAAATATTTTAAACCAATTTTTAAAACAAAAAAGAAATCATTTGAAATTTTAAGGAAGAGAGAAAAATTAGAAGAAAGAAGAGAGATGAGCACGAAAACGGGTGGTCATGAATGACGAGAGGCTAACGGCTGTAAGCATAACCAGAAGGAGCGCATAGACGATGACAAAGTGTGTCACGTAACCTGCAGACAGCTAGAATCAGACATTACATCCAGTATAAGCAAGATATGTTGTTTTACTTGCGACACCCACAGGGAAGTGAAAAGTCTCTATTCTTCTTTTAGAAGTGATTTTACACGCTAGGTCTTGTGCACTAGTGTGTGTACTAAGAGTTGATTTTTATTTAGTTTTATATACTTTGTTTTTGGCTTGTAAAATTGATTTATGACTTATTAAACAAATTAGAATATGTTGAATAATCAGTGTGTATAATTGGTTTGTACCTAACATATAAAATATGGGCATTTTCTGATTTGTAAAACTGGCGTGTAAAAGTGTTATGTACTACATCAGTGTAAAATTGGACTATGGCTTTCTATAATTGGCGTGTAAAATTGATATCATTTTTAGCGTGTCTTATGCTTTAATAATTGACGTGTAAAATTGTGTTATAAACTGGCGTGTAAAATGGATATCATTTTATGCTTATAAATCTGTCGTGCAATATAGATAGTAATTACCGGTGTGTAAAATTGTTATAGCATTTGAAATTCTATGTGTAACTAACATGTAAAAAACAATATGTAACTAGCATGTAAAATACAACGTGTATTCAGTGTGTGAAATTGGCTAATATATTATTATTTTTTAAAATATTTTGCAGATGACAGATGAATATGTCAATTATGACCAGTTCCTTAAGACACTAAGAGATTAATGGTAGTTCAAGGTCACAATCAACTTTCATTACAAATACAGGTCGTTGGTTAAGTTTGAGGGTGTCTTACATCGAGAGGGGAACTTGAGGATTTTCAAAGGAGCTGTTTTAGGCACATGCTGAACTTCTAGGAAGAAGGATGTTTCTCTGCCCAATCATGCATAACATTTTGATACGAGAAATTCAACTGGAGGGGTGCATCCGAGTATGAGATTTACTTCTCGTTTGATGGTAAGAAAGCAAGATTCTCACATAGTGAGTTTTGCTTGATTATCGGGCTGAAATTTGAAGAGCTAACGGACGTCCACTTGGAGCCTTACAAGCTAAAAAAAAATATGATTCATGTGAGGTATTTCAAACGGAAGAGGGGTCTGAATCTACTAAGATCATATACTAGATTCCTATGCAGCGGATTCCAACAGAATGGTGATGTGCTGAAGATGGCACTAGTCTTGATCAGGAAACTATTTGTACGTTTGGAAGAGTTTATCTACTGGTCAAAAGAGCTTATTTAATCTCAAAAGCTTTTTTTTTTTTTTTTTTGTCGTTTGGTTGCCACCCCAGTAGAGTTTTTGGCGATTAAATAAGTTGTTTTACGTCTACTCGGAAAAGCTCAAATTTTAAGCTTTTCCAAGTAGATCTTTTTGAGCTTTTTTAAAAAAATTAAAATGTCTTATATAACCTTACTATATTTCATAATTCCTCAATACCTTTTTAAATTATAAACCCTAATAACTAAGTTTTTTATCATATAAAACATAACTTTACTGCTCTCAACGCATTGAATTTTCGAAAATTCATCTTTAACCTGTGAGTTTCTTCTATCTTATATATTTCTAATCATATGTATATTTGTTTTGCTTTTTTTTTTCTTTACAGTTGCCGTACATATATGTTTGTTCTGTTTTTTTTTATTTTTTTTCTTTTACAGTATGTGTTGTCTTGCCGTACATATATATTTGCCTGTCTTTTTTTTTTTTCACATTATATATTGTCTTACCGCACATGTGTTTGTTATGCCTTTTTTATTTTTTCTTTTACAATATATGCTGTCTGCGCATATATGTTTTGTTCTGCTTTTTTTTTTACTGTCTATATTGTCACGTTGCCCGTACATACATAGTTTTATGTGCTCTGCTTGTTTAAATTGTTTTTTACTGTGTATGATTGTATATGGTGTTATGTTTTTTTTTATTTTTTCTTTTACAATATATGTTGTCTGCGTGCTGCACATATATGTTTTGCTCTATGTTGTGTTTTTTTTTTTAATTTCAATGAAAGATTTTCTTTTTTATATATTTTCTTTGTTATGTTTAAAATTCTTTAATGCCCTTTCTGGTAATTTTATCATTTAAAAGAGCTTTTTAAATTTAATACAACTAAACAATCTATAGCTTAAAAGAGCTTTTTTAATTGACAACCAAACGACCAACGACTTCTCCTTAGAAGCTCTACTTATAAAAGCTCTACTTCAAAAAGATTTACTCCTAAAAGCTCTACTCGGAGAAACTCTTGCAAACGGACCCTATATGTGTTGTTCGGTCAAGACTGTTAGAAAATGACATTTTGAATAGACTTTTTAAAGCTCAATTTCATGTATGACTGATATAGGTCAAAGTGGATTTGTTTTCTCATCCGTGTGGTGATCAAAATGATTTTCGGATGAATGGAAAATTGTTATGGTAATTAAATTTGTAACAGTCAAATTGATTGTATAACGGACAATTAAATTTGTAACGGTCAAATTAATTACGTAACGGACAATTAAATTTGTAACGGTTAAATAAATTGTTATGAATCCTTTTGTAACTGTTATTCCATTGAATGTATATATGTTGGCATCAAATTATTTTGAAAAGACATAGAATCATACACCAAGCAATTCTGAAAAATTTATTTCTCTGTTTTCAAGTAATAGAGTTCTGACATTATTCAGTTCGCCGGAGTTGTCTAATGACAATCAACCGAAGCAGTTGTATCTTGGAAAATATACGTACCCACGATAGGGAACGAATATGTTTTAAGGACACTGTGTGAAACACAGGTCTCGGCTTCAATCTTATATTATTGTCTAAATAATTGTTTAGGTTTATATTCAATTATTTTCCCTAAGCATCTGTTTGATTTATACATGTGTACTGCTAACAATCTTAAAACATCCTCGCTTCTCTTAGTTGACGGGTATTGGATTCGATTTAAGAATTGAGCAGTTTCTCTTCACCGGTTGATATGCAATTATTGATATATATATATATATATATATATATATATATATGATAGTTTTATGTGCAGATTATTACTGGACAGTTTTAAGCAAGAAGAAGAAATTTTTTACAGAGATTTTTCTTTGTTGATGTGCAATTTTGTTTTCATATTTTGACTGAA
The DNA here is from genome assembly GCA_003430845.1 of Xanthoceras sorbifolium. Taxonomy (NCBI): domain Eukaryota; kingdom Viridiplantae; phylum Streptophyta; class Magnoliopsida; order Sapindales; family Sapindaceae; genus Xanthoceras; species Xanthoceras sorbifolium. Next base: position 8,795,218 of record CM010617.1, on the reverse strand, counting down.
ATTGGTTTCAATGCAAGTAAAGCTACTGGGTTAATTCTTAGTCTCTACTTTTACTAGACTTTCGGATTCAGCAAACAAGCTGATTACTGATTTTACTTTAAGAAGTAAAACTGGTTTTCGATTTGGTTTTCCGGGTCTGCCTGGATTTGATCCTTCTGGGTTTTGAAAATAGAACACTTTCTTTTCAATTCTCTTTTGGTTCTAGAATTAATTTCTTTGGTTAAACCAGTGAAATCAATTGAAGAAGAAGAAATATAATAGTTTATGTTTCTGTATATTGCAGGTTGAAAAAACCAATTCTTGGAAATCGATTATTTAAAATTTTTCTTTTTGGTTTCTACTTTACTGGTTTGGTTTTAACCAGAAACTAATTAATTTTTTTTTTTTGGGTTCTTCTTCTTTTACTGGGTGCTTTCAGTTTAAAAAAAAAATAGTTACAATTTTGTTTTTTTTTGTCTTGGATTTCGATTGAAGCATCAAATTTGATTCCTATATAATTTTGAGGTTTCTAGTTGACTGGGATTTGGTTTAAGCAGAGGATTCAAAACTCTAAAACTTATTTAAAACTAGTGTAAGATTGTTTGTTGTCTGAGGAAAAGGAAAAAAAAAATTTGTTTCTGCTTTTATTGGCTGTTCAATTTAAACATAAAAACTGATGTTACTACCTTTATTGGTTTATTTGGGTTTTCAGCAGGGAAATTGACACTGATTAAATGCTTTGATTATTTGTTGTCCGATAAAAAACATATTCTGGGTTTTATTGGATTCCATTGATACACAGTTTACAAACCAGGGAAATCAAAAAATCAAAAGCTAATCTCATATTCTGGATTCTGGTCGAATTTGAAGTATAATATTAGTAGTTGAAATCTTTATAGGTTTTATTGTCATGTGTTGGACAATTTTGAATTAACAATAATAAAGAATAAATTCAAATTAAATCTTGGAGTGAGATAGTTTAATATATTGACATATATTTGGTTTTATATACTGTCTGCATTTTATATTGATACAATATAAAATTAAAATATTTTGGACTAATAATATATATAAATATATATTATTGCTATTGATATTAAATTGGTGTCTTGGAATTGTTTACTAAAACAATTGGTTTGTTTTTAGAAATGGCTTCTGAATCAACATCCGTTGCCAAGACTGGGGAGAAGCCAAATGTGCCTCAAGTGACTACCCCTGCTACATCGATTTCAGTTCCGGTAATGAACTCAGGAGTACCAGTTTTGATTCCAACGAACTACTTGGAGAAACCGGAGAAATTCAGTGGGCTGAATTTCAAGAGGTGACAACAGAAGATGCTCTTCTATTTGACCACTCAGAATGTTGTGAGATTCTTGACTGAGAAGGCACCAAAGCCGGACAGTGATGAGCTAGATGTCCAAGTCTTGATTGCAATTGATGCTTGGAAGCATTCTGACTTCCTATGCCGCAACTATATTATGAATGGACTGTCGGATTCGCTTTACAATGTGTATGCTGTGAAGAAAACAGCCAAGGAGTTATGGGAATCCTTAGACCAGAAATATAAGACCGAGGATGCTGGGGTTAAGAAATTTATTGTAAGCCGCTTTCTGGATTATAAGATGGTGGATTCAAAAACTGTGATCAGTCAAGTACAAGAGCTCTAGGTAATTTTGCATGAGATTCACTCAGAGGGGGATGGTCCTAAGTGAAATCTTCCAAGTACCTGTTGTGATTGAGAAGCTACCTCTGATAATGTCATATTTTGCATAATTTTACGACCCCATTATTTATCCCTTTTACTCGATTCTTGAGGAAAGTTGGACGTTTTGATGTGTTTCTTTAGTGTGCAGGTAATATTCGATGCTCGATGATGTTTTGGATGGTTTTGGATCAATAGACCGTAAAATCAAGTTGAAGAACGAGTTTAGGATGAAATGCTACCAAGAGATGCCACCCTGGGTAGCACTTTTGGGTAGCATATGTGCTGGTTAAGAATTCCAAAAATGCTGCCAAGACAAGCTACCTCAGGTAGCGCTTTTAGGTAGCACTATTTGAATGACGAAGAACTTCGTCAACATATGTGACCAAAGACACGCTACCTCAGGTAGCGCTTTCAGGTAGCGGTTTTCTGATGTCAATACATTTGACCAAAGATTGAGGTAGCGCTTTTCTGCTATCAACTCATGCGACCAAAGACACGCTACCTTAGGTAGCACTTTTCTGCTCGAAGATTTTTCTCATCAGATGCCGCGACCTCTACAAGCGACCTCAGGTAGCGCCTTTAGGTCACATTTTTTGGTACGATTTCTAGTCATCTTTTCCTTCTCAAACTCTCGTTGAGAAAAGCTATAAATAGATATGCATCCAACAAGAAAGGAGGAGGTCGAAATTCTAGGGTTTGGAAGCAACATCATCTTCGTTCCGCATCATATTCGCATCACCTCGGAAAGCAACCGATTGGGAATTGATTGGTCGATATTTGTTATATATTTTCAATCATTGAATCTTATCTTTTGATTATGTTTTCAAGTAAATTGATATGTTTAATGTGTGTTTTGAGTATGTGCAGGCCTTAGGTGAATATTAGGGAATATATGACAAAGTTGAAAGAATTGAAGTTTTCTCAGTGCTTAATGTTCATGTTTCGGAGGCCTCCATAAATTCCATAGGATGAACTGGGTTTCAAAATTCATATGTATAGAAAGATCTAGATGTCTACTTTCTAATGCATTTTACGATTCATGATTTGGAGTTTTCTAGAGGAAGTTATGCTTGTTTTCGTAACAGTGCGCAATCCTAAAATTTGGACCAGTGCATAGTGCGACCCAGTGTCGCAACCGTAGGTCGCGATGGAACATCAATTTTTCGGCAGTGCATACCATGACCAAGTCTTCGCGACCCTCGGACGGCGATGCAGAAAATCCTAATTCCAGCACCTATAAATAGAAAAACGTGAGAAAAGAAGGGGGTTCCGCCTTGGCTTGCCCAAGGTGCGTCCCAAATGTTCCTTAGAGCGATTTTCACGATTCAAACACCATTCCACACCGCTCAAAAGTGAGATACTCGGATTAACTCAATCGCTCATCAAGAAAGATGAAGTTTCGAAGGTGAAGAAGTCTTAAAACTTAGGGTTTTCTATTCGTTAATGCACCTAAACTCTACAGAATCAAACGACTAATTTTAATCAAGTTATATAGGGCATTAACTAATTTATTATTAGAATCATGTTCTAAATAATTATGATTTTTAACACTTAAAAATCTATAGGTAAATAATCTAAATTTAGGTAAACGTTTTACTAAAGTTAGATTATTAATTTGGAATTTACGAAGTTTTAACTATTTAAAACTCTAACATATTATTTGGTTCATTTATTTATTAGGTGATTAATCATATTAAACCTAATTTAATAAATGAACATATTAATCTAAATTTATTAAACACTTTAATAACAAGATTAATATTAAAAGAATTATTTAGTTTTTAACTATTAAAAACTAATTATTTTTCATAGCAAATTATAAATATATTATTTACTATTTTAATCACATTAAAAGAAATAATATATAAATACTATGATGCATGTATGACAATATCAACATATATTTGTATAGGCACACTTAAATCTAAATGATATGTATATGCATGACAATACTAAATTATCACATAATAAAATATACATGAGTTGACCGAGTGTTATGGATTATTTAACCTAAAAAAAATATATTGAAAACTAAATTACAAAAATAATCCCAAGGCATTCCTTGGTATTCTTATAACTTCATAGTCTTCCAGTCTCTTCAAGACTCTCTAATTCATCTCATAAATCCCGAACAATAATTAATTTGCGCACTAAATAAAAAATCTTAGATAAGAGTTTTGTGCACATGGGTTCACGTACTGTCCAATAGTACTTTAATATTGTCGATTTGCAATTGCATTAAACCAGCACACTTGCTATCATTAATACACAATCTGATTTGCAATTTCAATCATATTAAACCCGTACACGATTTTGAGCATGACATCAGTGCACCATACAATTTGTGCACATGACCAGCGCACCATGCAATTTGCCAATTAGTGCGCATGACAGTATACAGTGGCGTGTCAATTGTGTCTTATGTCCGCAGCCTGCTGATTACGTTTCTGATCACAACTTGTTTTTCGATTTTCAGTATCTTTGTCTTCGATTACATTTTTTTTAAAAATAATAATACAAAAAATAAAAACTAAAAAAATAAAATAAATTATTTATAACCCAGTAACACCTAAATCCACAACACTACAAAAATTTACGATCAACCATGTTTAAAATTAAACAATATATATTCAAATAAATAAATAAAAATGTGCCTACACAATCATACATCAGGAGCATCGAAAACAATTTTCTGTTCCGAAAATAACCTGTCTCTAATACCAATTGTTGGAACCAGTTTTCCGTTCTACTGGTCACGCAGCGGAATTGGGGTTTAAAAATTTTTATACATCTGTGACCAGTAAAACTTTACAACTATATTTTCGGAACAATGAAAAAAAAATATCAAATATATATTTATTTTACATATAGAAAATTGTAATCAATGAAAGAAAAGAAAAATTAAGGAACGTACCGCCGTTGGAGGTTCCTTCATATTTTTTTTTGCAGCTCCTTGTCTGTACCACTACGTCTTCCTTGCTATATCCGGCACCGGTGACTTACGTGTGGGTGCGTCACGTTGTCAGAATCAGTGAAGAGGTTGAATGGAAAAAAGAGTTAAAGAGATACTGTATCTCTCCGGTCACTTTTTTTTTTTTCCTGTATATCTTACGTAAAAAAAAAACTTTGAACGTAAAACTCTTTGGTTCAATTGTCTGTTTAAATTAAAAACTCTTTTTAATATATCTATTTAAGTTACCATTAATAAAAACTCTTTTTCTTAATTTATCAGTAACTTTTGAATTTAAACTTTTTAAATTCAATTTTATTTTATTTTATTTAATAAATGAGATAATCCTATTATCTCTTTATTCAAAATAAAAATAAAAATAAACTATTATCAGACTTTTGAATTTAAACTTTTTAAATTCAAATTTATTTTATTTTATTTAATAAATGAGATAATCCTATTATCTCACTATTTAAAATAAAATATCAACTATTACCCTCCTCTTATGACTAATTACATAATTAAATAATCTTATTATTTAATTGTTATAATTGTCATTATTTAATTAATTGAATAATCACATCACTCAATTAACTCCTGATAGGTGTCACTTTCGCAACACTATTAACTGTACCATCCAATTAATTATACGTGACCCTTGTTACCTAAATGGATCGAGCTAGCAAGGGGACCTAATGGACCCACAGTATTTTGAGCTCTAATAATCCTTAGAATCATTAATTGAACTCTTTAATTAATATTCCTTGATTATCAACTCCGGTATTATTCCACTCAAAATCCGAAGCTGCATTCTCTCAACTGCGGACGCTTTTACACAGACTGATATCACTCGGTGTCCATCGATATAGCTATTATATATGGTGTGACCCTCCACAGTAGTTCATAATTAGAGCTGGGTCATAATGTCCGTTATACCCCTCTAATTATATATATCCTTTAAGCACCGTTGATTCTCTAATGAACAATAAATTATGTTTCCTCACGGAATCAGGAGAGCGCTCATATTGTTCAATCCCCGAATCAACTCTTAAGGGAACTACTCTCTACTTCTCACAAGAAGGAGTGGATTCCACTATTGTGTGCAAACCTTCCCAGCTACAAGCTAAATCGCAATCCCAACATACGGAGAATATTGATTGGGAATAATCATCCGACCTCACCCATGGTATATTAAAAATCACGATCTAACCTGAAGGAGTCGATAAAACACTCAGGATTGAGATCACCCACATATAGCCATCATAAGTTGATGTATATGAATCTCATCGGTAAACGGATCTTGGTGAGAGATTCATATAGATCATGACCTAGTCGTATATGATCATATCATACAAGGTGCCTCCATTCCCATATCTCTATATGAATGATTCAGGATAGAATCATTGTACAATACAGAATGGACCGCAACTATAGATTAACTACAAATAAAGTACCAGCATTATTTGCTATTTATGGACTCTTTAGATTGCACATCTCTTACTGTATCCATATGTATATGACAATCACATACACAGTATGAGATTACATTCGGCAATCTAGGATGTTATAATACACTAGTTTATATAATATAAATGACACGATAAGAATGAATTGAACTCTTCTTTTATTTATTTATAAAAAACCATTTACAAATTACATCTTTAGGGTAAAAACCCCAACAGTTTCTCCTCCCTTGGCCTAAGTTTCCTAATTTCTTTTATTTCTTTTATTTCTTTTGCAATTTTAAAACAACAACCATCTCGTTTTAGTTTTATTGTTTTAGTTAGAATTTTTAGTTTTAGAATTTAGCACCATCACTTACTTGTGGACTCGACCCCGTACTCACGGAAAATTTATTACTTCGACACATCCTGCACTTGGGATTTATCCCACGCATTGTAAGCTTGTCAAGTTTTTGAAGCTCTCAAGAGTCGAAATCCCGTTTTGGTCCAGCTGGAACTTCTTCACCTTTGAAACTTCATCTTCCTTGATGAACGATTGAGTTAATCTGAGTATCTCACTTCTGAGTGGTGTGTAATGGTGTTTAAATGGTGAAAATCAGCCTAAATAACCTTTGGGACGCACTTTGGGCGAGCTAAGGCGGAATCCCCTTCTTTTCTCACTTTTTTCTATTTATAGGCGCTGGAATTAGGGTTCTGTGTTGCCGTCACGACCCCCGGTCGTGGTACGCACTGCCGAAAAATTGCTGTTCCATCGCGACCGGCGTATTGCGACCGGGCGCACTGGTCCAAATTTCAAGATTGCATGCTGTTACGAAAACGAGCATAACTTCCTCTAGAAAACTCAAAATCACGAACCGTAAAATGCATTGGAAAGTATACATCTAGATCTTTCTATACATGTAAATCTCAAAACACAGTTCATCCTATAAAATTTATGGAGGCCTCCAAAACATGACCATTTTGTACTGAGAAAACTTCAATTTTTTTTACTTTGTCATATCTTCTCTAATATTCACCTAAGGCCTGCACATGCTCAAAACACACATTAAACATACCAATTGTAGTCCTCAAAAATTGCTCGAGGACACGGGGCACTACAACCTGCAAAGATAGAACGCACGTGACCCGCAGGACGTCTGGGACACTGGGGTGGTGTCGGCCAAAGTCACTCCGACGGTCAAGTTAGTGAATGCTAATAAGTATATAATACCCGTAAATGGAGATGAATGAGTAATACTTCCTTTTATATTGGCTATTGAGGTTTCCTTGATGGAAGGAGATGCAAGATCGAATAAACGGAGTATGATCGGAAGGTGGTTGGAGATGATGAACAATGGCCAGAGAATATTGTCTGAATATTAATATCTCTAGGATCTCAATTTTTCGGTCCCCCCCTTTTGGAGATTTATCCTTCATTTATAGGGGGATGATGCTTCTGCCCATTGAGGGACTTCATCATTATCTCTCTTTGTTGTCCCCAATCAAGAGGGTTTGTGGATGCTTCCCTTGATATGGCCATTATAGATTGTAATTATGGTTTTGTAGGACCGTCTTTGAATTAGATCATGATTTGGTTTCCCATGGAACCAAGGAGATTCTATGTCGTACGACATGTGGGTTTGATAATTAAATAGACAATCACTATTATATGTCGTGAGACATGTCAATTGGACATCGACCTGAGATGAGTATATCGTGCGACGTAGGAGTTTTCTCAAGCATGGACACTGAGCTATTTCCCTTATTGCTACTTGGATGTATGGGGTATCGAGTGTATTTCATACTACATAGATGTCTCTTATTGAGTGTATGTCGTACTACATAGATGTCTCACATCGAGTGTATATCTTACTATATGGATGTCGTACCACTCTTTGACTCTGGGCCTGGTCTTTGAGATATACTTTGGGCTTCTGGGCTAGATCCTCGCTTATATTTTGGGGCCTAACAGATTTTGGCTACTACAGTTTGCCCCCAAACGCCTTGTGCTTTAGGAAGAAAGTCAAGGGGTTTGTATTGCCTTTTTGTCGCACGACACATGGATTCGTATGTAGAGTTCTTTTGTGTCGCACGATCAGTTGTGGTGATCAATTGGGTTGATTCGAGAGTTCCTCTTGGTTTTATAAGAATAACACAATTCTTGTGACTTGATGCGGTTGTACGATGATGTAGAGGTCGAAGCGGTGTGGTTGGTCTTCTTATGGCTTTTCGATAGTTGTGCCATAGTAATTGAGGCTTTACGAGAAATGTACACGCGTGATAAATAATGATGGTTATGGGGGTGCATGCCCAAATAGAAACTGACACATCAGCGTATGCGTAGCCTTTTATTGCTGCCTTTTCCCTTTCTCTCCCATTTTCAATTTTTGCCCTCTTTCTCTTTTTCTTCTTTCTCTCTCAAGAACGAGTCGTTGTGTTTCCTGTTTCTGGGGTCTTTGCTACCCGTTTTTATCCTTTTCATGTCTATTTCGGCGAAGCAGTGGTCACTCTTGCTTTATTGGAAAGTTTTTGTTTTTTGCATATTTGATTTTCTTATATTTGTGCTTTCTGGTTTTTGGACATACTTGTTGTTCTTCGAGTAGAGATTTTGTTTTTTAGGAAGATCTGAAAAAATGTAGGTTTTGATTTGAAAATATGACTTAGGATTTGATGGAGTTTGTTAGTGGTATTGTGTCATACGACAGTAGCTAGGGGTATATGTCGCACGAAATCTCTTAGGTGTATGCTAACATTTATAGGGAGTGAGTTCTAGGGCATGTAGGATACTTAGTTAGATTTTACTACTAACCCTCCCTACTGTCGCTCGACTTGTAGGTGAGATGTCGAGTAGAGGTAACAAGAATATTCCTAGTACGTCGGGGCGAGAATATAATGATCCTGTCGACCTGTCGTCCGACTCGTGGGGCGAGTCGAGGACCAAGAGTGGGGAAGTCACTCTGGCTTCTTATGCGTACAACCAAGTGACAGTCTCGTGTCATGAGGGTACGTCGCGCACCATGAAAGACGTACCCATAGGGACCCCTCTCGTCGCGCTACCAGGGAAAATACTGGTCCCTGCCCCATGAGTCCGAGTAGGCCGTTGGGTTTACTTTTAATCAACCAAGCCAGCGTACTGACGGAGGACGACTTGACACGTATCCGGTATTGTTATGGCATACCCGATGGGGTTGATCTATGGGTTCTTGCTAAGGAGGAGAGACCCGACTGGGACATATCTAGATGGATGTGTTTCTATGAGTTTCCATTCCATAGGGTAGGGTTTAGGTTACCCATAGTCGGACTACTAAGGAAGGTCCTGGACCATTTCGAGCTCGCCCCGGGGCAACTTATGCTAAATAGTTAGAGAATTCTGCTAGGGCTGGAGCTGTTGTGTATGACGGAGTCCATCATTTTTGAACTCTCGGACCTGTTCTACACTTACTCCATGAGGGAGCACGACACCGAGAAGGGTCGTTATAATTTGAATCTCAGGTCACATAGAAGGCACTTTATTACGGAGTTGACTACGAACGACAGATCGTGGAAGGATAGATATTTCTTCACACGTGGCCTGCTTGTCAAGTGGCCAATAGGTGATACGACCGTCTGTACAACATGGTCAAAGGCTGGTGGGTTATTCGTGCAGTGTCGTTCGACATAATATTCATTCATGTGCTGTTATGACTAACCCTTTGTTTATTTTCTTTTGGTGCAGTGAATCTATGTGCTCCTCAGGCTGTGGTGAGCTCGACTAGTGTGACGCGCACAGAGAAAGTTCTGTCATACGGAGTTAAGGAAAGGAGCTGGAGGAGAATCCTATCAGAGGATAATTTGAGGCCGGATCACTTGTGGAAATTCTCTATTATCAACGAGCTAGGTACACCCTACCCAGCCTTCAAAAATTTAGTGGAGTTTGTCAGAGTCAGACATTGTGTCGAGCGACTGTACGGCTCAAGATTTCTAACTCCTATATCATACGTCGAGCAACGATTTGCAGTTGATTTGATGGCTGGAGGTTTCGCTGCTCCTGATGCTGATGAAGCCATGAGGAGGTTGAAAGAAAAGAGGAAGGGAAAGAAGAAAGCTAAGTTGACTGACTCTGTCGAGCTGATGGCAACTCCACCACTACTTCCCCCGCTTAGCAGAGAAAAAGAGTCGCTCGACATGGGCTCTATTGGAAAGAAGTAGAGAAGGGATGATTCGGCCGCAGGCAGCGAGGCGTCGGTCGACCTCGTATTCCTACAGGATGCCTCTGCCTATTCTGACTTTGGGTCTATTATGCCCCAAGTCGAGCAACTGCTGCTTCCTGAAGATGAAAGCAAGCTAAAAGAGATGGGCGTGTCGCAGGCGTTAGACTGGGGCCTCAGCTATCAATTTCAAGTAAGTCATGCGTCTAATACATATATATTTTTCTTTGTAACATTTCCTAAGTATGGATTTTCTTTCTGTAGGCTCTCCAATCTTAGATATATGCTAAGCAGGAGCTTGTTTTGGCCTTGAGAAAGGCAAGGGAGCTCAAGTCTGGCAACCAAGGCCTCAGGGTTGAAGTGGAGAAGTTGAGGGCTTCAAGTAGAGAGGCTAAGAGGACCGCTAAGGAGGCTAGTCGTCGTGCGACAGAGGCGACCCTTGAGCTTGAGCGTCTGAAATCGGAGGTAGACAAACTCAGACCTTTGCAATGGAAAGTCGATCAACTGAGCGTTCAGCTTAGGGTCAAAGAATATGAGTACGACGCCATGTATGATCGGGTTGAAGATGATGTGCTCAACGTCGTAGTAAAGACGCGGGCCGGCCTGATGCTGCAATACAAGGAAGGTCATACGGCCGAATGAGAGGTAGACAAATGGATCGCCGATCATGATGAGCTGACTTACCCAGATGACGAGGAGGAGGACGATGATGAAGATGGGGCTTAAGAGAAGAGTCAGCATGTCGAGACGAAGGCCAATGAGGAAAGTAGTGTCGAACCGGCCCCTAAGGGTACGGCCATTATAGCCTTGCCTGCCTAGTCGAGCGGCAGTCAGTCAGCTGCAGTGGATGCTGAAGTTGAAGGAGAGCATGTAGATGCTGCCCCATAGGGGTTTGTAAAATTTTGAATTTTCTTATAAGTGTTTAAATACTTTGCTAGTGTATGCTTTTGGAATTATAATTTTGTTTTTAATAGAATGAATGAATGATTTGTTAACCGTTGTATGGTCGTATAATAGAGTAGAGATAACTTATCTTGCATATACATGTGGATTCATTGAATGTCGTGTGATTTGATGACCTTGTATAGTCGTGACCCATGATCTTAAGTGCAGGTCGTGGTTCATGATCTTGAAAGTAGGTCGTGCGACCACTGTTTGTCTTATAGTGACCTTGAATGCAGGTCATGGTCCATGACCTTGAATGCGGGTCGTGCGACCACTGTTTGTGATATAGTGACCTTGAATGCAGGTCGTGGTCCATGACCTTGAATGCGGGTCGTGGTTCATGATCTATAAAGTATGTCGTGCAACCACTGTTTGTCTTATAGTGACCTTGAATGCAGGTTGTGGTTTATGACCTTGAATGTGAGTCGTGTTATAGTGGAGTTGGTGGTTGATGTGTGTCGAAATCCGTGAAGGCGGGAATGTAAACTCATAGCGGTGAATTATCATGCGACTTATATCGGTTCTTGTTCTCATGATATTGATTTGCCCCAGTTGGAGCGTGGCACTTTATAGTTTCATGCTTCAACTTTTATTCACTTCGTCATGCAAAATAACATCTCGAAAGCAGGTTGCGTGGCATGAATCAAAAAACATTTTTAGTGCGGGATTGTCCAGCGATACTGTCCTGTATAAAAGAGTTAGGGTTGACCAACGGCCCTCCGATGCCTAAGTTACATGTTGTAGGATGATAAAATTGAAAAAATATAAGGGTCAGACTTTAGAAATGATATTGTTTAAGGTGGTATGCGTTCCAACTGTTGCCGATTTCCATGCCATCTGTACATCGTAGTTTGTAGGCTCCATGTCCAACTATTTTGGTGATTTGGTATGGCTCTTCCCACGTAGGACAGAGTTTACCTGCTCCTTTGTCCTTTGTGTTTTGGAAAACGCGACGAAGGACCCAGTCTCCAATATTGAACGTTTTGAGACGAATATTCCTGTTGAAATGTCGGACGACTCTTTGCTGATATATTGCCAATCTGATTGCGGCCTTGTCACGACACTCGTCGATTGTGTCGAGTTCATTCAGTAATTCCTTGTTGTTTGTCCCTTCGGTTGCGTGTCGTATTCTGTAAGAAGGGTAATCAACCTCAATTGCTATTACGGCCTCTGAGCCGTAGGTTAGGAAGAATGGAGTTTCCCCTGTTAACGTTCTGACCGTCGCACGGTAGGACCATAACACTCCTTGTAGCTCGTTAGCCTATTTCCCTTTGTATTGGTCGAGTCGCTTCTTGATGGTGGACATGATCGTTTTGTTGGTGGATTCCGCTTGACCGTTGGTTTGAGGATATCTTGGCCTTGAGTAGCTTAGTTTGATCTTCCACTTGTCGTAAAATTCTTGGAAGTCGTATGATATGAATTGTGAACTATTGTCAGTGACTATCTTATTTGGGACTCCGTAGCGGCATATGACATTCTTCCAAATGAAGCTTTTTACTTTGGAGTCTTTGATTCTCACATATGACTCGGCCTCGACCCATTTTGTGAAGTAATCTGTCACGGCTAGTATGTAGACCTTTCCTCCGGTAGCAACTGGCATTTTTCCTACTATGTCCATCCCCCACTTCATGAACGGCCATGGTACTGAGATGGGGTGAAGTCGCTCCGGGTGCTGATGCGAAATGTGGTCGAAGCGTTGGCATGGGTCACATCGTTTGACAAGGTCGTGCGACTTAGATCGTATTGTCGGCCAATAGTATCCTGCTGCGATTGCTCTGTTGGCTAGGCTTTTCCCCACTGAGTGGTTTTTGCATTGCCCTTCATGCAAGTTCTTGAGTACCTGCTAAGCCTCAATTGGGTCGACACATTTAAGGTAGGGCCTGGAGTTGGACCGCTTGTAAAGTTGACCTTCAATTGTGGAGAATCTGACAGCCTTTATCTTGACTCTTCGTGCTTCTACTTTGTCAAATGGAAGGGTGTCGTTCATTAGGTAGTCGTAGATTGGAGTGATCCAAGTTGGTTCGTCCGAAATTGGTTCGACTTTGAGCTTAGTTGGTTTTCACACAGCTGGCCATTGGGTAAAAACCATGGGGATGGTCCGCTTAGCTATGGTATCTAGTGCGGAATCGAGGTTGGCGAGCTCATCGGCATGTGTGTTTTCTGATCTTGGTATTTGTTCTATGTCGAATGACTCGAACGAGGCTTGTAGTTTTTCCACCATGGTTAAATAAGCCGACATTTTCAAGTCACGAACTTGGTAGGATCTTTGCAATTGTCTCACAATTAATTGGGAGTCACTACGTACCTTCATCCATTCGACGCGTAAATCTTTTGCCAAGGTGAGTCCGGCTACGAGGGCCTCATACTTGGCTTCGTTGTTAGTGGTTTTGAATCCGCATCGGATGGATCGTTCGATGACGTGTCGTTCGGGTGAGGTAAGTACTATCCCTAGTCCGCTGCTCCTGGCGTTACTTGATCCGTCGACTGCCAAGGTCCAATCTTCCTTTAAGGCGTCGCACGACATGGTACAAAGCTCTTCTTTTGCTTGTTGTAGAATTCCAGGTGTAAAGTCCGCTATGAAGTCTGCCAATGCTTATGACTTGATCGCTGTGCGCGGCTGATAGTTGATGTCGTGGTCCTTAGTTCCACTGCCCATTTTACTAGTCGTCCGGAAAGCTCAGGCTTGTGTAGGACGTTCTTCAAGGGGAAGGTAGAGAGCACGCTGATGGTGTGGCATTGGAAGTACGGCCTCAATTTCCTTGCAGCTGTAACCAATGCAAGGGCCAGTTTCTCAAGTTGAGTGTACCTTGTCTCTGCGTCGAGTAAGGTTTTGCTGATGTAGTATACGGAGAGTTGTTTACTATCTTTTTCCCTCACTAGTACTGCGCTAACTGCTGTTTCGGACACAGTGAGGTAGAGTAGAAGTGTTTCTCCCTCCTTAGGTTTGGATAGGAGGGGAGGGTCTGCTAGGTACCGCTTTATGTTTTGGAATGCATCTTCACTCGTTTGGTTCCAATCAAATGATTTACTCTTCCTTAGAGCGTCGAAGAAAGGCTTGCATTTTTCGGACGACTTTAAGATAAACCGGTTGAGGGCCACGAGTCGTCCGGTCAGTTTTTGTATGTCTTTGATGCTTTTGAAGGACCTCAAGTCCATGATGGATTGGATTTGATCTGGGTTGGCCTCGACGCTCCTCTTGGTTACCAAATAGCCAAGGAACTTCCCTGATAAAACTCCAAAGGGACACTTGGTTGGATTAAGTTTCATCCCGTACTTGTCAATGATATCGAACGACTGTCGGAGGTGGCGAGGTGCTGATCCGTTATTAATGTTTTTACCAGCATGTCGTCGATGTAGACCTCCATGGTCTATCCGAGCATGCTTGCGAACATTTTGTTGACTAACCTTTGGTAGGTTGCCCTGGCATTTTTGAGGGCAAAGGGCATCACTTTGTAGCAAAAATTGCCACGTTTCGTGATGAAAGAAGCTTTTTCCTAGTCGTCTGGATGCATGAGGATTTGGTTGTAGCCGGAGAATGCATCCATGAAGCTCAATAGTTCGTGGCCTACTGTAGCGTCCACCATCATGTCAATGTGTGGTAGATGGAAGGAATCTTTCGGACAGGCCTTGTTGAGGTCTGTGAAGTCGATGCAGACTCGCCACTTCCCGTTCTTTTTCTTTACTACTACAACGTTTGCGAGCCAGTCTAGGTAATTCACTTCTCTCACCGAGCCAATGTCGATTAGCTTTTGGATCTCCTCGTTGATAACTTTGTTGCGTTCGGGTGCGAACTTCCTTCGTTTCTGCTTTACGGGTGGGTAATCTGGGTCGACCTGCAGCCTGTGCACCAGGACTTCTGGGTTTATGCCGGTAATGTCGGCGTGCGACCATGCGAAGCTGTCATGTCGGGCCGTCAAGAAGCTGACTAACTTTGTCCTAATATTTCGTGGAAGGCAGGATCCGATACTAACTTTGTGGTCTAGGAAGCTCTGATGTATGGACACTTCGTCGAGCTTCTCCATTTCTAGTCCGTCTTTGTTGGTGGCAGTGCTTGCGTTCTGTAATTACTATAAGTCGGACGACCTGGTTTTTAGAGTATTATGGTAGCAGTCCCGCGACGTCTTCTGCTGCCCTCGGATTTCATGTACCCCCCACTTAGTAGGAAAACGGATGACCTGATGATACGTCGAGGGAACAGCCTTCATCTCATGAATCCACGGGCGACCCATGATTATGTTGTACGACGACGGGCAGTCGAGGATGAGGAAGCGTGTGCTTAGGTGACTCTTTCCGCGTAGACGGGAAGGACGATTTCCCCTATGATGTTCTTATGTTATCCACTGAATCCCACCAAGATGGTTGAGCGGCGTACAATGTTGCACTTGTCAATGTGCATCTCTCTTAGCGGGCCAAGGAAGAGTACATTTGTTGAGCTCCCATTATCCACTACGATCCGCTTAATCAAACAATTGGCTACTGTCAATGAGATGACTAGCGCGTCGTGGTGGGGGTTGAGTAGGTCTGTGTGCTCATCGCTGCTAAAATTGATTGGATAATTGCAAGTTGGGTCCGCCGTACGGGTTTGTAGGACTACCATGCGACCGGCTTGCCGTGAGTGGCGCTTCGCTTCTGAGTAAGTAACTCCATTTACTTCGGATCCCCCAGAGATGACATTCACAGTTCTCTCGTGTTTTGGAGGTTCTGGTGGTGGAATTGAAGCAATGTCGCGCGACCTGTCCTTGTTCAAAAAAGTTTGCATACCTTTGTCAGTCAGGAATACCTTGAGGTGGCCCTTCTTAAGTAGTTCTGTCACTTCTAGTCGTAGTGCAATGCAATACTCTGTTCGATGGCCGTGGTCGCCATGAAATTCGCACCACTTGGAGTTGTCTCTCTGATCTGGTGGGCTCATCATCTTGTCTGGCCACCGAACTGATCTGCCCATTCCTTTGAGGACTGCGATTATCTCCCCTGGTCTGATGCTCAAATTATATTCTGTCAATACGTTCTTTGGCCGGACGAACGGTCTTGGCGGTCTGTCGTCGCGCCGGCGCTCGTATCTTAATCGGCCGTCCCTTCGGGGTACCGTCGGGTATGGGTCGACACGTCTGTCATTCATTCGCTGTTCGACCCTCCTACTCGACCTGTCTTCCCTGCTGTTTGCTCTATTAGGTTTATAGTTTACTTCGTCTTCTTCCCACTTCATCTGTGTGACACCCCCCGACCAGACCCGACCGGACCGACCCAGGGAGCGCTACACGGTTTTCAATACTTTCTAAATTCATATACATTTCAAAATCGTTGTGAGCCCATAAAAAAATTTTCGACTCATTGGAAACCATAGAGTTTATTATTTTAAAAATAATTTTTGAGTGAGCCCAAATCGATAAACTTTTTACAAAAATTCGGCAGAGTTTCGTTTGTTTTTCGGATTTCCCAAAACCTGCTTTTACACAAATCAATTCAAATTCAATTCTCAACAACACTTCTATAACATTTTTAAACAGTTGCACACTCTGCCGTTTAGTGCTACTTTTCATCACAATTTATAAAAATAAAACAAATCAAACTTTAATATTTACAAACATAATACTAATATAAGACATAAATCATAAATATTTACTTACAAAACATATTTACAGACTCACTGTATATGCATGTTTACAAAATACATATATAACAATAGAACTACCCAACTGTAGTAATTCTGTGACTCGGTCTGCAACTCTTTCTTCCTCAGTCTTTAACTTCTTCCGGATCCCTGGTACCTACGCATTAGAAACAAAACTAACGCGCTAAGCATAAAGTTTAGTGGGTGCACTATAAACTCAATTAAATAAACCACAATATAAATATCTTTTAAGAAGAAATAAATCACAATATGAATTTCATTTCTAATCATGTACAAATCAACTGAGCTTCAAAATCAAATCATAAAACAGTTTCCATCACTTTAATTTACACAATAAAAGCAACATATACAATCGATTAATAAATTCATTCAATTCACTTCCCAATTCGTTTCAAATCTGGCCCGCTAGAATACTAAACATAACAGGACTGGAATATGGGTCAAACTCCCACCGAGGACGAATCCTACGAGTGGTACGTGCCTCCCAACTCTAGGACCGTGGGTACGGAACCTAGAGAGGTACATAACTCCCTATCCCAGGAACGAATCCTTGGGAAGGTACATGGCTTCCAACCCCCAGGACGAATCCTGAGGAGGTACGTGTCTCCCAGCCTCTGGACGAATCCAAGAGGAGGTACATAATAATCATCAGTATCAATCAGTAGCGGCGCAGTACTGCTCAGTAAAACCCAGCTGGTATACCAACCTCTTATATCCATTTCTATGTCTAAGTATCCTAGGGCCGTTTCCGATAAACTAAATTCACAATCAATTTCGTAATAGTTAATCAATAACCGATAATTACTCAATAAACATATAAGTCACGTAGTATTCTTCAAGAATCATACTCAATAATTTTACGAAAATCTAAATCAACTATTTTTAATGAAATCGAAATACGATCTATCACAAAATCAGTCCAAAATCAACAATAAAGACATCAAACATCGATTTTTCATATACAATAAACAATTTTCATACGAAAATCGAAAACGAAATCTTCCAACGAAATCAAAAACGAAAACGGAAACGAAAACGAAAACAAAACAATAACGAAAGACTTTTCGTAACGATTCCGAAAACAAACGTACACCAACTTGGGAACCGTTTTTTTTCGTTCGAGAAGTCGCGGTTCTACGATTTCGTTTTCCTTCCCTTTCCCTTTTCTCTTTCACCCACACTTTCTTTCTCTCTCTTCCCTTCCTCTTCTTCTTCCTCTTCTTCTTTTTCTTTCTCTCTTCTTCTTTTTCTTCTTTTTCTTTTCTTTTCTCGGTCTCTTCTTCCTTCTTTCTCGCTCTCTCTCTCTTCTCTCGCTGTTTTCTGGCTTCTGCGAGAAGTTTCTCTTTTTTTTATATTTTTTTGGCTACTGCGACCGTCGTCGCGACCTGTGGTCGCGTCACCAGGTCGCGGTACTCACTGGAGTGTTTGCACCGCCTTCGTCGCAAGCGCACCTTGGTCGCGCTGGAGATCGCGTTGCTCGCTGCCCGAATTTGACATTTTCATCGCGAGCAGCTCATCGCGACCTGTGGTCGCGGTGACTGGTCGCGATGCTCAATGCCAGAAATCGAGTTTTCCACCGCGAGCGAGCCATCGCGACCTGTGGTCGCGGTGACCAGGTCGCGATGCTCTCTGGTTCAGTTTTCAATTTTTCATACATTCATTTTCAACCATTCAATCTGGTCCGCTGGAAATCATAAAAATAAACATACATTTAATTACATTTACACCCCCTCTAATACCAAAATTTATTTTCACATATATAAAATTAATTACCCAAAATCCGGGATGTTACAATCTGTGCCCATGCCTTGGCTAGGACGTCTTCCATGGTTTTACAAAGGTACTTGGTGAGCTCCTTATATAGGTCAGAATCATAAAGTGGACCCTTGCGGAAGGCTGATATGGCTGTCGCCTGGTTGCAATGAGGGATGGAAACCTTTTCATTGTTGAAGCGGCCTACAAAGTCACGTAGGCGTTCACCCCTCCTCTGGCTGATTGTGTAGAGGTCGTCGGATTATTTCTCTAACTTCCGGCTGCTAGCGAACTGTTCTACTAAGGTGTCCGTGAGTTGAGCGAAAGAGTTGATGGAAATATTGAGAAGGTTGGTATACCATTGTAGGGCTGGTCCTACGAGGCTCGAGCTGAAACCTTTGCACATGCATACTTCCCTTAGGTCTCGTGGGATGGCGGCAGTGAACATTCGTTGTTGATACTGCGCAATGTGGTCATCGGGGTCACATTGCGTGGGTGGCTTGATCGAATGGCACTAGCTGGGACGTTGAAGCGTTTCCAAATGGTCGGACGATGGTGAGGGAATTGATTCTATTTTACAACTCTTGATTCTCTGCCAACACTCGTTGGTTCTCTTGTTCGAGCGCTTGGAGCCTTTGGGTATTCTCTTGCATCTGGGATATGAGAAGTTGTACCCTAACCTCCATTGCGTTGTGATGAAAATCGTTAGACGACATAGTCGAATTTGCTGCGCTCTACCTTCGCTCGTTTGGAGATTGTTGTGCCCCACGGTGGGCGCCAAATTGTAGTCCTCAAAAATTGCTCGGGGACACGGGGCACTACAACCTGCAAAGATAGAACGTACGTGACCCGCAGGATGTCTGGGACGGTCAAGTTAGCGAATGCTAATAAGTATATAATACTGGTAAATAGAGATGAGTGAGTAATACTTCCTGTTATATTGGCTATTGAGGTCTCCTTGATGGAAGGAGATGTAAGATCGAATAAACGGAGTATGATCGGAAGGTGGTCGGAGATGATGAACAATGGCCGAAGAATGTTGTCTGAATATTGATAGCTCTAGGATCTCAGTTTTTCGGTCCCCCCCTTTTGGAGATTTATCCTTCATTTATAAGGGGATGATGTTTCTGCCCGTTGAAGGACTTCATCATTACCTCTCTTTATTGTCCCCAATCAAGGGGGTTTATGGATGCTTCCCTTGATATGGCCGTTGTATATTGTAATTATGGTTTTGTAGGACCGTCTTTGAATTAGATCATGATTTGGTTTCCCACAGAACCAAGGAGATTCTATGTCGTATGACATGTGGGTTTGACAATTAAACAGACAATCACTACCATATGTCGTGCGACATGTCAATTGGACATCGACTTGAGATGAGTATGTCGTGCGACGTAGGAGTTTTCTCAAGCGTGGACACTGAGCTATTTCCCTTATTGCTACTTGGATGTGTGGGGTATCGAGTATATGTCGTACTACATGGATGTCTCATATCGAGTATATGTCGTACTATATGGATGTCGTACCACTCTTTGACTCTGGGCCTGGTCTTTGAGATATACTTTGGGCTTCTGGGCTGGATCCTCGCTTATATTTTGGGGTCTAATATATTTTGGCTACTACACCAATTTACTTGAAAACATAATCAAAAGATAAGATTCAAGAGTTGAAAATATATAACAAATATTGACCGATCAAATACCCCCAAACCTATATTTTGCATGTCCTCAAGCAAATCAGCACACACCACAACAAAAAGGAAACAAAGCAAAAAATCAACAAAAAAAACACTAAACTATATCAATTTTCGTAGGATGAAACGATGACACTTAGCACGTGCCACAAGCCTTTAAACCCCTAGGTGGTCCTAGTGGACGAGTTATAGTCTCGTGAGGGTTTACCAGCTACAATACCCACAAACGTCCTAAGCTAACCACATACATAACTAAACATCAAATCAAGTATATATACAAATACAAAGAGCATTAGATAGTACAAAACAAGAAACCCAGAATATGCTAATAAACTACTACACTCTATATCATACAAGATTTTGACATGCAACGTATTTATAACCGTCAAACCTTCCATACTAGTGAGCAACTGATGTAATTCGCATCGACTCTAGTCTCACCAGTTTTCACTCAATGACACTCAAAACCTAAGTTTTCACACTTTCAACTACATATGACTAGAATTAATGACCAAAGAAATACTAAATATTTCGTACATATAAATAATTAGAAAGAATGCACGAGTTTAATAAATGGATCTCATGAACGATATCAAATGTTAAGAACAGAAAAATCAATATTCAAACATGTCAAATAATACAATTAAGTTTCCTAAGGAGATCAAGAGGTCTTTTCATGGTTGTAATAGGGTTTTGGGGTGATTGGCTACAAAATGAACGGAAATAGGAATTCAACTCACTTAGAAACCTATTAAGAGACTTCATAAGTTTTCAATTTCTGCGTTTCCTCTCACGAATACCAAGTTTGCTCAACTTGTATTCCCATCCTTTCTACGCCTCTCTCATTCAACCTCTTTTTTAACCTTTTTCATTTTTTTTTCTTTGTGCATTATCACTTTTTTTTCTCATTTAGTCAACTATTTTTATTCTTTTTTTTTTGTTGGCTCTTATTAAATTTTATTTTTTTAATTTTTTTTAGCACCTTTCCCACACCTTTTTCATCCTTTAAGTACCACTCATTTTTCTCACTCAACACCGATACATTTTTTCTTTTATTTTCTCTAGTTTCCAAGCTTCAAAGGTAAGGCCTTTACATTTTCGACTATGACTTTGGACAGTATAGGTCATACAATAAAAGGCTAATGTGCGACGTTTGGTCACGAATAGGATAGTAAGCACACAGTTTAAGGACAATAAATAAAACTATTTAGGAGTTCACACATAGCGCCTGAATCACATCTCCAAAATCTACTCAATCGGACATTCAACACATGCATACAAAATTTTTATAATGCAGTTCATTAACATTTAATGCAAACCTAAAGAGATCAATCTAATGGCAATAAGCACAAGAACGTGTTTAAGAGTAGAAATAATAAATTCCTTCAGAACGAATACGCATGACGCTCAAAATCTCACTAAGGGTAGCCTCCACTATTAATCAGGACAACTAGTTGAAAGATTTCACATGCTACAATGCCAAGATATCAGATCTATATGATTAGATGCAGAGACTCTACTAGCAATATCCTAGCAAACAATTTTGTACACATCAAATGACTTAAGCATTTATATATGATTACTTAAATATCCATTTAGAATGCATATGGTTTGTTATCCTAATAAAAACAAAACTAGAGAAAAGACTTAAAAGACTGATGTACGTGGCATTATTATACCTAAGTCTTCCAAACGCAGTGCGTGTAAGGAAAGTCTAGATTTCTAGCCTATATACACCAACCAGACACAAAAACACACAAAAATTAAAAATACCCCCAAACCTAAGATAAACATTGTCCCCAATGTTTGAAGTCCTAGATTCAAAGGAAAAACAAAAAATACACAAACACGAACACAGAAAACACAACATCGAAAACCAACCCTAATATCCACAACTAAACAATCCTAATATCCACAACTATCAACTTCATCCAACCTCACTCCTCCATACATCGTTTTCTCAACACAAGGCATAAACACTTCTATGGGAAAGCGAAATTGAACACAATTGACATATACAACAACTAAAAAAAAACGAAAATAAAGGGTTACCTCCCTTCTAGTACTTTATTTAACGTCTAGGCAAGACATCTTACTCGAGCTAAGTATCAGAACACATCCCAGACACCATCTGCAGCATAGTCTCCAATCTGCTCATGCATGCTCAACTCTCAAGTACCTAGAAAGATAAACAACAACAAAGAAAAATTAAAATAACAAAGAACTAAACAAAAAACTAAAAATCAAAAATAAAAATAAAAGAAAAATCTAAGAAAGAGAAATCTCTAATTTTAAAACAAGCAACCGAAACCACTTCCCCAGCAACAGCGCCAAAAACTTGACACGCTCAGAACGCATGGGATAAATTTCAAATGCAGGATGTGTCGAAGTAATAAATTTTTTGTGAGTACGGGGTTGAATCCACAAGCAAGTGATGGTGCTAAATTCTAAAACTAAATATTCTAACTAAAACAACAACCATCTCGTTTTACTTTTATTGTTTTAGTTAGAATCTTTAGTTTTAGAATTTAGTACCATCACTTTCTTGTGGACTCGACTCGTACTTACGGGAAATTTATTACTTCAACGCATCCTGCACTTGGGATTTATCCCACGTGTTGTGAGCGTGTCAGAAATCAACGAAGTTTTTCTAGGATTTCTTCTCCTTTACTTTTCATTTGTATTTAGTCATGCTAGGAATTAAGAATATTATCACTTTGTTCTTTTACTCAAACATGAACTAATTTTTCATAGTTAGGATTGATGATGGATCTTGGTTTATTAATTATTGAATACAATTGAGTTTTTCTATTTAGATTTGTTATTGATGTGTTGAATAGATATTATTGTGTTTATTGCTTTCTATTGTATCTGATCATCACTTAGAATCATTATAGGTGGTTGGGTTATAAACTGAGAGGAGACGCCCGCCACGTGCCCATAATAATGTCTATCACATAATAGTTTACATAGAGATATAATAAATTGGTTTGTGTTGTTTGTTTTATATTTATTTAATCTTAATATATTCTCGCGCACTCAATAGTCATCGAGAGATAGGGTATTGGTGTGCGATGGAATAATTTTAGTAATACTTGAGAGAGATTATTGGTTAATCTAGTTTAAACACGTGTTTAACCATCGGTAATAAAATCTAGTTAGTAACTCAAGAGTGTTTGATAATAATAACCAAGTAAAATTGGATATCCTAACTCTTCAATGCCCTTGAATTCAAAACCTTGTTTTATTACTTTAGGTTAATTAGCAAATTTAAATTTATTATTAGTCTAAATAGAATTAGGTTAAGTTAATTTAGTATTTGATAGTCTTTATCCTCGTGGGAACAATACTCTAACTCACTCTTTATTACTTGTGTCGATCTCGTATACTTGCGAGTTGCATAAAATCCCGCATCAACCTCTTGCATAGAAGGACTTCAAGAACTACCTTAAGCATAAGCGAAAGGAGATTAATCTTGAAGAATTAATTGTCAGACTTCGAATTGAAGAAGACAACAAGAAATCTAAGAAGAAGGTGTCAAGTCAATATAAGGCGAATACCAATGTTGTGGAGCTTGGAAAGAATTCCAAGTTTAAATCAAAAAAGTCAGGAAAAGGGTCCAAGTTAGGACCAAAAGGAGGAAGCTTCAAGAAACAGAAGTTTCAAGGGAAGTGCTTCAACTGTGACAAGATGGGTCACAAATCATCTGAGTACAGATTACCGAATAAAAAGAAGAACAATGAAGCCAGTATGATGGAGAAAATCTTGAAGGATGTTTCTGAGATCATTCTCTCTGCGGTGGTCTCTGAAGTGAACCTAGATTGGCCCAACAAGAAGGAGTGGTAGATTGACACCAGTGCCACTAAGCACATATGCTCAGATAAGGCATTGTTCTCATCCTTCGAACTAATAGAGAATGGGAAGAAGTTATTCATAGGGAACTCAGCGACTTCTGAGATCAAGGGCCAAGGAAAAGTGGTCTTGAAGATGACTTCTGTAAAGGAGCTGATTCTGAACAGCGTATTGTATGTGTCTAAAATTCGCCGAAACTTGGTGTCCGGTTCATTGCTAAATCAACATGGCTTCAAGATGGTGTTTGAATCAGACAAGGTTGTTTTGTCAAAAGGGGGAATGTATGTAGGTAGGGGTTATGTAACTGAGGGGCTTTTTAAGGTTAATGTAACCATTATTAAGCGTTTGAATGTTAATAAGAATAATTCTTCTGCTTATTTACTTGAGTCTTTCAATTTGTGGCATGGTAGACTATGACACGTTAATTATGATACTCTACGGAGATTAATTAACTTAAATCATATACCCACATTTAATATTGATTCCAAACACAAATGTGAAATTTGTGTAGAGGCAAAAATGACAAGGTCATCATTTCAAACAATTGAAAGGAACACGAAACCTCTTGATTTAATTCACAGTGATATTTGTGATTTAAAATCTGTATAAACAAGGGGTGGCAACAAGTATTTTATTACTTTTGTTGATGATAGTACAAAATATTGCTATGTGTATTTACTAAAAAACAAGGATGAAGTGATAGAAAAATTCATTCACTATAAGAATGAAGTTGAAAATCAACTTAACAAAAAGATTAAAGCGTTAAGGAGTGATCGAGGTGGTGAGTATGAAGTACCATTTGGTGATTTCTGTGCACAACACGAAATTATACATCAAACCACGGCTCCTTGTTTGCCTCAGCAAAAAGGTATTACTGAACGTAAAAATTGTACCTTAAAAGAAATGATGAATGCAATGCTGATAAGTTCTGGTTGCCTGAGATTGCATTCTTGGGTCACATTGTGTCAGCAGAGGGTATTAAGGCAGATCCGAAAAAGATTGAAGCGATAGTGGAATGGAAGCCTCCCAGAAATGTGACAGAAGTCAGAAGCTTTCTAGGCTTGGCAGGTTATTATCGACGGTTTGTGAAGGGGTTTTCCTCCACAGCAAGTCCGTTGACCAAGCTACTGCATAAGAATGTCAGATTTGAGTGGACTGACAGATGCCAGGCAGCTTTTGACAGATTGAAGGCAATGCTTGTTGAGGCTCCAGTCCTGATTCAGCCTGTTTCAGGTAAAGACTATGTGATTTATAGTGATGCCTCACACCATGGTTTGGGATGTGTATTGATGCAGGAAGGCAAGGTGGTTGCATATGCGTCCAGACAACTGAAAAATCATGAGCTGAACTATCCGATTCATGATCTGGAGCTTGCAGCCATAGTCTTCGCACTGAAAATCTGGAGGCATTACTTATATGGTGAGAAGTGCTACATATACACAGATCACAAGAGTCTGAAATATCTGCCTACCCAGAGAGAGCTCAATCTGAGACAGAGACGATGGATGGAGTTGATTAAAGACTATGACTGTATAATTGACTACCATCCAGGAAAGGCGAATGTAGTCGCAGATGCATTGAGCAGAAAAGCATTGTTTACTTTGAAAGCTATGAATGTGCATTTGCAGCTGAATCCGGATAATGCAGTGGTAGCTGAGTTGATATGCCGACCCAGTTTGATTCAGCAGATTGCAGAGAAACAGAAGCAGGATGCTAGAATTCTGATGATATGTGAACAGATCCCAGAGGGGAAGCATCCGGATTTCTCAATCAGAACTGATGGTATTGTGTGTTTCAGAGACAGGATTTGCATTCCAGAAAATGAAGAATTGAGAAAAATGATCCTGACAGAGGCACACAGTAGTTCATATGCAATGCATCCAGGTAGCACGAAAATGTACAGAGATTTGAAAACTCAGTACTGGTGGTCTGGTATGAAAAAGGATGTGACAGAATTTGTGAATAGATGCTTGACTTGTCAGCAGGTGAAAGCTGAACACCAGGTTCCATCAGGATTGTTACAGCCAATAGCAATACCTGAATGGAAATGGGATCGCATCACTATGGACTTTGTCACTGGATTGCCACTCACCCGGAGTAAACACGATGCAGTATGGGTTATAGTGGATCGATTGACGAAGTCGGCACATTTTCTACCTGTCAGAACTGACTACTCTCTGGATCGACTGGCAGAATTGTATATTAGAGAGATAGTCAGATTGCATGGAGTGCCTGTATCCATCATCTCAGATAGAGATCCGAGGTTTACATCCAGATTCTGGAAAAAGTTTCAAGAAGCCTTGGGTACTCGATTGAGTTTCAGTACAGCCTTCCATCCGCAGACAGACGGACAATCAGAACGGGTAATTCAGGTGCTTGAAGATATGCTCAGGAGTTGTGTAATTGAGTTTGAAGGCAGTTGGGCGGATCATCTTCCATTGATTGAATTCGCCTACAACAACAGTTACCAGTCGAGCATAGCTATGGCACCGTATGAGGCACTGTATGGAAGGAAATGCAGGACTCCAGTATGCTGGACAGAGTTAGGAGAGGACAGGTTAGTAGGCCCAGACTTGATCAGACAGACTGAGGAGAAGGTGAAGATTATCAGAGACAGATTGAAAGTTACTTCTGACCGACAGAAATCCTATGCAGATTTGAAAAGGAAAGAGATAGAGTATGACGTCGGTGAGAAAGTGTTTCTGAAAGTATCTCCGTGGAAGAAAGTGCTTCGATTTGGCAGAAAAGGTAAGTTGAATCCTAGGTTTATTGGGCCATACGAAATCATTGAACGTGTGGGACCAGTAGCCTACAGATTAGCTTTACCTCCAGAATTGGAAAAGATCCATAATGTGTTCCATGTATCGATGCTGAGGAGATACAGATCTGATCCTTCCCACAGAATTCCAGCCGAAAGCATTGAAATCCGACCAGACCTGACATATGAGGAGGAACCAGTACAGATTCTTGATAGGGAGATCAAAGAATTAAGAAATAAAATAGTGCCACTAGTGAAAGTCCTCTGGAGGAACCATAAAGTAGAAGAGGCTACCTGGGAGAGTGAAGAAACGATGCGACAGCAATATCCCCAACTGTTTCATTGAGGTAAATTTCGAGGACGAAATTCCTTAAGTTGGGGAGAATTGTAACATCCCGGATTTCGGGTAATGAATGTTTGATATATGTGACATATGTGAAAATAAATTTTTACTATTTGAGTGGGTGTAAATGTAATTAAATGTATGTTTATTTTATGATTTCCAGCGGACCAGATTGAATAGTGAAAAATGAAAAAAAAATAAAAAATTGAAAACTGGACCAGAGAGCATCACGACCTGGTCACCGCGACCACAGGTCGCGATAGCTCGCTCGCGGTGAAAATGGAAAAAAATCTGGCAGTGAGCATCGCGACCAGCCACCGCGACCACAGGTCGCGCTGGACTGCTCGCGATGAAACTGTCAAAATCGGGCAGAGAGCAACGCGACCACTCGCGCGACCAAGGCGCGCTCGCGAGGAAGGCGGTGCGCGCACTCCAGTGAGCATCGCGACCTGGTGGCGCGACCACAGGTCGCGACGGCGGTCGCGGTAGCGAAAAAAATATAAAAAAAAAAATAAGCTTCTTGCGAAAGCGAGAAACACACAGAACTCAGACAGAGGCGAGAAAGAGAGAGACAGAGAGCAAGAAAGAGAGAGAGTGACCGAGAAAAGAAAGAAAAAGGAGAGAAAAGAAGAAGAAGAAGAGGAAAGGAAAGGAAAAGGAAAAAGAGATCGTCGAACCGCGATTTCTCGAACGAAAAACACGGATTCGAGGTTGGTGTACTTTTGTTTCGGAATCTTTACGAAAAACATTTCATTATCGTTTACGTTATTGTTTTCGTTTTCGTTTCTTGTTTTCGTTTCGATTTCGATTTCGTTAAATGTTTCCGATTTCGATTTCGTTAAATGTTTTCGATTTTGATTTCGTTAAATGTTTTCGATTTCGATTTCATTAAAAGTTTTCGATTTCGATTATTCGTATGAAAAGTGTTTATTTTATATGTAAAATCGATGATTTGTAGATCTATGGTTGATTTCGGACCGATTTTATGATAGATTATATTGCGATTGTATTTTCGAACATTTCGATTTCGTTAAAATACTTGATTTTGATTTTCGTAAAATTATTGAATATGTTTCTTGAAGAATATTATGTGATTTGTATGTTTATTGAGTAATTATTATTATTGAGTAATTATTGTGACATTTCTTGCGAATTTGGTTTATCGGAAACGGCCCTAGGATACGTAGACATAGAAATGGATATAGGAGGTTGGTATACCAGCTGGGTTTTACTGAGCAGTACTGCGCCGATACTGATTGATTGATATTGATGATACTGATGTACCTCCTCTTGGATTCGTCCAGAGGCTGGGAGATACGTACCTCCTCAGGATTCGTCCTGGGGGTTGGGAGTTAATGTACCTTCCCAAGGATTCGTTCCTGGGATAGGGAGCTATGTACCTCTCTAGGTTCCGTACCCATGGTCCTAGAGTTGGGAGACACGTACCTCCTCAGAATTCGTTCTGGGGGTTGGGAGCTTGACCCATATTCCAGTCCGTATATGTTTAGTATTCTAGCGGGCCAGAATTGATTGGAATTGAAAAGTGTACTGAATGATTTTATTGATAGCATTCGTATATTGATCTCATTATTGATATTAAAGTGATTGAAATTGTTTAATGTTTTGATTTAGAAATTTAATCGTTTTGAAATGGAATGGAATATATATTGTGGTTTATTTCTTCTTAACAGATATTTATTTGTGGTTCATTTAATTGAGTTTATAGTTTTTAGTACACCCACTAAGCTTTATGCTTAGCGCGTTAGTTTTGTGTCTAACGCGTAGGTACCAGGAATCCGGACGAAGTTAAAGACTGAAGGAAGAAAGAGTTGCAGACCGAGTCACAGGATTTGTACAGTTGGGTAGCTATATTTTTGTTTTGTGTATATATAATCTGGAAGCATGCATATACAGGGAATTTGTAAATATGTTTTGTAAAATGTTTTGTAATTAACTAGTTTATGACTTATGTATTTTATTATTAGAATGATTGTAAATGTTTAAGTTCGATTTATTTTATTTTATAAACTATCTGTGAAAGTCGCACTAAACGGCAGAGTGCGCAACTGATTGAAATTGTTATAGAAGTGTTTGTGAAAATGTAATGTGATTTGATTTGTGTAAAAGCAGGTTTTGGAAAGTCCGAAAAACAAACGGCACTCTGCCGAATTTTTGTAAAAAGTTTGTAGTGAATGGGCTCACTCGAAAACGATTTTTAAACTATAATTTATATGGTTTTCTGTTTACAAAATGAATTTAGAAAGTTATGGGCTCACAATGATTTTGAAATGTAAAATGAATTTTTAAAAATTTAGAAAGTCCGAGTAGCGCTTCCCGGGTCGGTCCGGCCGGATCGGGTCGGGGGGGTGCTACATGGGAACTAGTGGATCTTCCTCCAGGTTGTAAACCTTTAGGATACAAATGGATTTTCAAAAAAAAAATGAAATCAGATGGATCAATAGATAAGTATAAGCTCAGGCTTGTAATCAAAGGTTACAGACAACGAGAAGGCTTAAATTACTTTGATACATATTCTCTTGTGAAGAGAATAACCTCTATAAGGATGATAATTGCAATTGCAGCTTTGCGAAACCTTGAAATACATCAAATGGATGTGAAAACAGCCTTCCTAAATGGAGACTTAGATGAAGAAATCTACATAGAATAACCCGAGGGTTTTTCCGCTCCAGAAAAGGAAAAGAAAGTCTGTAAATTAGTAAAGTCTTTATATGATTTAAAGCAGGCACCAAAACAATGGCATGAGAAATTCGATAATGCTATGATGGCAAACGGATTTAAAATCAACGAGTGCGACAAATGTGTTTGTGTAAAAAACACAGAAAATGAATATGTTATTTTGTGTCTTTACGTTGATGTATGCTTATTGTTGGTAGTGATGATAACATGATTAAATCTACTAAAAATATGTTGAATTCAAGATTTGACATGAAAAATATGGAACTAGCTGATGTAATATTGGGTATAAAAATCTCAAGAACATTAAGTGGTCTCATTCTAAGTCAATCACATTATGCGGACAAGATTCTTGAGAAATTCAACAAGGATGATTCTGGAGTATCCAGAACACCTGTAGATATCCGTCTACACCTATCCAAGAATAAATATGAAGGTATATCTCAACTAGAATATTCTAGAGTGATAGAAAGTCCGATGTACTTAATGAGTTGTACAAGACCAGACATATCATACGCAGTTAGTAAACTGAGTAGATATACGAATAACCTAGGAGCTGACCACTGGAAAACAATAATAAGAGTACTTAGGTACTTATATTATACTCGTAGCTATGGGATGCACTATACTAGATATCCAGCTGTTTTGGAAGGATACAATGATGCAAACTGGATATATGATATGAAAGACTCCAAATCTACTAGTGGATATGTATTTACACTAGGAGGTGCAGCTGTATCATGGAAATCTTCTAAGCAGATATGTATTGCCAGATCCACAATGGAATCTAAATTCATTGCTCTAGATAAGAGTGGGGAAGATACTGAATGGTTAAGACAGCTTTTAGAGAATATTCCGATGTGGCCAAAGCCCGTGCCAGCAATCTGCATCCACTGTGATAGTCAGTCTACAATTGGAAGGGCACAAAGCAATATGTATAATGGTAAGTATAGACACATATGTCGTAGACATAACATCATTAGACAACTACTCTCAACTAAAGTTATCTCTATCGACTATGTGAAGTTAAAAGATAACATAGCGGATCCATTAACCAAAGGAAATCGAGAGTTAGTTGATAAATTATCATGAGGAATAGGACTAAAGCCCATTAAAGAATAAGTTGATACATTGGTAACCCAACCTAGTTGAGTGGAGATCCCAAGATCTAGGTTCAAAGGGACAACCTAAATGTAGGACTTAGTTGGATCGCTGTGGGGGATAACCTCAAGTCCATTCCTATGATGAAATAGTGATATCCGTTGGAAAAGGGTAAGCTATGCTTTTAATGATTTTTATGCGTCGAAAATCTGAGCAGAGTAATGCGGGTTACTCTTAACTAAGAAGTTACCTATGTGAGAGAGAAGTGGGACCGCTTCGAAAGATAATTGTGTAGGGCTCAATTCTTTAGAAACTCTCACAGAACCAGGCTTATGTTCTTGGCCAAAACGAACATAATAATGAGAACTGAATTATGTCAGGAAAGATTCATGTGTGAGATATGTTATCTTTTACAAAAAGCAGCAGAACAATTCAAAGACATTATGTCTACTGATCAGTCAGTAAAGTCTATATATTCTCACAAGGGAAGATTCAAAGGGTAACACCTACCTTTCCTATGCAGGTTTTGACCGTTGAACTATATCATCAAGTCAAGGCGTTATTTCGTTTTCTCTTGTCTCTTCCGTCAATTTCATTCAGGTGGGGGATTGTTAGAAAATGACATTTTGAATAGACTTTTTAAAGCTCAATTTTAAGTATGACTGATATAGGTCAAAGTGGATTCGTATTCTCATCCGTGTGGTGATTAAAATAATTTTCAGATGAATGAAAAATTGTTATGGTAATTAAATTTGTAACAGTTAAATTGATTGTGTAACGGACAATTAAATTTATAACGGTCAAATTAATTACATAACGGATAATGAAATTTATAACGGTCAAATAAATTGTCATGAATCATTTTATAACTGTTATTCCATTGAATATATATATATATATATATATATATATATATATATATATATTGGCATCATATTATTTTGAAAAGATACAGAATTATACACCAAGCAATTTCAAAAAATTTCTTCCACCGTTTCCGAGTAATATAGTTTTGACATTATTCAATTCGCCGGAGTTGTCTAACGGCAATCAATTGAAGCAGTTGTATCCTGAAAAATATACGTACCCACGGTAGGGAACGAATATATTTTAAAAATACCGTATGAAACCCTCGGCTTCAATCTTATATTATTGTCTTAATAATTGTTTAGATTTATATTCAATTATTTTCCCTTAGGATTTGTTTGATTTATACATGTGTACTGCTATCAAAGACTACTGAAGAAATTTCACTATATGGCTTATGGATTTAGTTGGGGATTTGACAGCCTTCAATGATTGGGCACGAGTTCACTACATATTCAAGATGTCTTTACACAAACTCCGACTAGGTTTTCGGCTACCCTCTGTTGAAAAAGGGAAATAAGTGGCGAGATACACCCTGTACGGTTTTCCATGGGCGCTACTTGTAATCGTGTGTGCATCTAATTATTTGTTTTTGAGTTTCTTAGACACCTTTTATAAATTTTTTGCTTACTAATAGTTTTTGTTATTTCGCAATACTGGGGGATGGAGGCCATTCCATCACTGGGGGCGCACTTTTGGAATATAGTGAAGGATACTCATCCCCGATTCAGAAATTTGCTTGTGTATAAGAAGCAATATAAATTGCTCACTAGATTAAGGTGCTCGAGGATACTGGAGCAGCGAGCACATATTTTATAGTTGAGCACATATTTTATAGTTGATACCTGTTATTCTATTAAGTTAAGGGTAATCATGTCAGGCACTAACATGTTAATTTAGTATATAAACATTATATTTTGAAAAAAAAAAAATCTTAAAATTAAATATATTTTCATAATATTATTTTCAACACATTTTACCATAAATATTTGGATGAATATCTACTTTCATAGTAGGAGCTGTTTACTTTTAACACGGAAGAGGTCTACTCACACTAATTATATTTTTATGTATAATTGTGAGAAAAATATATATACACCTAAATTTTAAATCTTGGTAATTTAAAAGAGTACGTGAGGTTCACTGACCTTTAGTATATTTTTATATTTCGAAAATAAAAATTAAAAATACTGTTTTCATGATACTTTTTCGTAATATTTTCTTCAGTTTCTAAGTTTTAAGTTTTAACTAACTTCCATTAATAACAAACACACGTGTATTAATTTCAACTAAACGACTCACCAACCACTTGTGAAATGTCTTTCCTCACCTTCGCTTCAGTTCACTTCACTGCTACTCTTTTTTAGTCAACCAAAACCACCACCGCCACCGCCACCACGATGCGGTTGCCGACGGCGAGGAATGGCGGTGGTCTGGGCCTCGCCGCTATCTCTTACGTCCTGATCGACTACCTGCGCCACCTATCGCCGACGTGGCACGCACGCTTGCAACCGGCGCTCTGGACCGTGCTCGCGCTCATCGCTCTCTCGCGCGTTCCTTTCTACCGCCACTGGTCCGCCGAGTTCCGGGCGGCGATACCATTCGTAGCTTGCATGATTTTCATGCTCTTTACTTTACTATTCGAGGCTCTTGCCGTCCGCTTCGTCACTGCCGTGCTCGGTCTCGATTGGCACAGGTAATGCTTGCTAACTCAAAGGAGATCTACTTTGGATTGTGCTTCCCTGTGTTATTGAGTTGCTAATCTAGCTTATTTCATTTTTTTTTTTTTTGGCTGCTTTTTATTGTGTGTTTCTTCTGGTAATTAGATTTGGAAACTGGAAGTTTAGCTTGGTAGTTTGTTTTGTTATCAATTTAGCTTAATATTATGGGTAGCAAGTTTGTACTTTGATTTGTTCTCGATCTGGTTTAGATGATTTTTTTTTTTAAATGTTGAAATGGAGTCAGTCAGATGGTGAATTTGTTGAAAAATGTTAGAACAGTTTAACCGAAGAAAATGTAGAGCTATGTGCTTCCATAGGCCATAGGTAGCAATCTTTAATCTAATTTCAATTCAAAGTAAATAATACATAGCTCTTGAGCTTAATGAAGTGCCTCGGGAAGAAGAGATAGAACTAGAAAAAGCAATCTTTTGAGATGGGTATGATTCTGCTGTGAAGCGCCTCTGATGATTCTGCTGTGAAGTGCCTCTGATGGAGTAGTGCTACGGTGGTGACAGAAGTAGTGTAGGAGGTTATATGCAGAGTTGAGTTTGGTGTTCCTCCATATGTGATTGAAGAGTAAGAGGCGCATCCTCGTTCCTCGGCTATGGAATATGAACAGCATGTGCTCAATGGGCTGGCCACTGCTTATTAGGATGACGATGAGGAGCTCTTCATGTCACAGAAATTTGATCATTTCAGTCATGGGTCCTAATAAAAAACACACAACCTTCACATATGCTCCATGGAAATGTGCTCTTGCTTGTTTTTGGTCCAAAGATGAAATTCTTAATGATAGTTGTTTGTTTTCACCGCTTTTCGCAATAATAGCTTCTTTCAAAGCCGGATTAACGGCATTTTATATGTTTCGGATTTATTTACTGACTTTTGAGGGACATCTAAACAGTCGTTTTTCAAAATTACTGTGGGAGAAAAGGCAATTCCTTCTATTCAATATCTTTATGGGTTAAAGAAGAACCAAATCGATTCAAAATGATTTTCCTTTTAGTTCTTTTATTATACAGACATTGAATTGAGTGACTCTAATTATAAGTATTTTCCTCAATATCTTTAGAGCACAAAGAGCTCTAGTGCTTGAAAGTAAAAGAAAATGATGCTGAATTATTATAATATATTTTCATAATTTCCTGCCTTAGTGTGATAGGGAAATATCCTATTTCATCATAATTAGGAGTGAATCACTTGATGTGATTGGAAGAACTGAAGTTCAATCATCTTATTTGTTTGGCCAATCCCTTCCCGGTGAAACTGTTGGCTAATCATTTTGGAATTAAAGTTTTACTGTAAAGAAAGATTCTCTAAAAGTGATTGTGGAATATTTTATGTTAAGAGCCCTCAAGGAAGCTATATGAATATTTTCTTTTTTCATCTTGCTAAGTTGATCAACAATGCATATTTTCTTTTTTCATCTTGCTAAGTTGATCAACAATTCTACTGCACTTGATTTTAAATGATGACTGAGGACTGATCCTTTTGTAATTGTCAAAGCTTCATAGGTTTTTATTCTCGTGCATTCAACTCAAACCATGCGGAAAATGTATGGTTTTCCATCAGATTCCTCATTCCTGTATGCTCATGAGAAAGTATTATTGCAATGGGCATGCTTGTTTTGAGTCCAAGGGAACCCAAGGCAGTCCTGTATGGTGTTATTGTGTAGAACTTCTTATATGTAACATTGATAACAAGGACACTGATATGTATTCAATATTGCTTGATATAAATGTAGGTAATGTTACGATGTGTACACTCCTTTACAAGTCATTTGACAGCACCTGAAAATAAATCATGCTGTAATTCTCCTATAACGTTTAATAGTTTAGCAATTGCTAAATGACAATCCTCTTTGAGGAATAATGACTTGACATTGATATTCTACATATTCATGTCCAGTGCTCCAGTTGATTTATAATTTAGCGTTGTCTGGTTCATCTATCTGGAAAAATCTTCCTGTGAGAGATTACATTCCTTTTTTAAACAATTTATTCTTTATGTTATTATCTGATGTCCAAAAAATAGGATTAATGATTGGCTTGGTGATATGCAACAGTGATACACCTCCTCTTCCTGATACTGGCCAGTGGTTGCTCCTGTCATTAAATGAGAAACTTCCTGGAACAATTGTTGAAATACTGAGAGCTCGTATCATTGGGCTGCACCATTACCTGATGTTGTTTATGATGCTAGCTTTCTCGGTGCTATTCGATTCTGTGGAAGCTCCTGGCCTTGGACTAGGTGCAAGGTACATGTTCACCATGGCAATTGGCCGGCTTCTTCGGACCATAACATTTGTATCTACCATTCTTCCATCAGCCCGGCCTTGGTGTGCATCAACTCGGTATAATGTCCCTACATACCCTCATCATTGGGCACAGAAATATTATGTTCCTTATGCTTCGGATGCTGATGCTATTCGTCAGATACTACGACAAGATATAGCTTATGGTATGTGTTCTTTTTTGAATTTAATTTGCTTTCTGTTTGGTTTCTGTCTGCAATATATCGTCTTTGCCCTTGCCCCAATTGATTGTGCTGAGTGCAAGTCAACCTTTGTTTTCTATTCATATGTGAATGGTTGATTGTTTTCCTTCAGTTTAACTCATCACTGCAGTTAACTAAATGATGTAGGTTTGTTCGGATTCATTGACGTCATGTTAGTTTCTTGTAGTGGTCTCATAAGCAAGATATGTATGCTCTATTAGTTCTTGCATTGGTCTTTCAGTACTCGTTCAAAATTCTCAAATAATCTAGTAATGTCTATGGTAGTGTTTAGAAGTGATTCAAGGTTTTTAATTAAACTTTTTTGGAAAGCCTTAAATTAAGACCAATATCTTAGCAGCACTCAGTTATTGGTTGTTAATGAATTATCATGAGTTTCTTTCTTACATGATTCATGTGTTCATAATTAATATATGCTATCCTAATATCTTATTATTTGTTTTTTTTTTAACCGGAAGGTGCTGTTAACATCCCTATTCTCCTTTCCAGCCGACACTGAAGATTACCCTGGTGACTATCGGCCAGATTGGGGTTCGATGAGCTTCCTAATTGACTTTCTACGACCCAATGGTTCAGAAGGATCTACATGGTACAGTCTGCTGAAAAAGGCTGAAGGTGGATGCAATGACCTTATATACAGCGGTCACATGCTTGTGTCCGTTCTGACAGCTATGGCTTGGATGGTATGTGTACATATCAAATTTATAGCCATGCTGTCCCTCTAATGGCCATTGAAACTGAGATTAATTAACTAATTACTAACTCTAGTTGCACTTTGTGAAAATCCTAAAAATGGCTGCAGGAGGCTTATGGAGGCTATAGCTCAGCTGTCATATGGCTACTCGTATTCCACAGTGCCCAGAGAGAAATAAGAGAGCGCCACCATTACTCCGTGGACTGTGTTGTGGCCATATATGTGGGTATCCTCATCTGGAAGATGACAGGTTTTATCTGGCCACCCAAGAATAAATTAAGACTTAAGAGGCTTGCTAAGCTTGAGAAAATCCAAGGCAGACTAGTCCAGGCAGCCAAGGACTCGGACATTGACAAAGTGAATGAACTTCTCAGAGAGGTTGGATTGGGCAGCCAAGAGAGCAAAAGCCAAGGCCCCAGCAGGGCTATGTGGTTGTTTGCTGGTGTTATTATATTTTCTGCTTTCACCGTTGTTATACTCGCCTTCACCTGGACGAGTGGCGGATGATATACTTGGCTGACACGATATCTTGTGATGGTGATGTTAGAGGTCAGACATTACTATATATTGTTTATCGTAATGCAACATTTCCTTGTTAGTAAAAGTTTAAATGGATGTGGAATCTGTAGGGTTATCCCTTTGTTAGGGGAAAAAGATAAGAAAAAAAATTCTGGACTTGAAGGTTTTGACACGTCTATAGGAAGAATGGCTGGGCAGGGAGCGGCTATGGCGGTGCACCTACACATCTTGATGAACCTTACACAATGGTGGATCATCCCGTACATAGCTGACCTCTAGATAGAGTCTTTGAACACTTATTTGTATTTTTCTAATTATTGATTCTTAATTTCCCTTAGTTTTTAACCTGAAACTGGGATTTGTTTTATTTTTATTTTTAAAAAAAGGTTTGTATTACTTTAAATATAGACCAGTCTTCTTAAATCTAATGAAGTTTACAATCAAAGATTGAATTAGTATTTTCACCAGGGATTTGAAGTATAAATAATGCTAGATATTTTAACTTTTGTATCTCTAACTTATTTCAATTCATGATGTGATAATTGGTGAGTTAATATCACGTGACAAGTGAATTAAATCATCATTAGCGTGTATTCAATCACTAATTATCATTTTCATAAGTAGAGATATAAAAGTTGAGATGTCTAGTATTATTTTTTGAATTCTTATAAAAAATAATATACATATAAATGTGTTAAAAATTTATTAAATATTTTTTTATAATTTTTAAGAAAAAAACTTCTAATTACATGACAACAACATTATTTAAAAAATGAGCTAATTGTATCGACCTCCTCTGAGGTTTTGCCAACTATAAACGGAGTCAATGTTATTGTTTATTGACAAACACCTCCCTTGTCTATATTTAAATTTGGTCAAATGTAACAATTGACCAGGGAAAGATTTTGTCAAAAAACCCAAAAATTGGCTAACGGGAGGGGAGATCTTTGTAAATAAATCTAAAAGTTGACTCCGCTTGTAATTTAGCATACCTCAGGAGAGGTAAGCATTATTTACTCTTAAAAAAGAGAACTGCCATATATTTTACCTTTGTATCCCACAGTAGATCCAAACTTTATGATGTGATAATTAGACTTACATGCATGACATGTATGTGTCAAGCGAATTAAATTATCATTCATGTGTATCCATTTACTAATTTTCAGATCATAAAGTTTGGACCTAATGCGAAATGTCTAGCATTAATTTTTTTTAAAATTAATACTACACTTTATTATTATAAAAATACTAGACATTCCACCTTATTATATTCCATTTATATCTCAATAAATAATATGACAATTGGTGAATGAATTCACATTAATAATGATTTATTTCACTTATTATATAAATTCGTTCATTAATTGATACATCATTGAATACAAGGTGGGATGTCTAGCATTACTCTTAAAAAA
This sequence comes from Xanthoceras sorbifolium, assembly GCA_003430845.1. Lineage (NCBI taxonomy): Eukaryota > Viridiplantae > Streptophyta > Magnoliopsida > Sapindales > Sapindaceae > Xanthoceras > Xanthoceras sorbifolium. The sequence continues at coordinate 8,756,458 of CM010617.1, read as the reverse complement.
AATAATTTTAAAATAAATCTTATAATACTATGTAAATTTATTTTTATCTACATGCAATAGTTTTCATGTTTTTAACCACATGAAAGATGTACATCAAAAATGCCCTAATATAAAAATTTTCTCCATCACTGGTACACTCAGAAAATGCATGAAGAGTGAGAAACTCAATTGGTTAGAAATAGAAGAAAGAGAAAGAAAAAATATCGCCAATGAATTGGAAGAAGATGCCAATAAAGCGTAAGAAGTTCCCTAAGATGAAGATAAAGAGATAGATAAATGGTAAAGACATATACGAAAGAGAAATCGCTGATGAAAAGGAAGAAGTCATCGACGAAGAAGAAGAAAAATCGACGGTAAACATGAAAAACCAAACTCTGGAAAAATTTATGCCCAACGTGAAACAACTTGAAAAACCCATAGCTCAACGTGATTACGTGAACGTGAAATACATTCTTCCATGTCCATCATGAAATACACTCCCCATAATTATTGTGAAATATGCTCAATCATACTGAATGTTAAATACCTCTCATGTCTAATGTGAAATTATTCAACTATGCCAATCACGAAATACATCCTCATAACTAACATTGAATATATCCCTTCGAGGTATTTTGTATTTTTTTGGTAATGAGGTGAAAAGAAAATTTTAAGTTTTGTTAAGACCATAACAACTATTGCATGTAGCTAAAAACAAATGTTAATGCCAAAATTATAATATATATTCAAGGGGGAATTCTTGAGTAAAAACATGAGTATGGGACCTAAAGACCCTCTGTCCCAGAGTTGCTGGAAAGATTCAGTGAGGAATACCCCGCGGAAATACTGCTCTGAACACCCCCTCAGAGTGTGATGCGCATGAAGTTCGACCTTTTTCCTTCGTAATGGAACAATGAAGATGACACATAACGGTCAGAAAAAGAGGACATATTGGCAAATTAGGTCATCAAATAACGAAAGAAACAAAAGGAGATCCAAGGGCTATGGAACAAAACTTAGAGACCAAGGGATAAGATAAATGCTTGGATGAATGCCGTCTCAACTCAATTGGGAATAAAAGGGAAGATTTTTCCACCAAGGGATTAGGGAAAACTGCTGGAAAAGGTAAAGAATATTCAGCATTCAATAGTTAAACTAATATGTCTTCTGATGAAAACGACATGAGAGAGCATCATCATAAAACTTTTTCAAGTTTTCTCTGACACATCAGTGGCCACATAAGCGTAGAAAACAACCCAAAGAGCATCCCAAATGCTTACAACCAATGGAACAAAAACAAATGACCACTCAATCTCCACGTAGGACACCAGCAAAACACTGGTCTTAAGTGGCAACATCTCAGCCTTCCGAGACTTGTGTCGTCACACACAAGTATAAGGAAAGGGGAGATGTGATTGGGCAATGAAAGTGGGAACTCATCTTTGTCTCATTACCTCAATACCCATTCCCCTTCATCTTTAACACTATAAATACCTTAAAATGAAGGTGTGTCTCTCACTTTCTTGCTTAGTTTTATGTGCATTTATGAGATATTATTACTTTAACGAATGTCTTTTGTGTTCTCCTTCTTAACTTGAGCGTTAGAGAGTGAACACCTAGTCCACACACTCTCTTCACTCTAATGCAGTGCTCTGTCTTATAAAGATTAACACGGAAAGTGAGGAGGTCCAATGTATCCATCAGAGGAGCGTGCGAGTTTTGAGTGCCCCGAAGACAATTAAATAAACACTAGAGTGCTCAATGGATCAAAGACTGTGAGAGAATCTTTTTATAAGTTAGTAATGAAATGTCCATGACTTAGTCATGTCCCCTTTAACACGTTAAAATCTAGAAAAAGAGTAATTATTCCACTATTAACTTTCGTCTGTCCATACTTTACAACTTTTAAGGTCAACTACAAATTCTATAATTTTATAAGGTTATTTTTTATATTTATTAAAAAAAAAATTAAGAATTTTGATAGAGTACATGTTTTTTTGGATGGAAGTTGGAGTATCTGAACTTCGTATGCGCCCAAAAAGATCAACCAACTGTTGCCAACAAATTTTCTTTCGTCAGAGTTACGTATTCCAGCGACCAATCAATTGTCGTTAAAAATCCATCATATGTGTAGATACAACGTTAAATTCCCACCATCAGCGGTTCAAAACCCACCGATCTCACTTGATTGTCCTACTACCACCCGTACCAAATCCACCCGTCTCTTCCAATCCAGCTCCAGCAACACATTTATCTTCGGCTCTCTCCTCTCTTCGCTCTCAAACTCAAAAATAAAACTCTCGAGAAAATATTATCCAAAGCCCCAAAAAATTTTCCAACAATTTTGGGAGTTTTAAGGCGATTTTGGAATGGCGATTTCGGTGTCGACGTCGACAATTCCTTCGTTGAATACACAGATTTCCGCTATTCATTCATCGAAACTCTCTTCGTTGTCGTCTCTGCAGTTCCCCGTACAGTTTCACCGAATTCGAATTACTACCAACAAGGCGTTATCCTCTCCTTCCAGGCCTCGTTTTCTTCCTCTGGTACTTATTACTTACTTTTCTCTCTCTTTATTTTTTTTTCTTTCATGTGATTATGCTTTTAGTTGAATCCATTTTTGTACGGACATATTCTTATTTAACCTCTTAATTTGGTCTGGAATTTGTGGCTTGGATTAGAACTTATAAACATTAATGACTAGACCAAGACAAATTTTACGTAGACTCTCGTTTGTCTTGAATATATCAAAAGTTTTGTTTATTATCCGAAACTGAATATATCAAAAGTTTGGTGCTAGTTTGGGCATTTGGCATATTTGGATTCGAGGCTGAGCTGTTGAGTTCAAGATGCTTTTGTGGAACAATAGCTGATGGGTATTTTGGTGAAATAACTTGTTGTAGGTTGAAGCCAAGAAGGAGACATTTACCTCTTTGGGTGATTTGCTGGACAATTCAGACAAACCTGTGTTGGTTGACTTTTATGCAACCTGGTAAATTTGATTTCTTTCTATCCTATTTCAATTTTCCTTTTTTCCTGGAAAAGAGTTACACTGAGAAGATTGTTTGTAATCATATTGCATTTACAAGATCACCCAATTGTTATAATGCAGGATCACTTTATTTGAATGGCTTCTCTTTTGAGATATATCTGCAAATATATAGTTCTTTTTAGTAAATGTCAGAGTTGATGTAAAGGAAGGTTGTCATCCATAAGGTTACTCACTAGGTGGGACAACTAAATTCGACGTTTCTTGTTCTCTTGGCCTTCTGAGGATCTTGTATTGTAGAACATAATTACATTGAAATTTGTTACCAAGTAATAGTATAACCTGGTGACAACGGCATCAATCCTCAGGGAAGGAGGTTCAAACCTGTAAAAACTAGCTATGATCTTCAAAGATTGCTTAAGGGAAGGTTGATTTGAAAAGTAAATGAAGTACAAATATGACGAATAGATTACTCAATAAATATATGTGCTAAAATTAGAGGTTCCACTTTTGGAATATGAAATGAAGGTAAATTCCTTTTATAAGTCAATTGAAATACGCAGTAAATGGAGATTCTAATTGGAAATGAAGACAATTTAAGCAATTTTTAAATGTATATATATGAAGTTATATTTCTTTCTAGTATTCTTTACAACTAGGATTGTCTACAATGAATTAGGACTCCCACCTATACAAAACAGGGGTCAAGGTGAAATTAAATTAGATTGGAAAAATTAAATAAAATAAAGAACTCACACACGTTAGCTACTCAAAATAGGAACACTCATAACAATGAGAAAAGTATGAAATGCAATATGGTTAAGATTGTGCTAGTAGAATGGACAATATGCAAAATGAGCTTGGAATGAGAACCGCACTGCCTTCAATCTCTTACAAGAATATTTTTTATAGACATTTCTAGGAGTTACATGACACAAGTGGTTGGGTGTTAACTGCATGCCCAATTAATGATTTTAGTTGAGTTTGGTTAGCAAACTTTGAGTAATTGGGTTTCTTCATTACTTCAACTACTTGGATTTCTTGTATGTTAATTGCATGACACAAGTTCTTGTATTTTTAATTGCATACCCAATTAATGATTGTAACTGAGTTTGTTAGCAATCTTTGATTAATTAGGTTTCTTCACACGTGCACCGACTTCTCGACCAATTTTGATGTTGGATTCTTCAGATTTTGTTTTGTGTCATTAACTACAAAAGTTTAGCTCTTTGACTGAGCTTTTCAAAATGATCAAGCACGCAACCAAAATCTGTAGCTTGAGTTATGTTAAAAATATTGAAGCATGTTCAAGTTGCGTGGTAATTGTGAACATGTCCACTACCAGGTAAGTATTGACCCTCGAAACGTTCAAATTGTAAAATCTTCGTCAAATTCATTCTTGTATAGTTTCGCATCAGCTTTTCTTAGATACATAAACCTCAGCAATTCATTATCTAGTTGAAAATTATGTCCAAATTACGAGACCAGCATCTAAACAATCAACATATATATATGTATTTAAACCAATGGCATAAGCTGGTTTAATAAATTAAAATTTGGGCATATGCAATTAACGCCCAGCTCTCAAAGATATCTATAAATAGGTGTCCTGTAGAAGCTTTAAGGCTGCTTAGTTACAATTCCAAGTGTACTATGCATATTATTTATCCTATTCCTGTAATAACCTTATTGCATTCTACATTTTTCTCATTGATACGAGTGTTCTTCTACTTTATTATGAGTAGCTAAATTTAATTTTGCTAAGGTGAATCCCTTGGTATTGGAATAAAGATTTATTAATTAAATATTCCTACTTGTATGTTAATGAAAATATATAGACATATATGTTATATATTTTTTTTCCCTTTATTTATCTAGTTTATCCTTAATCCCTCTCTTGTATAGGTGGGGTTCTTCATTATTGTAGACAATACTTGTAATAATGAATACTTGAATCCTTCTAGCCAAGGAGCATGGTCTAACTGACTCTTCTTATATAGGAATCTTGATTCATTATAGACAATCTATGGCAATTTGCACAATAAAAATACTTGAACCCATCTAGTATAAGAGCATAATCTGCCTCTTGTATTCCAATTTAAAGAAAAGAAATATAACTCAACTCCACACACACACACACACACACACATACACACACACATATATATTTAAAAGAGCTTAACTTGTCTTAATTGGAATCGCCTTTTGTGTGGGTCATATTATTTTACTTTGACATTTATGCATTTTGCAATACAAACTAATTTTTGGATGTGTCAAGGTATTGTGGAGAACTTAGATTGTACTCCCAAGTGTAAGAATGTCAAAATAATAATATAACCCAGTGAGAATGAATTTGATCCTCAAAAGGTTTAAAGCCTGTAAAAACCAACAATATTTTCTAAAGATTGCTTAAGGAAAGATAACTATGATAAGTAAATGAAGTAATAAGATTATTAAAAGTATATATCCATGGTTAGAGGTTGTGATAAGAAATAGAGATATATTTTTAACTCTTTTTATAACTCAATTGGAATCCACACAAATGGAGGTTCCAATCAGAAATGAAGACAATTTAAGCTCTTCTAAAATACATATATATGAAATGGATTTGGATTCTCTTCTCACCTCAGTTATTACTCATCTTTTACTGATCTCTTGACACATAAGCATTACAATGAATGGGTGGTTAGAATGTGACTGCTTGTAATTGTTTTCCACAATTACTTTATCAACAACCAATCTATGTTTTAAAAAGGTGAGGAATAGTTGAGGTAAGGAGAGGATTCAAGTCTGAAATCAATTATCTCTTTCTCTTTTAGTGGATTACCGGAGGTAAACTGTTACAAGTATTTGTTATGTCAATTGCCAAAGGTTGTTTACAATTAATCAAGATTCCATTACCAGAATGGTTGGTTAGATTATGTGCTTTGGCTAGAAGGATTCAAGTATTAAATTTTTATTAAAATTGAAAAAGAAAATATTCTGGTTTGCAGGTGCGGTCCTTGTCAATTCATGGCTCCGGTCCTCAATGAAGTTGGTGCTGCTTTGAAAGATAAGATTAGGGTAGTAAAAATTGACACTGAGAAGTACCCTAAAATTGCGGATAAATACAGAATAGAGGCGTTGCCTACTTTCATCTTATTTAAGGATGGGAAACCCCATGATCGCTTTGTAAGTTGATCTAGTATCTCCTTTGTTACTTTTTTTTTTTTTTTTTTTATATATTTTGTATATTTTTAAATTCAACTTTGACATCTTTTTATAACCTTCTTTTACTTTGTGAAAGTACATGAAAGTGTCACGCGGCCATACCTGGTAAATATAGTTATATGATTGAGTTTCTAGTTCTAGGAATGCTGAAATATACAGTACAAAGAACTTGCAAAATTTCATCATATTGTAGGATGGTTTTCCCTATGGTCTCTTTGTACATTTTGAAAGTGTATAAAAGTGTCATGAGACAATTATGAAAAACCTGTAGGAGTTCTCTTGCTTATCTGGTCAATTGCATTAGATACAAGGTCTGGTTGGTGGACACTAACCTGATGTTTGGAATTTTTTTTTGTTGTATCATGAGCTTTTACATTCTTTGAGTCTGTTATATTCTACGTAATTATGGGGTATTGCCTAATATGGCCACAAGATTTGTTGTTTGGCATTGGACATGTCATACATGCAAATAGTATAATCACCAATAATGTTAATGAAAATCTTGCCATGTTGGATTTTTTTTTTCTTTTTCCTTTTGCTTTTTTTGTCATTTCTCTAGCCATTGACCAAGTCTTGATATATGTGCTGAATTTGAAGTTTGTCAATGATTTAGTTGTCGATTATTTTTTCAGGAGGGCGCTTTGACTAAAGATCAGCTCATCCAGCGCATTGAAGATTCATTAAGTGTTAAGCAATAGGTTGTGGTGAGACTTCGTTTGTGTTGCTTTTTGTAGTTAAAATTTGCTTAAATAAGTCTAAATACTGAACAAGACCCTTTAAATAACCTTCTTCCCGTCAAGGCTTCACTCATGTTTTCTTTTTTGATTTTTTTTTTTTTTCTCAGGTTTTACCAGGAAGCTGAGGTAATCAAGTTGGTCAATTTGAATGCTGAATTTGGTAAATGAAGAATTCACAGTAATACCATATTTTTCTTCATTTGAGTAATTGTTATTGTACCTAAATTTTAAATTTATTTCATTCAGGTTATCCTGTTCATTTAATAGAAGACAAATTTTGATCGACCTATTGGTTGAACTACAGGGAATTCGTAAAGTGTTTGCATTTGCTTCAATATTTTGATGCGAATTTTAACATTATGATGATTCCTTCTCCTTGTCAAAGTCCTTGGCAAAATCCATCATCAATAATTGAAAGAATAACAGTATTTTTAGATCCTCTGAGATGTTGTGTGACATGTGGTGCATGTTCAAGAGTTATTTCTTTTTTTATATATTATATATGTATTTTTTTTTTTTATCAATTAATCATAACTGTATGTTTGTTTAAGTAAGAGTATCTGTGTGTAATGCCTAGACAAAGGCTATTGGTTGATTAAGGAATACCTGCAGCCATTAGAGAAGGAATTGTCTTCTAGAATTTGCGCTCTTCTGCATTCATTCATGGAGGGGTACAATTACAAACAGTCCCTCTTTAGCTAACTTAGAAGACAAATCATATAAATTGTGATTTAGGCATCAAAATTCATTTGTTTGTTTATGGGTAGGAAATTGCTTCTGGGCTTCACTTTGCACCTGCCTCCAAAATATTTCTGGATACTTTGTTTTTCTTCCTTCATTAAAATTTGTATTCAGTTTTTATAAATTATTATTTATTAACAAAGGATATATTTCTCATAGACAATTTTTGGATTTCATGTCTTATCACTACTATGCATTTAACAAAAAGTTTTTGGATTTGTATACCTTTTTATATCTATTTTGTTCGATTCGATAATATTTGTTTAGGTTCTTATCAAAGAAAAAATTAAAATAAATTAAAGTTGGGGAATTTAGCAAAATTGCTCAAAAACAAACTTGAAATTGCAAGAGTACCCATCCTCTACTCACTTTTACATTTTATACCCAAACCCTTTTTTTTTTTGGATAAAAGTGCCCTCATTATCTTCTTCTTCTTCACACGGCTCTCTTCTTCATTTCTTTTTATTTTTTTTACTTCTTCACATTTCTCTTAACTCTTCTCCATAGATCTCTTACCAAAAGTAAGTTATGTAAATCTTTGTTTCTCATATCCCTAAACTCCCACCTTTGTAAAATTATTCAAAGCATCTCACAAACTCCCACATTAAAAAATTTCAAGGTTAGTATTAAATTTTCATTTATACTACAATGGTTTAATGGTTCACATGTTTCTGAGTTTTCAATCAATTTTGGACGTTTTGCATTCCTTCATACTCTATCTAAAAAATGAAGGATGGATTTATCAAGTGTTTTTTTTTTCATCGAGTCGGCATGATGAAATTTTTATCGGGTCGGCATGATGAAATTTTCATCGGCTGACATGATGAAATTATCCTATGAAAAATTCCTAAGTCGTACATTGATATAAATAATGTGGACACTTCATTTCTCTATGACAATGAATACGATGGGGCATGAGATGTTACTTAGCAAGCCCATTTTTCACAAGCATATCACAAACCCTATCAACTAACTTTGAAGTAAAAACTACACCATGGGAAATGATTCAACTTTTTTTTTTTTTTTTTTTTTTTTTTCTGTATAGCAGTATAGAAATGGGTCCTTGTATCAAGAGTAGCTTCTCCTGATAAATTGGGGCATGAGATGCCTAGGTCGCCTGACAATCCACCCTGGGCCTCCGGGTGACTCTACAAGCTTTAATTTTTGGGGTTGGATTAGCAGTTGATGCATAGTGGGAGTAATGGCTGGTGGCAGGGTGTTGTCACTGGTGTTGGCATTTCTGGAATATGGATGCATTGCTTGCTTGTCTTGATTGTCCATAGAGAAGACATTAGGGCTTGCAAAGATTGGGTTCGCAACAAATTGTTTGATGTTATATCCAAAGTTTCTTTATGCCTAGATGATGATGCCATAGTTGTGACTAAAATTGTAGATGTTGATTGTATTTTGGTTAGTTTCATCATTATTCATGTTTGAAGATGGAATGGTATAGGAGCTGTTGCCACTATTTCAAGACAGAATTCATACTATGATAAAAAGTACCAACCAAGCAAGAGTACTCAAAACAAGTTGAATAGTCGAAGAAGAAAGGAAGGGACAACAATTTTTTGTGAAAGATCATAACTGCATTCAGATCTATTTATAATAAGATAGACTATAATGATTGTTATATCGAAATCTGTTTTTCTCAAAAAGTGCACTTACACTTACCAAATGCCATTAAAGTAATCTATAATAGGTTTAACTTTATAGTAAGGATTGTATTATTGATTCTTTACTAAAAATAGGCATTGTAGATTTCTTTTGGCTTTAATTGCAAAATCCCATACTCATTTCATTCTTGAACATATCTACTATAACAATTGTTATAACGAAATCTGTTTTACTCACAAAGACACACTTACACCTACCAAACAGCGTTAAAATAATATATAATAGGTATAACTTTATTGTTAGAACACGTACGTACAGTATTGCATTATTAAATTTTTGCTAAATATAGGCATTGTAGATTTTTTTGCTTTAATTGCAAAATATTATAGCCATTTCATTTTTTGAACTTATCTATGTGTTGTCATAATCAATCTTTTCATTTCTTTTATTGTTTAATTCATTTTTGAACCTATCTACTGTACCGATCGTTATACCGAAACATGTTTTACTCACAAAGACATTTACATCTATCAAACGGCATTATAAGTAATTTATAATAGGTATAACTTTATAGTGAGAACATGTGTCGTGTGTTGCATTATTGAATGTTCGCTAAATGTGGGCGTTGTGGATTTTTTTTGCTTTAATTGCAAAATCTCATACCCATTTCATTTTTGAACTCATTTATATATTGTCATAATCAATCTTTTTATTCCTTTTATTGTTTAGCTCATCTTAAACTTATTTACTATAACTATTGTTATAGTGAAATCTATTTTACTCATAAAAACGCACTTGAACCTACTAGTAATCTATAATAGGTGTAATTTTATAGTTTGACACTTGTCATGTTGCATTATTGAATTTTTGCTAAGTATACATATTGTAGATTTTTTTTTGCTTTAATAGCAAAATCTCATACCCATTTTATTTTTGAACTTGTTTGTATATTACCATAATCAATCTTTTCATTCATTTTATTGTTTAGTTCATTCTTGAACTTAATTGTACTATGTAAAATGACGTGTTATGTGAGTTGTAACTATATCTCATAATTTATATGGTGGTTACAACTCATATCATATCATTTCGACAGTCTAACATTAATCAAAATAAAAATAGAAATATATTACATCTACTCGAGTAGAGACTAGAATTGGACGACATATAGTTGCTTTTGATTATAATGTATTTGAAATTAAATTGAACCTCTTTTGAATCTAACAAATTATGAAATTGTGTTTATTATTGATATATGGAAAACAATTTCTTTAAAAAAAATTCAAATAACAATTTTGCTCAAAGTGTCTTGAAAACAATTTTACAACTTTTAAATTTCAAATTAATTTCATAACCATATTAAAAGAATGAACAGATAAAACATAACGAGGTTTGTCTAATTAAAATGGAAACAACTTTTTGAAAAATTTGCACGTAACCTACTTGCCGTTAGTGCCTGACCATAGTTGACTGTTAGAGAAGGGTAATTTAGTTATTTTCACTTAATTTTTAAGGTTTTAAAATAAATATAAACATAAAAAAAAAAGTTAAAATGGATCTCCACCATCGAATTATGGAAGATGGAGATCAAATAATAATTTTAAAAATTATAAAATAATATATGGGTCTCCACATTCAAATTGAAAAAAGAATTTTAAGAAAAAGGATATTGATAAAAAATATATATATATATTCAGATTCAATTTGGACCGTCCATTAGATCTAATGGAGGTCCAGATTGAATATGAACCAATTTGAAACAAAAAAAACAAAAAAAAAGGAAAATTTTTAGATTCAATCTGGACCGTCCATCAAGTCTAAATTGGATTTTGACAGTCCTCCATCCATGGAGATCTCTCCATGGACGAACCTTCGCCGCCGCCGAACGAGAGAGATGAGGGAGGCTAGGCGGGGGAGATCGATCCTCCCTCGTTCGCAGCGGGGAGGTCGAACCTCCCCCGTCTACGGGTGCCTCCCCATTTGCAAACAAGGTGGGTTCACTCCGTTTGCCCTCCACGTTCGGCGAACGGGGAGCTTGTTGCCTCACACGCGCAATGAGGGAGTCTCGACCTCCCCTGCCTCCCCCGTTTAGCAACGGCAAACTTCCCTCGTTTGCAACGGGCGTCTCCCCGTTTACAAACAGGGTGGGTTCATCCAGTTTGCCCTCTTGGTGCCTCCCACGTGCAACGAGGGAGTCTCGACCTCCCTCACCTCCCCCGTTCGGCAATAGGGGAGGTCCATCCATGGATCTCTCCATAGATAGAGCTCCATCTATACAGAGATCTTCATGGATGGAGTGTATAACACCCCCTGACCCGACCCGCCATGGATTGATCCAAGGAGCGCTACCCGGCTTTAAAACTTTCTAAACTTATTATAATTTGAAAACTTTATAAATTTGTAAACTAAATCTCTTGTATTTTAAAATCCCTTTATAGTGAGCCCATCAAAACTTGTTTGAAAATTTTTGCCAGAGTTTCCTCTGTTTTTCCGACTTTCTAGAAATTCAGTTTTCAACAAAAACTCTAGTAATATAAGATTCAACACTTCAAAATTCATTCCTCAATCATATGCGCACTCTGCCGTATAGTGCGACTTCCCAAATATTTTCAATAAAACAATACATCATTTACGATTTACAAATTTCTGAAAAATATAAACCATTAAACAAAGATTTACAAACATGTAAAAACTCAGATATTATTAACTTTACAAACTTCTGTATATGCATGCTTAACTGAATATAATATACAAACTATATAACTACCTAAAGGTATAGTGACTCTGAATCTTCGTCTGCAGCTACCTCCTCCTTTAGTCTCTATCTTCGCTGGTATCTTTATTATCTACGCGTGATAAAATCAACGCGCTAAGCATATCGCTTAGTGGGTGTACACTAAACTTATTTATCGAAATCACTAAATAAATTTCAAAATAAAATGTCATAATAGTATCATATAAAAACATATCATTATTCAACTCAATCAATGAAATGAATCATAGGAAATCAATTTCTAAATTCGCTTATAACCATTTTATTCAAATTCATTTCAATTCTGGCCCTTTGGTATACTCAACATAATTTTCTGGACTGGAATATGGGCCGTTCGACATCGACCACTCGGTGGCTGCTCGTCGAACATAACTCCCAACCCTAGGACCAGCACTTGGGGTCTGTTCCATCCAAGGGTGGTACGTATAACTCCCTACCCTAGGATCGGGTATACGATATCCTTAGGGAGGTACATAATATCGATATCATAACTCCCTACCCCAGGGCAAATCCTTAGGGAGGTACATAATATCAAGATCAATATCAATATCGGTGCAGTACTGCTGAAATAACCCAGCTGGTATACCAACCTCCTATATTCATTTTTTATGTTCAAGTTGTTGGGATTTATGCTGTAAAGCTTGTAATTGTAAATGGTTAAAGACAATAATAAGAATTATTCAGATTATCATTCAAGTTCATAAAATGTTTTATATTCAGTAATACATTCGTATTGTGCAAGAACATCCTAGATTACAAGATGTAATCTCATAATGAGTATATAATGGTCATATACAGAGAGGATTCATTTTGAGACGTGCAATCTGAAGAGTCTGTAGAGAGCGAACAAAGCTGGGTACTTTGTTTATGATTGATCTACTGCTGCGGTCCATTCTGTAAAGTACGGTGGTCTTATCCTAGACCGCTTATGTAGTTGACATGAGAATGAAGGCACCTTATATGATGAGATCATATAGGAATGGGCCACGATTTATATGAATCTCTCACCAAGATCCGTTAGTAGATGAGATTCATATATAATCGATAAACGATGGGTATTTATAAGTGATCTTAATCCTGAGTGTCTTATCGACTCCTTCAAGTTGGATCGTGGCTTTTGATTTACCATGAGTGAGGTTGATGAGAATCTCGACCAATACCTCCGTATCTTGGAGTTACGGTTTGGCTTGTGGCTGGGAAGGTTTGAACACAATAGTGGAATCCACTCCTTCTTGATTGAAGTAGATGAGTAGTTCCTTTAAGGGTTGATTCGGGGCTTGAACGATTATGAGCGCTCTCCTTCTTCCGCGAGGAAGACAGGATTTAATTGTTCATTAGATAATCAATGGTACTTAAAGGAAAATATATTTTTAGAGGAGTATAACGGACTTTATGACCCAGCTCTAGTTATGAACTATTTGTGGAGGATCACACTATATGCAATCAGCTATATCAATGGACACTGAGACTTTAGATTATATAAACACGTCTACAGTTCTGAGAGTGTAGCCTCGGGTTTTTAGTGGAATAACTCCGATGTTAATAATCGTAAAATATTAATTAAAGAGTTTTAATTAATATTACTAAGTATTATTGGAGCTCAAAACTGTGGGTCCATTAGGTCCCCTTACTAGCCCTTATGGTTGTTGGTAATGAAGGTCACGGTAGATTAATTGGATGGTCCAATTAATAGTGTTACGAAAGTAATGCGATTTAAATAAAAGAGAATAATTAAATAATGTGATTATTTAATTAATTAAATATTTAATAAAATAATAGAAATTAATAATTATTAATTATTAATTCTATTTATTAAATATGAGGTCATGTGATTAAATAATGACTAGGACAAAAGAATTAAAATAATTAGATTATTTTAATAGTCCAAAAGGTCACAGGTTCAAGTCTTTAGGGAGACTAAAAAATAAATAGGATTTAGAATCCTATTTTGACTTGGTCAAATTAAAACCCTAAAGGACTATTATATAAGTGTTATATAATTAGAAAAAATCTAACCGAGCACACAAGTGAAAAAAAATATAGAATTCGGCCACCAAAGAGAGAAGAAAAGGAAAAAAAAAAAAAAATTTCTGACTCGCCCATCTTTTGCAGGATTCGGCCGACATTCTTTTCACATGACCTCTATGTAACATCCCTAATTTCGAAAAATTAATTTTGAATATGTGGATAAAATATTTGTGAGTTGAGGGGTGTAAACGTAATTAAATGTATGTTTATTTTTATGGTTTTCAGGTGGACCAGATGGAACGGTCCAGAACTGATGCATGAAGGAAAAAGGAGTGAAAAACTGGGGCAATGTGTACCGCGACCCCTCACCGCGACCACAGATCGCGATGAGCTGCTCGCGACGAAAAATAGCATTTTTGGGCAGTGAGCAATGACACGCTCAAACGCGTGGGAATAAATCCCAAGTGTAGGATGTGTCGAAGTAATAATATTTCCGTAAGTACGGAGTCGAATCCACAAGAAAGTGGTGGAACTAATTCTAAAACTAGAGATTATACTAAAGCGGTAAAATAAATCAAGTTTGTTGTTTTTGGGTTTTTAATTAAAATATAATTAACTACTAATACAATTAAATAAAGCGAGACAGATTAAATGGAAGATAATGCTAGGTGGTCACACGGTTCCAATACCGAATAAGGAAATATATTGACTATTATGAAGCACGTTATTAACATGATAAGACTTCTTCAACTAAGGCCACACCACATTGTATTGCTCCCGCAATGGCATGGTATGTGAATTCAAGCGAATACACCTATTGGTCCTGGAGTGCAATTAATTGAAAACCATAGTTAATCTAATGCAAAGGTTAATTAAGTAATTTCTTATCGAAACTAACCTAGTATTGATTCTTGAGTCAATTAAGCCCTATTGCAATTTCAATGATTTCTCATATAATATTACAATAAATATTAAATCGGTTCTCATCAAAGAGCATGCAATCTACTTTCGCAATTGCAAAACACAAGAATTGGGCACAAAGTAATAATATAAAATACGCTCAAAATCAATATCATGTATTACAATAAATATCAAATCGGTTCTCATCAAAGAGCATGCAATCTACTTTCGCAATTGCAAAACACAAGAATTGAACACAAAGTAATAATATAAAATACGCTTAAAATCAATATCATGAAATAATATACAAAATATATTCATAATCAATAAAATCCAAATTCGTTCATGGTTCAGAAAACCACCTAACAACAAAACTAGCTACTCATATAATCGAAATAACAAGAAGATAGGAAAAGGGATGTGATACAACCCATTCGGAGACGTGTAGGGTCGAAATCTGCTTTGGTCCGGCTGAGACTTCTCTTCCGCAAATCTTTGTCTTCTCTTGATGAACAATCGATATAATTCGTAAAACTAATCTTGTGTTGGTGTTTGATGATGATGGTTGGTGTTTTGGAGAGTGAAGAATGGTGAAAATTGGCCCTAGGCCGCAGCTAAGAGCTGCTGGAACGAACCCAGCTGAACTCTCTGTCTTGGATCCCCTATTCTCCTCTTTTTTTGATATCCCTTTTGATTCACAAATGGGGGCTATTTATAGGAGATGTCAGGTTCACGCGTATACGATACTATTCATTGACTGTTCACAAATGAGTACTGTTCACGCGTATACGATACTATTCATTGACTGTTGACTGTGGCATTACTGTTTACGGCGGCATTACTGTTCATGGCGGCATTACTATTCATAATGTACTATTCATACTGTTCACGTGTATGGTACATCTGCAATTTAATCCACTAAAGCTTCCTCGATAAGCTCCTATGCCTCATACCAAGAATACATGTCCCGAATTACCCGGTTTTGCTTCGGCTCATCGTGTATTCACATTAATTCACGGGGCTCACCTAATATCTGCACATACTCACAAAATACATCAAACGTACCAAAAATACTCAAAAATACAATTAAAAGAAACGATCCAAGGGTCGTAAATATATAACAATAAATGACCGATCAAGCAACGCGACCTGGTCACCGCGACCACAGATCGCGCTGACTGGCTCGCGATGAAAAATTGAAAAACCTGGCAGTAAGCATCGCGACCACCATCGCGACCAGGGTACCGCGATGGGTGATC
Organism: Xanthoceras sorbifolium; assembly: GCA_003430845.1. Taxonomy (NCBI): domain Eukaryota; kingdom Viridiplantae; phylum Streptophyta; class Magnoliopsida; order Sapindales; family Sapindaceae; genus Xanthoceras; species Xanthoceras sorbifolium. Next base: position 8,740,288 of record CM010617.1, on the reverse strand, counting down.
GCGATAAAGGCGGTGGAGTTGCTCCAGTGAGCAACGCGACCTGGTGGCTCGACCACAGATAGCGACGACGGTCGCGATGACTGAAAAATTATAAAAAAAATAAGTCATCGCAGAAATCTCCAGAAAAGAGAAAGGGAGACCGAGAAAGAGACGAAAAGAAAGAAAAGAAGAGGAAGAGAGAGAAGAAGAAGAAGAAGAAGAAGAAGAAGAAGAAGAAGAAAAGAAGAAGGAGAGAAGAGAAAAGGAAAGAGGAAGAAAAAGAAGAAAGGAAAAAGAAAATCCAGAAGAACAATTAGTCGAAAAACAAAAAACCAGGTTGGTGTACACTGCTATTTTGAGTTTAGTTTTCAGATTCAAATGGATTTGATTGAATTTAAATTACAGAATTTCGATTATATTAATTTTAATGATTTTGATTTATGACATATAGTATTATTACGTTCTGTTTTCTGTTATTTAGATGTTTTTGAATATTTTGGTTTACAAATGTTGATAAGTATTGATTTTGGAATAATTGAAAGGATTTCTGTTTGATAAAATATATGCAATTATGCTTTTGGATTCGTTGAAATTGATAATTGATGGAAATTGATTTGTATTGAGTTGAAAATGATTTTGGTAACAATAACTGTGAATTACGTTATTATATATGTGTTTATATGATTTTAATTTTCAGAACATTCTAATAGAATCGAATTTCGTTTATAAAGTGAGTTTTTGAATTAATCATTGTATGAACAATGTTTTGAAAATGATTCTGACTTAGTTTGAAATGAAAAGAAAACAAATTGAATAGAGGATATGATGAAAACGGTCCTAGGATACTTGGACATAGGAAATGGATATAGGAAGTTGGTATACCAGCTGGGTTATTACTGTCGTACTGCACCGTTATTACTTGTGACTGTTGTAGCGGGGCAATCCCGGACTTCACATTGAGATCAGTGATTGTTGTAGCGGGGCAATCCCGGACGTTACACCAAATACCAGTGATTGTTGTTGCGGTGTAATCTCGGACAATCACACCGAATACCAGTGATTGTTGTAGCGGGGCAATCTCGGACAATCATACCGATACTTGTGACTGTTGTAGCGGGGCAATCCCGGATGTCACATTGAGATCAGTGACTGTTGTAGCGGGGCAATCCCGGACGTTACACTGATATTACAAATATTAGACCCATATTCCAGTCCATAAAGTATGTTGAGTATTCTAGAGGGCCAGAATTGAGAATGACTTGCAAAGAAATGATTATAAAAGAATTGATGATTTGGTTTTGCATGGATTATTAATTGTATCGAGAGGTTTATATTGAATTGATTTCATCACTTTTATTTCTGTAAATGATTTATATTTGATAATATAGTGATATTTTATTGTGCAAAACTATTTATGATTTCGACAATTGAGTTTAGTGTACACCCACTAAGCTATATGCTTAGCGCGTTGATGTTTATCGCGCGTAGGTAACAAGGATATTGGGAAAGCAAAAGATTGAAGAAGAGGGAGTTGCAGGCAGATCTTCAGAGTCACAGTCACCACATTTTGGGTAGATATATATATATATATATATATATATATTCCTGTATAAAGTAATTAGTTTTGCATGCATATACAGAAAACTTGTAATTGAGTTATATAAGTATGTTCCGTAATTATGTGTTGTAACTAATTGTTTTATGAATTCTATTTTCAATTACAAAAGAATGTAACTAAGCAATTATGAATTATTTTATTTTAAAAACTGTTTGAAAGTCGCACTAAACGGTAGAGTGCGCATTTGAATGAAATGATATTTGAAGTGTTGTGGATTTTATGTGATTTGAGTTTTATTTGAAAACAGGTTTTGGGAAATCAGAAAAATAGAGGGAACTCTGCTGAAATTTTTTTAAAATAAAGTTTGATGGGCTCACTAGAAACACATTTTTAAAATACAAGTTATATGATTTTCACTGGTTTGTACTTTATAAAGTGAAGTAAGAAAAGTTTTGAAAACCCGGTAACGCTACCTGGGTCAATCCAGTCGGGTCGGGTCAGGGGGTGTTACACTCCATCTCTTGCCGTGACGTGCCCACACACACGTTGTTAGACCGCGAGTCATAGCTCGGAAGATCTAGTGGTAGATCGAGGAATCAGAAAAAAGGTATGTAGTTTCTAAAGTCTTTTTTCTGCGTATATACAGGAATTCGTTCCTGATTGAAAAAGGTTTTCAATATAAGAAAAATTTTTGAAACCCAATTCCGCATGTTATACGATAATCAAAATCTTTTCTAAAATTCTCTTCAATTGGTATCAGAGACTTTAGTTCTAAGTTCATGTATATACGCAAAAGAAAAAGAGAAAACTACATATTTCATGTTTATTTTTACTTTGCTTTTTGATTCTTGATCTATATTATTGTGTAGGCACAAATCTAATATGATTGTATAATTTTAAAAACGTAATTGGTCGTTAATTATATAGTGAATGGGTTATAGGATGAATTTTTATTTTTTTGGCCAATTGTTTATGGCAAAAAGTTTTTTTTGTATTGTTATTCTTGTAATCGATTTGCCCTACAAAGAGTCAAAGAAGCGGATGATGCGAAGAAGAAATAAAAAAAAAATGATTGCACAGCCCTAAGGGCAGCGGCCGCGCGCTAGCCGTGCACGCTCGCGTTCAAGCGCTGGCGGCCGCGAGCCCCAGCGGCAGCGCCCAGCGCACGGGGGTTGCTGTCGCGTTTGCGCTGGGGCTGTTTTTCGTGTTTTTTGCAAACGATTTTTTGCTGATTTTTCTGAAAAAATATTATTGAATATTTTCTGGAAAAAGTGTAGAAAATTGGAGCGAAAAACCGTGGGCAAAACAACCCAAGAACGCGAGCGAAAGCGCGGCTCGCGCGAGGGCCGCGCGCACCTTGCGTGCGAGCGGCTACGCTGCTGGCAGCCGCACTTTTCCACGCATTAGAGTTGTTTAGGATTTGATCTTGACCTAGGGTGCGAGTTAAGGTAATACGTGGACCTCTGGAAAAGATGTTGACTTTTGACAAAAATCAAGTTTGACTTGATTAGGAAAACGAAGACAAGAAGAATTCAACTCGAAGAAGAACTCTTGAAGACCAAGGAATGCCTTGGGAATACAATTGTAATTAGAGTTGTTTAAGTTAGATAACCCATGTCACTTGGTCAATTACGTATGCTTTATTTATTTTCATGTGATGATAATATGAATGTTAAAGCATTGTCATACATATGAATATCATCTAGATTAGGTGTGCCTACACATGCATAATAATATGTCATGCATAATTGTCATATTATATTGTTTTATTTTAATGAGATTAAAATAGGAAACAATTTCATAAATGGCAATTAAATAATGGATTTAGTTTTTAGGAGTAAAAACTTGGTAATATCCATTAATTAACTAATCAACAAATTAAAGAGTTTAATTAAAAAGATTAGTTAAGTTTTTATCATTAATTAAGATTAATTAGATTAATTACTTGATTAAAAAGAATCGAATAATAAGATTAGTTTTTATGAGTAAAAACTTGGTAAATCTCATTAATGACTAATCAACCAATTAAAGAGTTTAATTAAATTGATTAGTTTGGTTCTTACATTAATTAAGATTAATAAAATTAATTACTTAATTAAAAAAAACCAAATAATAAGATTAGTTTTTAGGAGTAAAAACTTGGTAAGTCTCATTAATAACTAATCTATATATTAAAGTGTTTAATTAGATTAGTTAGGTCCATTTAATGTTAGATTTAATTTGATTAAACATTAATGACATAATTGGACCAAATAATGTGATTTAGTTTTAATAGTTAAAACTTGGTAATTTCACATTTAATTTCTAGTTTATTTAAATAGTTTATGTAAATTAGAAATTAAAATAATAAATTATATTTTAAGAGTTAAAATTGAATAATTTATTATAACTAGTAAACTTAGATTTTATATTAGCCGTAGAATCTAAGTAAAGACTAAAAACATAGAATTTTAGAAATTCTTAATTTAAAGAAAATGAGAAATTACGCTGAACCTACCTGGGGTTTGTAATTCTACAGCTAGAAACAACTTTTCCAAAAATTGACAACAAACCCCCCTCCAGTTATCTTTGACCGTTAAAAATTGACAGTTGACCAACTTAAACAGTGAAAAGACGAAAATACCCCTAGAAAAAGACAAGGTCAGGGGTATTTTTGTCTTTTTGAATTTTTTAAATTTAATTTTATTAAATAAAAATTAAAGAAATTAAGAAAAAATATCATCCCTCCATCTTTAAAATAACGGACGGTTAAGATTTATTTAAAAAATTAAAATAATAATAATAAAAAAATTAATTAAAATAAAAAATTAATTATAATTATGTAAATTCATTTTTTAGATTGAATTTCAATCGTCCATCAAGATTAGTGGACGGTGGAGATCCAATCTAAAAAAAAAAAAAAAAATTTTGAAAACGAAGAACCCATCTCTCTGGGTTCTTCGTTTTCAACGAAGAACCCAGATTGGAGGGTTCTATGAATTAGAAAAAAAAAAAAAAAAAATTTGAAGAACCCAGTTTCTGGGTTTCTTCGAAGAACCCAGAAACTGGGTTCTTCGAAGAACCCTTCTGGGTTCTTCGAACGAACCCAGAAGGGTTCGATTCGAATCGAACCCTTTTGGGTTCGAATTAGAAAAAAATAAAAAACGAACGAACCAAGAAGGGTTCGAATTAGAAAAAAATAAAAAATTGAAGAACCCAGTTTCTGGTCGAACCCTTCTGGGTTCGTTCGAAGAACCCAGAAGGGTTCGAATTAGAAAAAAAAAAAATTGAAGAACCCAGTTTCTGGGTTCTTCGAAGAACCCTTATGGGTTCTTCGAACGAACCCAGAAGGGTTCGAATTAGGAAAAAAAAAAAAAATTTGAAGACGAAGAACCTAGAAACTGGGTTCTTCGAAGAACCCTTATGGGTTCTTCGAACGAACCCAGAAGAGTTCGAATTAGTAAAAAAAAAACAAAAATTAAAAAAAAATTAAAATTTTTTTTTTTTTTGAAGAACCCAGAAAATGGGTTCTTCGAAGAACCCTTCTGGGTTCGTCAAACGAACCCAGAAGGGTTCGAATCATTCGAACCCTTCTGGGTTCTTCGATTTCCCCCAAAAATTTTTTTTTTTTTTTTTTGTGGAGATCCATTTTTCAGATTGGATCTCCACCGTCCACTAATCTTGATGGACGATTGAGATTCAATCTGAAAAATAGATTTATATAATTATAATTAATTTTTTATTTTTAATTAATTTTATTATTATTATTATTTTAATTTTTTAAATAAATCTTAACCGTCCGTTATTTTAAAGATGGAGGGATGAGATTTTTTCTTAATTTTTTTAATTTTTATTTAATAAAATTAAATTTAAAAAATTTAAAAAGACAAAAATACCCCTGACCTTGTCTTTTTCTAGGGGTATTTTCGTCTTTTCACTGTTTAAGTTGGTCAACTGTCAATTTTTAACGGTCAAAGATAACTGGAGGGGGGTTTGCTGTCAATTTTTGATAAAGTTATTTCTAGCTGTAGAATTGCAAACCTCAGGTAGGTTCAGCGTAATTTCTCCTAAAGAAAATTCTAAATTACAAATAGTGAGTGGGAGAGGGATATATGACATTATATCCCGTAGTCTTCATTGTTAGTTCAACACCGTGAGACTTGAGTGGCGCCTCATGATGGCTTTGCTTTTGTCCTCCCTACGGAGGGTGTCCACAAGAGTCAATACCAAGGTTGACTTCCTAACGGATAGGTTTTCGGAATGTATTTTGGGACTGATCTAGCCTACCTAGGCACTCTCAAGTTAAGTTCATGAATTCTGAAACGATGGGTCACACTCAAAAAGGACTTAATTAAGTTATTAATTTATTGTCCTGACTAAATCAAAGCGGTGGTTGGATAATATAGGAATAAATAGTTATTCTGGTATATTATCCGATTGAGAATGTTTCGATCTAACATGCAAGGATTTGACCTAGCCCACCTAGGCACTTACTTGTGGGATGTTGGATTATCGTGGCATAGCAACTAATTTTAGGGATTTTTTAGTTCATTAAAAATATGCTCATGCATCATGTTTAATTTTATGCCAAACTATAGTATTTGATATGAATGTATGAAATGAATAATATTAATTTAGATTTATGTCTTTAAATGTCAGCGTTATCTTCTACATTATTATTTCCTCGCAAACGAAACATTAACCGAGATAACTTTATTAAGTAGAACCAACACGAACGCAATTATAGTCTGCAAAGACTTTAAATTTGTGCTGACGGAAGAATGTCTTCCAGAACCTGTAACCAACATATGACCAATTACTAAGGGTAAGACCAGCAAAGCAAATGTTGCTAAGCCATCTTCTTCTGTTTTCAATAAGACGAAGAGGTCTACTGGTAAAGTAAAGGCTAAACCCAAAATAAAGAGCACCACGACTGACTAAGTAAAAGGAAAAATGTTTCCATTGTATAGAGGTTAGTCATTGGAAGAGGAACTGTCTACAGTACCTCGAATAGCTCTTCAATAAGAAGAAAGTGAAAAGTAAATCAGATTTACTTATTATTAAATTTTGTTAAGTGGAAGATGATTCTTCACCTTGAATAGTATATTCAGAGGCCACTAACTAATTTTGTTCTTCATTACATTAGAATGATTATCGGCAAAAGCTGGAGGAGGGGTCCTTCACTATGCACGTTGGAACAGAGGATGTCGTTTCAGTATAAGCAGTGGGAGTTGTTAGACTACAGTTTAATAATTGTTTTCTATCATTGAACAATGTCAATTTCATTCTTGGATTTATAAGGAATTTGATTTTTATATCCAAATTACTTGAAACAGTTTCATAAGGTTTCTTTTAATGATAAATCAGTTATTATTTTAAGAAATGGAATGAATATTTGTTCTGGTATGATAGAAAATAATTTGTATGTTTTAAAACCGTTAATGTATACAACACTGCTTAATACTAAATTGTTTAAAGTTGAAAAACCTAAAACAAAGCGACAAAAGATTTCTCCAGTCGATGACACGTATCTGTAGCATCTAAGACTTGGACATATAAACCATGATAGGATAAACAGACTAGTAAAAAGCGGATCTCTAAGTTAGTTAGAGATCGGTACCTTACCTGCCTGTAAATCTTGTCTGGAGGGTAAGATGACCAAGAGACTTTTTATAAGAAAAGGGATTAGAGCCACACAACCACTTGAGCTTATACATTCAGACGTCTGCGGACTGATGAATGTTAGAGCTAGAGGTGGTTATGAGTATGATGTCACATTTATTGACGACTACTCTAGATACGCGTATGTTTACCTAATGCAACGCAAGTCCGAAACCTTTGAAAGGCTCAAAGAATTTCGAGCTGAAGTTGAAAATCAATTAGGCAAAACAATCAAATCACTACGATCGGATCGTGAGGGTGAGTATCTCGACCAAGAGTTTGAAGACTACATGGTTAAGCGTGGGATAGTATCCCAGCTCACAGCTTCATGTACACCACAGCATAATGGTGTTGCGGAGAGGAGAAATAAGACCTTGATGGAAATGGTGAGATATATGTTTAGTTTCTCATCATTACCATATTCCTTTTGGGGATATGCACTACAAACAGCGACTTACATACTGAATATAGTTCCATCCAAATCTGTTCCTAAGACTCCCCTAGAGTTGTGGAATGGTCGTAAAGGTAGTTTACGACATTTTCGCATATGGGGATGTCCAGTACATGTACTGAAGAATAGGAGTGGAAAGCTAGAACCTCGTTCACAAGTATGTTTATTTGTAGGGTACCCAAAAGAAACACGAGGTGAATTCTTATATAATCTACAAGAAAATAAAGTGTTTGTATCGACAAACGCAACGTTTCTTGAGGAGGATTGTATGAGTAATCATAAACCTCGTAGTAAGATTGTGTTAAAAGAGCTAGAACCTGGTACGACAAGTGCTCAGTCAACAAGAGTTGTAGACGATGTTATTATTCCACAAATAACTGATAGTCAGATAATTCCTAGTTAGGATACACTGGCGTAGTGAAAGGGTTGTTCGACAACCTGATCGCTACTTAGGCATTGGAGAGGCACAGGGTGTCGTTTCTAATGATAGTATGGATGATCCATTGACATTTAGACATGCAATGGAAAATTCTGACTAAGATGAATGACTTAAAGCCATGAATCTCGAGATGGAGTCTATGTACTTCAACTAAGTATGGAAACTTGTAGACTTACCAGATGGAATAAAACCTATAGGATGTAAGTGGATCTACAAGCGTAAGAGAAGAGTAGACGGGAAGGTAGAGACCTTTAAGGCAAGGCTAATGGCTAAGGGTTACACCCAGAAGGAAGGCATTGATTATGATGAAACCTTCTCGCCAGTAGCTATGTTTAAATCTATTAGGATACTCTTATCCATAGTTGCCTATTTCAATTACGAAATCTGGCAAATGGACGTCAAGACTGCATTCTTGAATGACAATCTAGATGAGAGCATCTATATGATGCAACCAGAAGGATTCGTATTCCAGATCAAGAGTAAAAGGTTTGCAAACTGCAAAGGTCTATTTATGGACTTAAACAGGCGTCTAGACATTGGAACATTAGGTTTGATACTGCAATCAAGACCTATGGTTTTGAGCAGAATGTTGATGAGCTTTGTGTATACAAGCGCATCATTGACAAAAAAGTAGTTTTCCTGGTCCTTTACGTAGATGACATCTTACTCATTGGGAATGACGTAGGAACATTGTCAGAGGTAAAGGGTTGGCTTGCTAACCAATTCCAAATGAAAGATTTGGGAGATGCAAGTTATGTTCTTGGGATCCAATTAATAAGGGATCGTAAGAATAAACTGTTAGCGTTGTCTCAAGCATCGTATATCGACAAGATACTTGTGCGATTCTCCATGCAGAACTCCAAGAAAGGTAGTTTACCTTTAAGACATGGAGTTCACTTGTCTAAGGAATAGTGTCCTAAGATACCTCAAAAAATTGAGGATATGAGACGAATTCCCTGTAACACCCCCTGACCCGACCCGGCTGGATCGACCCAGGGAGCGCTACTCGGGTTTTCAAAACTTTCTTATTTCTGTTTATAAACTGAAAACCATACAATTTGTAATTTAAAAATTCTTTTTGAGTGAGCCCATCAAAATAAGCTTTTTACACAAATTTCGGCAGAGTTCCGTTTGTTTTTCGAATTTTTCAAAACCTGTTTTTCCACAACTCAAATCAAATAAAAATCATATCAACACTTCAAATATCATTTTCAAACAATTGCGCACCCTGCCGTTTAGTGCGACTTTCCAACAACAGTTTATAAAATAAAATGATTCAGAATTCAATATTTACAAACATTCTAAAAATGAAAAACAGAAACCATAAATTAATTAATTACAAAACATATTACAAAACATATTTACAAATTCTCTGTATATGCATGCTTTCAGAATATATGAAAAAAAAATATATAACTACCCTACTGTAATGACTCTGGGACTCTGTCAGCAACTCCCTCTCTTCAGTCCTTGGCCTCTTCAGTATCCCTGGTACCTATGCGTTAGAAACAAAACTAACGCGCTAAGCATATAGCTTAGTGGGTGTACACTAAACTCGAATATTAAAAATCATAACATAACTTGCCATAAAATAAATATCACAATACAAATATAAGGAAAACATTACTAATTAAAAACATATGAACGCAAATTAGTAAACTCAACTAAATCAATAATTATACTCAATATACTTCTCGTTTCAATTACAAACAGTTTTCTATATAAACATTGAAATAAACGTATCAAATCGATTTCGAAAACACTCATAAACATATCACTTATTTCAATTCAATTCTGGCTCTCTAGAATACTTAACATAAGCCAGGACTGGAATATGGGTCGAACTCCCACCCTATGACGAATCCTAAGAGTGGTACGTATCTCCCTACTCTAGGACCGAGGGTACGGAACCTAGAGAGGTACATAACTCCCTATCCCAGGAACGAATCCTTAGGAAGGTACGTGTCTCCCAACCTCAGGACGAATCCGTGAGGAGGTACGTGTCTCCCTGCCCCTGGACGAATCCATGAGGAGGTACATAATCATCATCAATAGCATATCAATATCGGTGCAGTACTGCTCACTGAACCCAGCTGGTATACCAACCTCCTATATCCATTTCTATGTCTAAGTATCCTAGGGCCGTTTCGATAAACTATTTTTAAACGTTCACTGTATTTACAAATCAACGGAAACATACTATTTAAATAACGTAGATTTTCATGGAAAATAAACAATATTCATACGATAATCGAAAACAAATAATTTCAACAAAATTGTAATAAATAAAATACGATCAACAATAAAATCATTCCACAGAAATAAAATAAACACATAAAAATGAAAATCTTCGAATAAATCTCAGATTCAAACTAAAAATATTTAATGCTTTTTGTAAAGAGTTCGAAAACGAAGGTACACCAACCTGGATACCGTTTTTCTTTTGACTATCACGGTTCTAGGTTTCTTTTCCTTTCCCTTTCTCTTTCTTTTTCACCTTTTCTTTCTTTCTTTCTCTCTTCTTCTTCTTCTTCCTCTTCTTCTTCTTTCTTCTTCTTTCTTCTTTCTTTCTTCTTCTTTCTTTCTTCTTCTTTCTTTCTTTCTCTCGGTCTCTCCTCTCTCTTTTCTCTTTTCTATTTTATATTCACATATATAAAATTTATCCGAAATCCGGGATGTTACAATCCCTATGCGTCTGCAGTAGGCAATCTTATGTATGCTATGCTATGCACAAGACCCGACATCTGCTTCGCAGTGGGAGTAGCTAGTAGATATCAGTCCAACCCAGGATTGGATTATTGGGTTACTGTTAAGAATATTCTCAAGTATCTTCGGAGAACAAGAAACTATATGCTTGTATATTCCCATCCGAATTTGATTCCATTGGGATATACAGATTCTGACTTTCAGTCAGACAAGGATTCAAGGAAATCTACGTCTGGGTTAGTATTCACCCTTAGTGGTGGAGCCATAATTTGGAGGAGTATCAAGCAATCTTGCATTGCTGATTCTACCATGGAAGCCGAGTATGTAGCAGCTTGTGAAGCAGCTAAGGAGGCTGTTTGGTTCCGAAAGTTCTTGAGTGATCTGGAAGTTGTTCCAGCTATGGATAGGCCTATGACACTTTATTGTGATAATAGTGAAGCTATGGCCAATTCCAAAGAACCAAGAAGCCACAAAAGAGGGAAGTATATAGAGAGGAAATATCATCTTATCAGAGAGATAGTGCAGCGAGGAGAGGTGGTCGTGACGAAGATTGCATCATAAGATAACCTGGCTGATCCATTTATAAAGACCTTGATGGCTAAAGTGTTTAAAGGTCACCTAGAGGGTCTAGGATTACGAGACATGTCCCATCTGCTTTAGTGCAAGTGGGAGATTGTTGGGATTTATGCCCAAAAGCTTGTAATTGTAAATGGTTAAAGACAATAATAAGAATTATTTAGATTATCATTCAAGTTCATAAAATATTTTATATTCAGTAATACATTCGTATTGTGCAAGAACATCCTAGATTGCAAGATGTAATCTCATAATGACTATATGATGGTCATATACAGAGATGATTCATTTTGAGACGTGCAATCTAAAGAGTCTGTAGAGAGCGAACAAAGTTGGGTATTTTGTTTGTGATTGATCTACTGCTGCAGTCCATTCTGTAATGTACGGTGGTCTTATCCTAGACCGCTCATGTAGTTGACATGAGAATGGCGGCACCTTATATGATGAGATCATATAGGACTGGGCCACGATTTATATGAATCTCTCACCAAGATCCGTTACTAGATGAGATTCATATATAATCGATAAACGATGGCTATTTATAGGTGATCTTAATTCTGAGTGTCTTATCGACTCCTTCAAGTTGGATCGTGACTTTTGATTTACCATGAGTGAGGTTGATGAGAATCTCGACCAATACCTCCGCATCTTGGAGTTACGGTTTGGCTTGTGGCTGAGAAAGTTTGAATACAATAGTGGAATCTACTCCTTCTTAATTGAAGTAGATGAGTAGTTCCCTTAAGGGTTGATTCGGGGCTTGAACGATTATGAGCGCTCTCCTTCTTCCGTGAGGAAGACAGGATTTAATTGTTCATTAGAGAATCAATAGTACTTAAAGGAAAAATATATTTCTAGAGGGGTATAACGAACTTTATGACTCAGCTCTAGTTATGAACTATTTGTGGAGGATCACACTATATGCAATTAGCTATATCAATGGACACTGAGACTTCAGATTATATAAACACGTCTACAGTTCTGAGAGTGCAGCCTCGGGTTTTTAGTGGAATAACTCCGAGGTAAATAATCGTAAAATATTAATTAAAGAGTTTTAATTAATATTACTAAGTATTATTGGAGCTCAAAATTGTGGGTCCATTAGGTCCCCTTGCTAGCCCTTATGGTTGTTGGTAATGAGGGTCACAGTAGATTAATTGGATGGTCCAATTAATAGTGTTACAAAAGTAATGCGATTTAAATAAAAGAGAATAATTAAATAATGTGATTATTTAATTAATTAAATATTTAATAAAATAATATAAGTTAATAATTATGAATTATTAATTCTATTTATTAAATATGAGGTCATGTGATTAAATAATGACTAGGACAAAAGAATTAAAATAATTAGATTATTTTAATAGTCCAAGAGGTCACAGGTTCAAGTCTTTAGGGAGAATAAAAAATAAATCGGATTTAGAATCCTATTTTGACTTGGTCAAATTAAAACCCTAAAGGACTATTATATAAGTGTTATATAGTTAGAAAAAACCTAACCGAGCACACAAGTGAAAAAGATATAGAATTGGGCCACCAAAGAGAGAAGAAAAGGAAAAAAAAAAAGTTTTTTCTGACTCTCCTCTCTTTTGCAGGATTCGGCCGACATTCTTTTCACATGACCTTCATCTCTTGCCGTGACGTGCCCACACACACATTGTTAGACCTCGGGTCATAGCTCGGAAGATCTGGTGGTAGATCGAGGAATCAGAAAAAGGAAAATCAAGAAAAAGGTATGTAGTTTCTAAAGTCTTTTTCTGCGTATATATAGGAACTCGTTCCTGATTGAAAAAGGTTTTTAATATAAGAAAAAATTTTAAAACCCAATTCCGCATGTTATGCGATAATCAAAATCTTTTCTAAAATTCCTTTCACAAGTATTATAGGGTCGTTTCACAATACGAAATTTTTAACTTTCATAACAATTCATTTTATTCATTTCAAAATCAACAACTTTATTTTACAAAGACTCCATCAATTCAACAACAACAATAGTCATAAAACAATATTCTTAAAATATGTTTGAAAACATACAATATCGCAGAAATTCAATGATACTAACATATTCCAGAAATAAGTTTTCAAAATTTTTCCAACTCGTGTAATCAAAATATAGAAATTTAAATCAAAGCATATAAAGATAGTCATAAAGATTTCAGAAATACGTGTATACCAACCTGAATACCGTTTTTACGAACTTTTCTTTCCTGGATTTCCTTTTTGCTTCTCCTTTCTTCTTTTCTTTTTCTCCTTCCTCTTTTCCTTCTCCTTTCTTCTTCCTTTCTTCCTCTTCCTCTTCCTTTCTTCTTCTTCCTATTCTCTTCTTCTTCTTCTTCCTTTCTCTCTCTTCTTCTTCTTCCTTCCCTCCCTTCTTCTTTCTCTTCTTCTTTTTATTTTTCTCTTTTTCTTTCTCCCGGTCTATCTCTCTCTATTTCTGTTTTCTCTTGCTTCTTCGTGAAGCTTCCACCGCTATCTATTTTTTTATAAAATTTTGGTCATCGCGACCGCTCGCGTTGCTCACTGAAGTGTTTTTACCGCCTTCATCGCGATCAGCCATCGCGATGTCTGGTCGCGATGTTGGTCGCAATGCTCACTGCCCAAAATTAGTATTTTCACCGTGAGCTGCTCATCGAGATCCCTGGTCGCGGTAACTGGTTGCGGTGCTCACTGCCCTAAATCATTATTTTCACCGCGAGCTGCTCATCGCGATCCCTGGTCGCGGTGCTCACTGCTAGCTTTTTTTTTTTCTTTTTCCTTCATGCATTCTTTCTGGACCGCTCCACCTGGTCCACTTGTATACCTAAAAATTAATCCAAATAAACCCATTATATTATTTTCACATAATTAACAACAATTATGGGCACTTTTCATAAGTATTTAAAATTACGGATGTTACAATTCTTCCCCTCTTTAGAAATTTCGTCCTCGAAATTTTACCTCAGTCGAACAGTTGAGGATATTGCTGTCTCATGATTTTTTCGCTTTCCTAGGTAGCCTCTTCTACATTATGATTCCTCCAGAGGACTTTCAATAGTGGAACTCTTTTGTTTCGTAATTCTTTAATCTCTATCCAGAATTTTCATTGGTTCCTCTTCGTATGTCAGGTCTGGTCGTATTTCAATACTTTCAGCCTGAACTTTGTGGGAAGGATCAGATCTGTATCTCCTCAGCATTGACACATGAAATACATTATGAATCCTTTCTAGTTCATGAGGTAAAGTAAGTTTGTAGGCTACTGGTCCCACACGTTAAATGATTTCATATGGGTCAATAAACCGAGGACTTAACTTCCCTTTTCTACCAAATCTAAGTCCTTTCTTCCATGGAGATACTTTAAGAAAAACTTTTTCACTGACTTCATATTCTATATCTTTCCTTTTCAAGTCTGCATATGATTTCTGTCGGTCAGAGGCAACTTTTAGTCTTTCTTTGATGATTTTCACCTTCTCTTCAGTTTGTCTGATCAAGTCTGGGCCTACTTACCTGTCTTCTCCCAACTCTGTCCAACCTACTGGTGTCCTGCATTTCCTTCCGTACAGTGCTTCCTATGGTGCCATAGTTATGCTTGATTGGTAACTATTATTGTATGCAAACTCAATCAATGGGAGGTGATCAACCCAACTTCCTTCGAAATCAATTACACAACTCCTGAGCATATCTTCTAGCACCTGAATTACTCTTTATGATTGTCCGTCTGTTTGCGAATGAAAGGCTGTACTGAAACTCAATCGAGTACCCAAAACTTCTTGAAACTTCTTCCAAAATCTGGATGTAAACTTCGGGTCTCTATCTGAAATTACTAATGCAGGTACTCCATGCAATCTGACTATTTCTTTTATATACAATTCTGCCAGTCGATTCAGTGAATAGTCAATTCTGACAGGTAGAAAATGTGCTGACTTCGTCAGTCGGTCCACTATTACCCATATATCATCATGTTTACTCCGGGTGAGTGGTAACCCTGTGATAAAGTCCATCGTGATACGATCCCATTTCTATTCAGGTATTGATATTGGCTGTAACAAACCTGATGGAACCTGGTGTTCAGCTTTCACCTATTGGCATGTCATACATTTATTCACGAAGTCTACCATATCTTTCTTCATAACAGACCACCAATACTGAGTCTTCAAATCTCTATACATCTTTGTGTTACCTGGGTGCATCGAATACGGACTACTGTGTGCCTCTGTCATGATCATCTTTTTCAATTCTTCATCGTTCGGAACACATAGCCTGTCTCTGAAACACACAATACCATCATTTTTTACTGAAAAATCTGGATGTTTCCCCTCTGGGATCTGTCTACATATCATCTGGATTCTATCATCCTGATTCTGTTTTTCTGCTATCTGCTGAATTAAACTTGGTCTACATCTCAACTCAGCTAGCAAGGTATTATCTGGATTCAACTGTAATTGCACATTCATGGCTTTTAGGGCAAATAATGCTTTTCTACTCAGAGCATCTGCTACCACATTCGCCTTTCCTGGATGGTAATCAATCACACAGTTATAGCCTTTGATTAATTCCATCCATCGTCTCTATCTCAGATTGAGCTCTCTTTGCGTAGGCAAATACTTCAGACTCTTGTGATCTGTGTATATGTAGCACTTCTCACCATACAAGTAATGCCTCCATATCTTTAAGGCAAATACGATGGCTGTAAGTTCCAGATCATGTATCGGATAGTTCCGTTCATGAGTTTTCAGATGTCTTGATGCATATGCAACTACCTTGCCTTCCTGCATCAATACACAACCCAAACCATGGTGTGAGGCATCACTATAGATCACAAAATCTTTACCTGAAACAGGCTGAATCAGGACTAGAGCCTATCCTAACATCGTCTTTAATCTGTCAAAAGCTGCTTGGCCTCTGTTATTCTATTAAAACCTGACATTTTTATGCAGTAATTTGGTCAACAAACTTGCTATGGATGAGAATCCCTTTACAAACCGTCGATAATAACCTGCCAAGCCTAAGAAACTTCTGACTTCTGCAACATTCCTAGGAGGCTTCCATTCCATAATTGCTTCAATCTTTTTAGGATCTGCCTTAATATCCTCTGCTGATACAATATGGCCCAGAAATGCAATCTCAGCTAACCAGAACTCACATTTACTTAGTTTACCATATAGTTGCTTCTCCCTCAGAATCTGCAATACTACTCTGAGGTGCCTATCATGGTCCTTTGTCGTTTGTGAGTATACCAGGATATCATCAATAAATAAAACCACAAACTGATCCAAGTATGGTCGGAATATTCGGTTCATCAGATCCATAAAGGCTGCAGGTGCATTTGTCAGCTCAAATGGCATCACTACAAACTCATAGTGTCCATACCTTATTCTGAATGCGGTTTTTGAAATATCAGAATCTTTTATTATCAACTAATGATACCCCGATCTGAGATCTATTTTTGAGAAGACACAGGCTCCTCTCAACTGATCAAACAAGTCATCGATTCTAGGCAAGGGATATTTATTCTTGACAGTGAGTTTATTAAGCTACCTATAATCGATGCACAATCTCAGCGACCCATCTTTCTTTTTCACAAATAACACTGGAGCTCCCCACGGGGATACACTGGGTCTAATGAAGCCTTTATCCAGCAATTCTTGTAACTGTATCTTCAGTTCTTTCAGTTCTGCTGGTGCCATTCTGTAAGGAGCTATCGATAATGGTGAAGTACCTGGTACCACATCAATCACAAACTCCACTTCTCTCTGAGGTGGCAAACCAGGAAGTTCCTTTGGAAATACATCTGCGAAATCACACACAGTGGGTATATTCTGAATTGTAGAATCAACCTTTCTGGAATCAACCACTTGAGCCAAATAAGCTTCACAACCCTTTCTGATCAGTTTACAGGCTGTCGTGGCTGAAATGATATTGGAGAGAAAATCCCTCCTATCACCCACTAATGTGACTTCTGTACCATCAACTGTTCTGAGTGTTACTCGTTTCAAATTGCAGTCAATCACTACCTTGTGTCTGGACAACCAATCCATGCCTAGAATAACAACAAACTCATGGAATGGAAACTCTATCAAATCTCCTAGAAATTCATACTCTTGAATTCGAATAGGACAATTTTTGTACACACGGTTCACAACTACACTTTGGCCTATCGGATTGCTGACTAATACTTCATACTCAGTAGGTTCAGTTTTCAAATTTCGTTGTTTCAACAATGCATCATATATGTAGGAATGAGTAGAACCTGGATCTATCAATGCAATAACTGTAGTGTCAAAGATAGAAATAGTACCAGCAATCACGTCTGGCGCATCCTTGTCTTCCTGAGCCCTAATACCATAGGCTCGTGCAGGGTTACAACTATCTAGTCTTGCTACTGATTCTGACACCCCTCTATAGCTACCACCTTCAGTTCCTATCTGACTGGGCCTCCTACCTCTGGAAGTTGTAGGAGCTGATATCTCTGATTGCTGAACAGGAATAGCTCTAAACTGTGGGCAATCCTTTTGAAAATGATCACGGGATCCACATCTCAAACAGGCTCCTGTGATCCTCCAGCACTCCCAGGATGTCTTCTTCCACAGTGTTCACACAGGGCCGGGGCTGGTCCCCTAGCTGCATTCCCAGGGGTACTGGCTATTGATGTTGCAGACTGACCCGGTCTAGCTGTGGGTATGGGTCTCTGTGACTATATCGGACCACTGGACTGCGGTCCTTTAAACTTCTTACTCTGTGGCTGATTTGAGCTGGATTGCCCTGATCCCCTTCTCTGTTGACTTCTGTCTCGTCTGGCCTGTTCTTCTTTCCTGATTCTTTCAACATTCAAGGCTGCAGAGACAAGTCTAGTAAAATCTTCAAATTCAAATGCAGCAACCTGTAGGCGGATATAATCATTCAATCCGTCTTCAAATCTCCTGCACTTGTCCGCTTCGGTGGCCACCATATCTCGAGCATATTTACTCAACCTGGCAAATTCTTTTTCGTCCTCTGTCACTGTCATCTGTCTTTGCCTCAAGTTGGTAAACTCTCTCTTCATATTATCTAAATATATACGACCGACATACTTTCTTCGAAATTCCTTCTGAAACAACTCCCAAGTTCTGTCCTCCGACCGCACTGACTATATAACGGAAGTCCACCATTGGTAGGCATCCTCGTGCAATAAAGATACTGCACATTCTAAACTCTCTTCAGGTGTGCAATGCATCTGCTGTAATATTCTGTCTGTCTGTTCAAACCAGTATTCTGCGGCATATGTATCATCATCTCGTCATCCATGAAAATCTGTCGGTCTGTACTTGGCCAATCGTTCAATGGCTGACCTTCGTGGTGCTGCTCTGGCCACATTTTGAAAGAATTCAGCCATTTGTTGCACAAATACCGGCTGACCCTGAACTTCTGGTCCAGCCGCCCTTGGACAGAAGAGAGGTCTGTAAATTAGAGTCACATACTCCTATAGGTGTCTTTATACAATGCATGTATATACAGAATATTACTCTTTTGGTCCAGAAACATCTAAACCGCGCTCTGATACCACTTAAATGTAACACCCCCTGACCCGACCCGCCATGGATCGATCCAAGGAGCGCTACCCGGTTTCAAAACTTTCTAAACTTATTATAATTTGAAAACTTTATAAATTTGTAAACTAAATCTCCTGTATTTTAAAATCCTTTTATAGTAAGCCCATCAAAACTTGTTTAAAAACTTTTGCCAGAGTTTCCTCTATTTTTCTGACTTTCCAGAAATCCTGTTTTCAACAAAAACTCAAGTAATATAAGATTGAACATTTTAAAATTCATTCATCAATCATATGCGCACTCTGCCGTATAATGCGACTTCCCAAATATTTTCAATAAAACAATACATCATTTACGATTTACAAATTTCTGAAAAACATAAACCATTAAACAAAGATTTACAAACATGTGCAAAACTCAGATATTATTAACTTTACAAACTTTTGTATATGCATGCTTAACTTAATATAATATACAAACTATATAACTACCCAAAGGTATGGTGACTCTGAATCTTCGTCTGCAGCTACCTCCTCATTTAGTCTCTATCTTCGCTGGTATCTTTATTATCTACACATGATAAAATTAACGCACTAAGTATATCGCTTAGTGGGTGTACACTAAACTTATTTATCGAAATCACTAAATAAATTTCAAAATAAAATGTCATAATACTATCATATAAAAACATATCATTATTCAACTCAATCAATGAAATGAATCATAAGAAATCAATTTCTAAATTTGCTTATAACCATTTTATTCAAATTCATTTCAATTCTAGCCCTTTGGTATACTCAACATAATTTTCTGGACTGGAATATGGGCCGTTCGACATCGACCACTCGGTGGCTGCTCGTCGAACATAACTCCCAACCCTAGGACCGGCACTTGGGGCATGTTTCATCCAAGGGTGGTACGTATAACTCTCTCCCCTAGGACTGAGTATACGGTATCCTCAGGGAGGTACATAATATCAATATCATAACTCCCTACCCCAGGATGAATCCTTAGGGAGGTACGTAATATCAAGATCAATATTAATATCGGTGCAGTACTGCTGAAATAACCCAGCTGGTATACCAACCTCCTATATCTGTTTTCTATGTTCAAATATCCTAGGGCCGTTTCACAATACGAAATTTTCAACTTTCATAACAATTCATTTTATTCATTTCGAAATCAACAACTTTATTTTACAAAGATTCTATCAATTCAACAACAACAATAGTCATAAAACAGTATTCGTAAAATATGTTTGAAAACTACAATATCGCAGAAATTCAATGATACTAACATATTCCAGAAATAAGTTTTCAAAATCAGTAAATAAGTTTTCCAACTCATGTAATCAAAATATAGAAATTCAAATCAAAGCATATAACGATAGTCATAAAGATTTCAGAAATAGGTGTACACCAACCTGGATACCGTTTTTACGAACTTTTCTTTCCTGGATTTTCTTTTTCCTTCTCCTTTCTTCTTTTCTCTTTCTCCCTCCTCTTTTCCTTCTCCTTCTCCTTTCTTCTTCCTTTCTTCCTCTTCCTCTTCCTTTCTTCTTCTTCCTTTCTCTCTCTTCTTCTTCTTCCTTCCCTTTCTTCTTCTTTCTCTTCTTCTTTTTCTTTTTCTCTTTTTCTTTCTCCCGGTCTATCTCTCTTTATTTCTGTTTTCTCTTGCTTCTTCGTGAAGCTTCCACCGCCATCTATTTTTTTTTATAAAATTTTGGTTATCGCGACCCCTTCTCGCGACCTGTGGTCGCGTTACTCACTGGAGTGTTTTTACCGCCTTCATCGCGATCAGCCATCACGGTGTCTGGTCGCGATGTTGGTCGCGATGCTTACTGCTCAAAATCAGCATTTTTACCACAAGCTGCTCATCGCGATCCCTGGTCGCGGTAACTGGTCGCGGTGCTCACTGTCTAAAATCATCATTTTCACCACGAGCTGCTCATTGCGATCCCTGGTCACGGTAACTGGTCGCAGTGCTCTAGTTTTTTGTTTTTTTTTTCCTTTTTCCTTTATGCATTCTTTCTGGACCGCTCCACCTAGTCCACTTGTATACCTAAAAATTAATCCAAATAAACCCATTAAATTATTTTCACATAATTAACAACAATTATGGGCATTTTTCATAAATAATGAAAATTACAGATGTTACATGGAGGATCGTCCAGATCCAATCTATATTGTCTATCAGATCTGATGGACAGTCCAAATTAAATCTTAACATTTTCTTTATTTTTTTAAATTTTTAATTTAAATCTTAACCGTCTATTTCATGGATGTATGGATGAGATCCACTAAAAAATAAATTTTTTTAATTTTTTATATTTAGTTTTTTTTAAATATATCTTAATCATCCATCTCAAAATTGAGATTTAGATTTTTTCTTTTTTCTTTTCTTATTTTTTTTAAAAAATAATGGCATATTAGTAATTTTATTCAATTATTATAACGGTATTATGGTCATTTTACTTGTCAAATAAAGTCAAGAGTTAATACTAATGGATTTCACTAACGATACATAGGTTACGTGTTAATATCTCATTCACTACAAATTTTAATATTTTCTCCTTCGATCGTATTTATCATAATTTTAAAAATTGTCCTATTCTTTCTTAAGAAACCTTTCAACAAAATTTATTAGAAACGTTCTGTATAAACTACAAAAAAAGAAGTCAATGACGAATGCCGAATTTCGACTTTCACTAGAAATATGTTATAATTGTCATTAATTTTTACCAATTAATAAAAATTGGCTAAAATTAAATTTGAAAACATAATTTTATGTTATTGTGAAATTATATTGAAAAACTCTTATACTATATTGTTTTGAAAATATTTCATACTTTGAATAATATGATGGTAATAAATTAGTTGTCCCGTAATTAGAGATTAAAAGTATAATAATTTTACGCAAGGTCTCTTGCCTTGGTGGTTGTAAGCCTCAAAATCCTCTAAGCCACTAAGATTCAAATCCTTGTGTAACCATGTAAATATGTATTTTCACTATTATCCATAAAAACACAATTGTGTGGGCAGACCTCCCTCCCATTATTGGGAGTAGTTGTTCGGATTGTTGATCCTGATAGTTATCGTCTCCCTTTACTGGGAATAGTTGTCCGGACCGTCATCATAATTTTTGAATAAAAAATATAGTAATAATTTCATAAAAATGTTTCTAATATTTAATTTTTAAAAAAGGAATAATATTTTATATTCATCATTTTGAAAAGAAAATTTCCAAAAACCTTAAGATAACCGTAAAACTTCTGTGTCATTTTTAGAAATCAATAGAAAACCCCCTTTTTCTTTTTCTTCATTGAGACACACGGATACATACTAAACATATGACATATCATTTATAATAAAAATAACTTTATAGTTAAAGCACATGCCATGTTGCATTACTGATTTATTTTGCCAAGTATTATAAGTAAAAACATTATAGAATTGTTTTCTTTAATTGAAAATTTTCCAACTTTTTCATTTCAATTATTTTTAATTTTTAGGTTACTTTTTTTTTCATGCCTTTTAATTTTAATAAAAGACTAACTAAATATACGCGGTTATAAATATTAAGTTACAAAAACTAAAATAAGTTCAACATATTAGAAAATAGAATCCATACTATATGTTATAGGAGTTAAAACAATGAGTACTCAAAATTAGTTGAACAATAGAAGGAAAAATGGAAGGCTACAATATTCCAAATTTATCACAATTCGGTTACTATTATATGTAAGAAAAAATATAGACTATAGAAATCGTTATAACGAGTTTTATTTTCATTATAAAGACAAACTTCCACATACTAATTAACCGTGTTAAATTATCTATAATAAGTACAATGTGGAAATATAAGGTCCTTTACCTTGGTGGTTGGAGGCCTCAATTTTCTTCAAGTAATTAAGGTTCAATACCTTATGTAGCTATATAAATATATATTCTCACTATTGCCCATAAAAATGCAATTGTATGGGTAAACACTCTCCCTATGTTGGGAGTAGATCCCTCCTGTTGTTGGGAGTAGTTGTCCGGGCCGTTGGTCCCAATAGTTATTATCTCCCATTGCTGAGAGTGGTTGTTCGGGCCATACTTGTATGAATTAATCTTGATTGATTCCGGTAGTGCTCTCCGCCGCAAGGTGTCAGATCTGAAAAAAAAAAAAAAAAAAGTACAATGTGGAAGGTAGAACACTTGTCCCATTTCATTTTTGCTGTTTTGCCAAATATGAGAAGTACAAACACTCTAGGTATATTTGCTTTGATTGCAAAATCTCAAACTTTTTCATTTCATTTAATTTGAACTTATCTCTATGTTTTCTATAGTCAATCTCTTTATTCCTTTTATTTTTTTTCGTTCAATTTATGCACTTTATCACAAAACGTTACATGTTCTTGTAAAATTTTAATTTAAGAAAGGGATAAAAATCATTTTGGTCTCTACATTTTTTTAAAATTATTATTTTTTTACCGAAGTTTCCATTTTTGCCTCTCGTAGTCCCAAACTTTTTAAAAATCCATTACCATAGTCCTTCTGATCAAATTTTTGACAATCAAATATAACAGAATATGTATATTAATCATTTTATCCTTAACTTCAATTGTTTATTATTTTTGGTCAAAAGTATGCAAAATCTCATAACCATTTAGTTTTTAAACTTATCTATGTATTGTCATCATCAATCTTTTCATTCATTTTATTGTTTAGTTCATTTTTTTAACTTATTTACTATAATGATCGTTATACCGAAATCTGTTATACTCACAAAGACACATTTACACCTACCAAACGGTGTTAAAATAATCTATAATAGGTATTAACTCTATAGCTAGAATGCGTGTCGTGTTGCATTATCGAAGTTTTGCTATAATATAGGCATTGTAGAGTTTTTTGAGAAAGTATTGAGGTTTTATTTCCATTTGTTAGGTGTAAATATGTTTTTGTGAGTAAAACAGATTTTATTTTAACATCGATATAGTAGATAAGTTCAAAATTGAACTAACAATAAAATGAATGAAAAGATTGATTATGACAATACGTAGATAAGTTCAAAAATGAAATGGGTATGAGATTTTGCAATAAAACTAAAAAACTCTATAATGCCTATATTTAGCAAAAATTCAATAATGCAAATACGTCATATGTTCTAACTATGAATTTATACCTATTATAGATTACTCTAACATCGTTCGGTAGGTGCAAGTGTACAGTGTTTTTAAAATAAATTTCGTTATAACAATCATTGTAGTAGATAAGTTGAAAAATAAACTAAACAATAAAATGAATGAAAAGATTGATTATGACAATACGTAGATAAGTTCAAAATTGAAATGGTATGAGATTTTACAATTAAAGCAAAAAAAATCTACAATGCCTATATCTAGATGCAACATGACATGTGTTCTAACTATAGAGTTATACCTATTATAGATTTTAAAGTTATACCTATTATACATTATTTTAGGGCCGTTTGGTAGGTAAAAGTGTGCCTTTGTGAGTAAAATATATTTCGTTATAATATTCATTATAGTAGATAAGTTTAAAAATCAACTAAACAATAAAATGAAGAAATGGGTATGAGATTTTGCATGCTCTGAACAAAATAATAAACAAATCGTTTTCTTGATTTAAAAAAATTTTAGTTAATGTCATTAATTGTGATCACCTTGTAATAAAACTTATCTTTATTGAATTTTACAAGAACACTTTTTAAGCGATCTTGAAAAGGGTGACGATAACTACCTAAAACAAGTAAAACAACTTTAATGGAGAATTATACCATGAGCTCGAACTCCATTGGAGAGAGCTTTTCAAGCTTCTATTTTCAGTGAACACAAGACATTTCTTTTCAATGTCTGATATTTATACACAAATCAAACACAGTGTTTGCATGTATAACTGACTCTCCTATAATTACGAGCCCACATCATACTAACTAATCAGCTAACACTACTGACCAGCTTACCATACAACTAACCTCCTGAGAACCGTTGATCATTAATTTGGTTGATCAAGCATCAACATCTGATGCTTGGTTGGATAGGCTAGATAGTGACATGATGCTCTGTATTACTCCTGATCAACTCATAATTACTAATGCACAAACCTGACTCGTTATTGTTGCTAGTAGCTGATATATAACTCTGAAGCTTGGCTGCTGTAGCATTCTGAAGCTTTGGTGCAGTCAACAGCAGTATCCTTAACCGATATTCTCTATTAGAGATTTATTTTTTAGGATCGCCTTAATAGAGATTGCTTCTAAAAGCGATCTCTAAAATGTTTTCTTATCGCATAAAGTGTGATCTTTTTAAAGTTTATTTAGCAAAAGTTCAATAATGCAATGCGGTACGTGTTCTAACTTCTAACTATAAAGTTACATCTATTATAGATTAATTTAACGTCGTTTGGTAGGTATAAATATGTCTCTCTAAGTAAAATAGATTTCATTATGACGATCGTTATAGTCTATCTTATTATAAATAGGTGTGACTGCAGTTCTAATAATTCACAAAATATATAGCCCTTCTTTACTTATTAAACTATTCAAGTCTTTTTTGAGTAGTCTTCGTTTGTGGTTTTTATAATAGTACGAAATTCTATTTTATAGTTCCTTGAGCTTATTTAATATTACAATTACGATTTTCGATTTTCTTTTTTATAGATGAAATAGTGGCAACACCTCCTACCCCATGCCATCTTCAAATATGAATAATAATGAAACTCAAACAAAAATACAACCAACATCTATAATTTCGGTCGCAACAACTAATTCTGTTGGTGCCTATTTGTTTCACCGAATGCTATTTTTAAGCTCAATCCTTTGTTTGTTGTGTGCATAAGATTAAATTTCTCTAATCACATGCACTTAATAGTCCGATTAGGCCCGATACTGCCCAGAGAGAGCTGGGCGACTGCCCAGGGCCCAAAAAATGTTGGGGGCACCAGGCCCAATCATCTTACCAGTGACAAAACATTGCTTGATATAAGCCCATCAATATCTTACCAGTGGCAATCCCCTTTAAAGACAAAGCACCTACCATATATGCTTGATATAGGCCCAACAATACTAGCTACTTCCTCAATCTCGTACCAGGCCGATGCTGGCCCAAACAAAAGAGGTTATCCTTTTACTTTCTTTTGTGTTTTTTGCTGGGGTTTATCAATCTGTACAAAACTCTTAACTGTCAAAGTCATAGGCGTTTTCTTCTCTTTCTTTTATTACTTCCTTCTCTCTCTCTCTTTTAAATTTTTTTCTTACTTTTTTTTTTTTTTTTTTAATTTTGATTTTGCTCTCTCTTTCTTCTTCGTTTTGGGATGGGACCAGAACTTGATTTTCAGGTTTTTTCAATGCATAAAATCCTCTATATGTCTTGATGTTCCTTCTTGCCTGCTTTTATTTTTTTATTATTAAAAGTATTGTTCATTTTTTGGCTTAATTTTGTTGTTTGTTTTGGTACAAAAAGCTCCTATTCAGATTTGGCTTTTTGAATAGAAGGATTTAAGGATAGGAGGAAGAATTATTGTAAGTTTTTTATTATTTTTAAATGCTTTAATTAAGTTTTTTAATTTTGTGTTTCATTTATCAAGCGTCTTAAATAGTGTCACTGGTTCTTTGATTTTATCGTTTTATTATTATTTTTTTTATTTTAATAATAAATTAAATCAAGCAGAGATGTTACTATTTAAGCTAGATAGTTTCCGCATATGTTGCATAGTATAATTTTTCACTTTTTAAGTATTTTTATTCTCCTGAGGCTTGAATTACATATAACCCGCAATTTAAAAAAAAAATTTTAAAAAAATCTCAAAATTAAAATTAAAAGATTGGATAAAAATTAAAATTAAAAGATTCAATTCTTGACATGACTCTGCCTTGGCCCATAGCTGAAGGTGCTGAAAGGGCACAAATTTTTTTTTTTAGCCCAAGACCACAAAAAGCTGTAAGCCGGCCTTGAATCTGACCCAGACGAGACTGTTGAGTCCACCTGCAAGCATGGGATAATTTGTCCCATGCTTCTTTATTTTATTTTTCTTACTTTAATTTAAAAAATTAAATTTATATAAATATTAAACATTAAATATATATTATAAAAATAAAATTTTTAATATAAATAAAAAATAAATATTATTTATAATATTTAAATATTTATTTTTTTAAAAGTAATTTTTTAGTCAAATTTAATTTAAATCTTTTAATTTTTAAAAATAATTTTATTTTTAAAAAAATTAATTTAATATAATTTTATACTTATCTCATACTATATAAACATAAAACATAGTTATATTTTGTTCATTTTCATATTACACCAAATAAAACACGAGACTTGATAGTCCGATACTTTTATATCTTTTTAACTTTTTATTTTATATTTTTAATATTTAATTAATTACTATAATATTTTTGGATAATTTAGATAAACACGGTCATTATTTTTTTTTTTAATAATCAACCACAATAAATTAGATAATCAATTCATTTAACCTTCATACAAAAGGATTGATAAAAACCCTAACTTACAAGTTTAGTTCATAATCAAATATTTACAACCAAACATGTTTTTCAATGATAAAAGAGAGTTACAAGCAAAAAAATAAAAATAAAGAAGGAAATGGATAGAAAAACTCTAGGTGTGATGAACTCTCATCCTCCTCCTGTTACGAATTCGTCTAGCTTCCACTTTCTCCAAATCCAAGCTTGATGGTGAGATTTTGGCTCAAGGATTGAATCCAAACCCTCTTGTCTCCAAGGTGCTCTTCTTCTCTCTCTTGGTCTCCTTTTGGTCCTCTCTTTAGAGCCCTAGCCGACTCCCTTTGTTTTCTCTCAAGCTTTCATTTTATAACAGGCCAAATTAGGTCATCCCAGTCACACTCGCGACTTGGCCGCAACTTGGACAAGTCCAAGTCGCGAGTCTAAGTCGCGCTGCCTTTGGAGTCGTGTGAAATTTGTCTTTGCGACTAATCAACTCGCGAGACAAGTCGTGAGTTAAGTCGCGTGAGCCTCGGGTTTCAGCTGGATTGTTTGCCTTCGCGACTTGGCAAGTCGTGTATGTCTCTGGATTGCACAGGTTATTTTGCAGTCGCGACTTGGCAACTCGCAAGCAAGTCGCTAGTCCAAGTCGCGTGTCTCTCTGCCTTTGCTCTGAAGGACTTTACTCAAGTGGCGAGAAACTTGCATGTTTTCAGCTGAAATCAACCGAACTCTCCGAACGAACCTAATGACCTGTACACTCAAGGAAAACATCAAAAACACCCGATAAATACCCGCAAACGGGACAAAAAGAAGGTAAAGAAATGTACTAATGAAGGCTCATTTTTAATCAAGAAATGAAGCCAATAAATACCCCCAAACCTAACTTTTGCTCGTCCTTGAGCAAAATCAGAACGAAACTAAAAAGCAAACAAAACAAAACGAAAACTAAAACAAAAAAATAAATAAAGATAAACAACTAGCCTAAACCACTTTCGTAGGAAACACGATGGCAGTTAGCATGTGTCATAAGTCTTTAAACCCCTAGGTGTCCCTAGTGGACAAGTTATAGTCTCATGAGGGTTTACTAGCAACGATACCTACAAACGCATCTCTGAACATTAAGGAACAATTAATTTGCCAAATGAAACACAATTCATTAAGATAAAAGTTAGCAAAAGCAATAAGTAAAATTTTGAATGCATCCACTCTCAGAATTTTGCACTACTTGCCACACATATGCCAACATTCTAAGAATTTTAAAACGAAAACAATTGTGTTCAAATAACCAGGATAGAATTCGTCTTGACTCTAAACCTCTCAGGATAATTCTCTGAAAAATCGCTCAGAACCTAGGCAACACACTCATCAAACACATACGGAATGAATTTATGCTCAATTTGAAAAATGCTATTTTGTTGCAAATACCTCTCATTGAAGGAATCAAACGTTATGAACAAGATATCAAAATAAAAACATCTACATTAAAGCTAGACTCCCTAAAAGATCAGTAGGTGTTAATAAAGGTTGTAATGGGACTATTGTTGTGATCGTTGAAAAGAAAAAGAAAAGAAAGAAAAGAAAAGAAAAGAAAAAAAGAAAAATCAAAAGAATAAACGAAAGGAATTATGAAAAGCAGCGTGGCATAAGAATTGAAAAAAATAAAAGAGAATGATCCATGTATTGAAAAATAATTTTATCCAATAAAAGAAAATGATTTTTAAAATATTTATATTTTATTTAGATTTATTTTAAATAATTTTAATTTAATTATATAATATTTCAAAATAATTTTATTTTATATTAAATTAATTTTATCCAATCTCATTTTACACTAAACAAATGACACTATTATTTCTAGTTATATCCATACTACATCAACACATCACAATACTAATTTGTCTAATCCAATCCTATCATCCCATAAAAATA
Source organism: Xanthoceras sorbifolium (assembly GCA_003430845.1). Lineage (NCBI taxonomy): Eukaryota > Viridiplantae > Streptophyta > Magnoliopsida > Sapindales > Sapindaceae > Xanthoceras > Xanthoceras sorbifolium. The sequence continues at coordinate 8,711,036 of CM010617.1, read as the reverse complement.
GTCCAATTTAGTCTCGCGTACCAAATGCACCCTAAATACTGTCATCCAAATACACCGTCATGGCGTCATAGAGGTTCAATATTCCATTAATCTCTCTTTGTCCTTTTATGTTTGCCAATAAAAAAATAATTAATTCTCTAACAAGTGGTTGAAACCATATTAAATGACTGAATTTCTTATTCAATTAGAAAACTAAAACAGTACCAGAACTAAGGCTGAGAAAGTTTAGTCAACACACCAAAACACAAAATGGATGTAGAAAAACTGTTTCACTGACAGGAGGGGCTGGTCCGAATAGCTATGCTAAAAATTCCTATCTTCAGGTGTGTCTGCTTTAAGTTGTTATTATTTTGTTCATGTTCATGTTTCCCTGGCATACTTCAATCAATTCCAGGAGGACTTCTCCTTGTTCCTTCAATCACGGTCCAAAGAGCTGGTCGTTAGAGGCCGAATGGTGTCCTGATCATGTTGACAGAGGCAACTACATTTTGTGGGAACTTCTCACACAATCCCTAGCCAATTTGTTTTCTCTGGTACATTCAGTGCACTTTTATTTTTATGTGATTCTTGATATCCTTTTAACACAATCTATATTCATTAGTAATTAAAATGCACTTTCGGACAAATCCTCTTTATGCATGTCAATGTTATGATTCTTGTTACGATTTGTAGGGAAAAATAGAGAAAAAAGTTTGATTGCTATCATACACACTACTATGCACCCTCAAAAGAAGAAATAGAAGAGCAAGTGAGAAGAGAAGGTTCTTTTAATTTAGATCGGTTTCAGATGTTTCAACTGGAGAAAAAAAGTTACGGTGGGAGCTAGGTGGGAGCTAGGGGTCCGCAGTCGCAATGGCAGTTAGGGCTATTCAAGAATCCATGCTTCGTTACCATTTTGGTGGTGAAGACGAAGTTCTTGACACGTTGTTTGAGATCTACGGTAGACTAATGGATGGAGAAATGGCCAAGAAGGATATTAGGGTATTCAGTTTCCTTCTAGTTCTTAAAAAATTATAAGTTTCGTGTAAAGTAATTAATAAATCATGAAATTGCCCTTGTGAGAGTGAGAGTAGATAATCAAACCGCATATACTTGATCTTTATCTCGACAGGTCCAGTAAACTTGACCGCCTAATGTTTATATATACATATATATATATATATATATATATATATAAACACCTAATAATCAAAATGGGTTATGGCCCTATTTATCATAGCTTTTACTTTGGGTTTTTTGCATTCTTAGAAGCTCTTTCTACAAAAGTCATATATTTTTGCTTTATCTGAAGAGCTTTTAAAGCTTAAAAGCTCTTATTTTGAAAAATACAAACACTTCCAAAAGAGTTTTTAGGCTTAAAAATTCAAAAGTAGGTTTCAAAAAGCTCTACCAAACAAGCCCTATTTTAGTTAACCAAAATTCAAATATTTATATAAATTTGAATTTGGCCCTTTGATAAGCACACCCCACTAAAAACTTTAAAAATGTTTTAATTTATAGATATATACATGATCCAATTATTGTAAAAATTACAAATTACAGTAAATCTATCTGACGTTTGCTATTCTACAAGCAAAAAATAACTTTATGGAAAATTGACAGCGAATCCCCCTGTCATAATTATTGACCGTTAAAAATAACCGTTGACCATTTTAAAAGTTTAAAAAGACCAAAATGCCCATAATTAAAAAATGACATATTCTTAAGGTTTGTCATTTTACAGTCGAAAACAACTTTATGAAAAATTGACAGCAAACCCCCGTGCCATTACTGTTGATCGTTTTAAAAGTTTAAAAAGATCAAAATACCCTAAATTAAAAAAAATTAAAAAATTTAAAAACAAAGGGTGAATTGCACTAAAATTTCTCTTAATTTTTTTAAAAAATAAAAACAATTATAAAAATAAAAAATAAAAAAATAAATTTTGATTGGATGGAGATGGAGATCCAATCCCTAGATAGGATCTCCATCAAGATAAAAAAAAATAAATTAAATTATTCAATAGATCCAATCTCCAGTGATGAAGATTTTACTTTTCAATTGTTTTTTATTGTTCTTGATAAAGATCCAATTTCCATATTAAATCTCCACCGTCCATCAATCCTGATGGATGGTCGAGATCCAAGCTGGAGATTGGATCTCTATTTCCATCCAACCAAATTTATTTTTTATTTTTTATTTTTATAATTGTTATTTAAAAAAAATTATTTTTTTACTATGATCTTTATCATCCATTAAAATTGATGAACGGTAGAGATCCATTAATTTTTTTATTTTTTTTATTTTTTTAAATTAAGAGAAACTTAGGGTACCTTAATGCAATTTACACTTTGTTTTTTAAACTTTTAATTTTTTAATTAAGCGGTACTTTGGTCTTTATGAACTTTTAAAACGATCAATAATTATCTTTAACGGTCAACGGTATTGGTAAGGGGGTTCGCTGTCAATTTTTTATAAAGTTGTTTCCGGCTGTAAAATGATAAATCTCAGGTAGGTTCGCTGTAATTTGACTTTTTTAATTAGGGGTATTTTAGTCTTTTTAAATTTTTAAAACAGTCAACGGCTATTTTAACTGTTAATGGTAAAGACAGGAGAATTCGCTGTTAATTTTTCATAAAATTATTTTTGACTATAAAATGATAAATCTCAGGTAGGTTCGCTGTAATTTGTCCTTAAAAAATACGCGCACTTTGTTAATAAACCCAGGTTCACCCTCTCTCGCTTAGATCTGATATTTTGTTATATAAAATGTTTCGATTGGGTGGACTGATTCATTAATCATAAATTGGAAAAAGGAAAAAAAGTGATAGGTAGGGATTGAATGAATCTTTTAAATTGATGGGTCACCCACAAAGATTTTTATTTATTATTTTTTTTAAACTCTTCTTTGTGCGGTGTAGTTTAGATGGTAGCTTGCCACTGGTTTCAATGGAATTTGACAAACTCAAAAACTCCAATGGATTCTTACATCAGACATGCATCCAGACCAGTTCTGATTAAATGAACCCAACAAAACATGATATGTTATTTTATACCTATTAGTAAGTGTTTAGTTCTATTCACCTACAACTAGTTAATTAATTAGTGCGTTGAAAAATATATTAGAAGTAATTAAAACTCAATGAACCATGTATGTTTTATATTTTTTTAGTTGTCTTTTCTCTGTCGATAAGGTAAATATTTGACTAAATACAGTAGAAGTTAGGTTAAAACTAAAAGTTATAAGCCTAAAGTAAACCTATGACGACGATAAATATTTCTGTGAAATTCAATACAAACAATATCTATACCTATGATCTAAAAAAGGTTCACGAAGTTGAAGATTGTATTCATTACAATACTTGTGTACATGATAAAGGGTATGTGCGAGAATGTATATATGATCATGAATGGCGCATTAGAACACGAGAAAAAAAAAATATTAAAAAAAACTGTTTGATAATACAAAGATGATAAGTTTTTATTCTTCGAATCTTGGTGCCATCACAGCAAAATTGATCTGAAGTTTCACGTTTATAAGGTAGAATCATTTGATCTAGACAACTCAAACTCTAAAGGTGGAATACTCTCTTCACTTTTTAAACTTTTAACTTAATTTGATCACTCTTTTTCCTTCCTGTCACACCTGTATACCCACACGTAGAAGTTTCAACACAGCTATTCGTTGAGCCTGCATTTGTAAGTGGGGCACTAGTTCTATATATATATATATAATCTGACGCCAATTGGGTCAGGGATCTATCGGATTTGACGAGCGTAAACGTTACAAGTTCGGTCTGAATAATAACTTTCACTGCAGAGGAGGAGTCTCCTCACATTTTACGGTTTAATGGGTAAAAGTGGAACTCAAACTCCTATCATATAAAATTTAAGGTGCAGTATCCCCCTACTTTACAAAGTGATTCGGTAACATTCAAGGGACGGAACGAAACGAAAAAAGAGAAATTGGGGGTAGAGATGTCTATTAATATATATAATTTATTTTTTTATATTTAAATTAAATATATACTTTTTTATATATTAAATTCTTTTAAAAAAATTATTGGGACAGCCGGAGTCCCCCCGGCCTCCATTGCAGTCCGCCCTGATAACATTACATAATTGGATTCCACGTCTCAAATTAAATTAAGAATTATTAGGAAAGCGTGTTAATGTCAATATGTAATCACGATTCTAGTTTTTAGAGTTTTGGGTACTTTTTCGCAATGGCAACATTAATAAAAAAAAAACCCAAGCACTCTTTTCTCTCTAGTTTTCATCATTGACTTTGTATAAACTCAGATTAACTGTGTCACTATTGATTAAGGTGCAACTCATGAGCTTCACAACAAAGTTAAATAATTATTTCTAAAAACATTTACATTAATATTTCAAAATAATTTGACCAACTACTGCTCAGCGTAGCATGCAACGGACAAACGGACATTTATTTATGCATAACAAAGAATCCAAAGCAGATTGTATAAATTATCAAAGAAATTACTTACAATTTGTGGCAAAATATTATACATGCATGCACATGGCATACTTGGTACAATAAATGGTCCATGGAGGTAACAAATTATGCAAAAGCAAATGGGTAGCTTGACTTTATGCCATATCAAGCGATCGCTAGGAGATCAAAAGCTTTGGCTTGACTTGTTTATTTATGTGGTTTGTGACTGTAGTGGCCAAAAATTGATAATGGAAAGAGATCAACAAACAAAAGGAAAAGCCAGAGTGAGAACTATTAAATTATAAAATATAATGAGAAGCCTATGAAGCCCAAAAGCAATGCCCAAAGAGATAGCAAAACCGGGTAGAACGTAAGCCATGTAGAGCACAAGAAAATGAGACGTTACACGAAGATCAAGGGATTTACCAATGGTAGAACGGTCTCGTAAATCATTTCAAAGCCATGAATGCACCAGATCAAAGCTCATAACGCCCCCATATACCCCTCTAACGGGCAATGAGCGCACTAATGTGAGTATCATCACGCCCCTGTAGACCCCTCCAACGAGCACCCAAACCTCATCTATAAATACGTAGACCCTTCACAGGCTAAGGGGTTGGCATCTTGATACAGAAAATTTTATAGACTCTCCCAATCTCATTCTCAAGGCCTACTTGATCAAAACCTTTTAAGCTTTCTTCTGACGACCTTCTGTGAGTCCACTATCACGTACTCCTGCCACACATACATTATTCTCACCATACTTCCCCAGGAGGTTCATACATGGAGAAATTACTACTTATTTATTATTAATTTATTTTATTCTATACTGTTATTGTTTAATATTCATTATATTATTCTAACTTGAACGTCGAAGTATCCTTGGCCAGCACCACTCCGGTGTCTAAGTATATTTTGGTTCTATTGGTTATTGGTTGTACAGGTTATAGTGCCCATTCTGCTACCCTATGTGAATTGGGATCTACAATTTAGCGCCCACCTTAGGGCACAACAATCTTCGAACGAGTATAACCAACGATCTACCTTTCACAAACGACATGACAAACGACTCATATCATAGCCCTATGGAAGCCCAACTCCAAGTGCTAATGGCCTAGATGAACGAAAACTCTCAAAGGCTCTTGGCCTTAGAAGCGGAGAACCAAACCATAAGAGTGGAGAACCAAGAACTCTAGGTTAGGGTGCAAGCGCTGTCCACACTCGACGACATCCTACCAAGGTTCATTCGAGCGTCCGACCAAGCAATGAACATAGAGCGTTAACTACCAGCTGCCCTACCTGACGGTAGAGATCAACCCTAAGTGGGTAGGAAGCATGCGAATATGGGCGATGAAGGAACGCTCGACAGTAGAGTGCCACAAGTAGCAACCTTAGTGTCGAATGCAGCTAGCAGTTTACATGATGAGTGGAACAACTCACCGTAGCCCGCTAGTGCCCGAGACTTCCTCGGCGTCAACACCACATGATGTAGAGTTGCTAAGTCCTAACCTTTTTGCCTATAACCCAGAGTTAGCACGCAGGTATGTAGAGATAAAGGCCTTGATATAACGCATACCTGAAATGCCGGCTCCTATCAAGAATAGCACAATGAAAGCTTTACGAATTCCCCATTTTTAGATGCAGCTTTATGGATTCCCCATTTCTAGATGCAATCGCGTTGGTAGAAATGCCAAGAAAATTTAGTTTTCGCAATATGAAGCAGTATGATGGAACAACAGGCCTGAACGATCATATCGCCCAATACAGACAAAGAATGTTCACTGCTATTATCCCACGCAACCTTAGAGAAGCGTGCATGTGCAGAGGTTTCGGTTCAAGCCTCGTAGGACTAGTGCTCTTATGGTACACAAACTTGCCAAACAACTCGATCAACTCATTTGCATAGTTGACAGATACATTCGTCGATCATTTCGCCAATAATAGGAAGCTAGAGAAATAATCTGATCACCTATACACGAGTGGTCAAATGAGAGGAAAAGGACTTTGAAACTATGTCGGCCGAGACTATGTCGGCCAATTCAATAAGGAGAAAGTGTCAATCTCACTTTGCAACCTGGCGACAACAATATCAACATTCAGGAAGGGTCTACTCTATGATTCAGACTTGTACAATGAGTTAACCAAATACCTGTGCAAAACAACGGAAGACGTTCTCGGTAAAGTGTGGGCACAAATCAAGTGGGAGGAAGATGGTAAATTACCATCCTTCTCGACATACAAAGCAGTAGGAATGCAACCTACCTTAAATTGTATCACTTATAAAACTCTTCTTATTTATTCATTTATTTCGCTCTGACATGAAACTGACTTAAGCGTCGGAGGGCTGTTGGTCGAACCAGCGGCCATCCTTAACACTTTCTCTTTGTCGAATACAAACAGGATCTTGCAATCAAGAATTAACGATGCTCAGTTACGATCTACAATCACTAACCTAGCGGCCCACCGAACAACGTTCTACATACTGAATCTATACCCGTATTCTATAGTCTACAGTCTCCATTGACCATAACGACAGTAGACTGGGGCAACTACACACTACGACTTGATCTTTTATACGTTCTACTTTGTTACAAGTCAGGTACTTCCTGTGGAAAGTTTTATTCTTTAAATTAATTTTCCTTTACATTGATTTTTTCTAAAGTTTTAAAATGAATGTGTTCTTTCTAAGTTTGTTTCTTTAAATTATTCTCTTAAAATCCTCATCTTAAACATTCATGTTAGTCTTTTATAAAACTCCCATTAAGAAATAAAAATTATCAATTAACTTTCCTAAATTATAGTTTTTAATCAACTTTACGCTCAAACATACGAAGCGCTCGATAAGCAATGCTCGTCATGAAGGGTGCTCATGCTCATGAAGCGTTCGACATACGAAGCGCTTGATAAACAAGGCTCCTCAAGAAGGCTGCTCATGCTCATCTAGCGCTCAACATACAAAGCGCTCAACAAACAAGGCTCTTCACGAAAGATGCTCAAGTTTATGTAGAGCGCTCGATTAAACACCATTTGGTTTAGACTCATGTGGGGCGTTTGACCAAACACCATTTGATCTAGACTCATGTGGAGCACACGACAAATACCATTTGTTCTAGACTAATATGGAGCCCTAGGCCAAACACCATTTGGTTTAGACTCATGTGGATATTTGGTCTAGACTCATGTAGAGCGCCCGACCAAACAACATTTGGTTTAAACTTATGTAGAGCGCTCAACCAAACATTATTTGGTCTAAACTCATGTAGCACTCAACCTACATCTAAGTATATTACATGTAAAACGCTTGACCTTGATCTAAACACAGTAGGAGCGTTTAACCGCAACCTGATAGAACATTCTTCCACTACTTGATCAAAACTGTTAGGGAGCGTTCGAAACATAACCAATTAGAACGATCGACTATCAGTTGTTCAAGGCCGCCGAGAGCGTTCGACCACCAACACTCGACATGTGCTTAACCGTATGTCATTAGGACCAAACCTAATTCCAGCGTTCGACAACAAAAGACAGTAAGCAGACAATCTACAAAGTAGAAAAAATCCTTATTCAAATACAAGGAATGATCACAGTGCTCAATTAAAAAGCATTCAATATAAGATACAAATACTTGGCGCATTCTACCAATAAGAAATATCATCCACATAGAACATTCGACTGAAGTTTAAAAGGAACGCTTGACAAGCAGAGCTCACCATGTTGAGTGTTCCACGAATCAAATAGGGCCCAACTGAAATAAACATACAACTTGGAGAATGTTTGACATTGGCCACAAGGGGCATGCAATCAACGCCACCATGTAGAACGCTCCAAGAGAGCTTACCATGTAGAACGATCTCCAAGTGTTAAAAAAGAGCTCACTATGTAGAACACTCCATGGGTGTTCAAAAAGAGCTCACTGTATAGAACGCTCCATGAGTATTCCAAGAGTGCTCACCATGTAGAAAGCTCCCCAAGTGTTCAAAAAGAGCTCACCGTGTAGAATGCTCCATAAGTGTTCAAAAAGAGCTCACCTTGTAGAACACTCCATGAGTATTCAACAAGAGCTCACCATGTAGAACGTTCCATGACTGTTCAAAAAGAGCTCACCATGTAGAATGCTCCATGACTGTTCAAAATACCAGATAGAGCGAACTAAATCCAAGAGATACTAATAAGCGTTCGATCGTACCTCTAGAAAATTGCACGACACACCATTTTTACTTTACAAAAATAGAAAGAAATTCTCACATTTGTAGAATGGGGACAAACTATAATGACAAAAAATTATCAATGGGCCAGGCCCAAAGAAGAATTAATAAGTCGAGCCAAAGAGATCAACAAATAAAAGGAAAGGCTAGAGTGAGAACTATTAAATTATAAAATCTAAAGAGAAGCCCATGAAGCCTAAATGCGCAATGCTTAGAGAGATAGAAAAACGGGGTAGAATTTAAGCCATGTAGAGCATAAGAAAAGGAGACATTACACGAAGATCAAAGGATTTACCAATAGTAGAACGGTCTCGTGATCTTGAAGATATTCATTTTAAAGCCATGAATGCACCGGTTCAAAGCTGATCATAACGTCCCCGTAGACTCCTCCAACGGGCAATGAGCGCACTAATAAGTATTGTAACGCCCTCGTAGACCCCTTCAATGGGTATTGAAACCTCATTTATGAATATGTAGACCCCTCACAGGCCAACGGGTATCGTACTAATGAGTATCGTAATGCCCTCGTATACCCCTCCAACGGGTATCAAAACCTCATCTATAAATATGTAGACCCCTCACAGGCTAAGGGGTCTTTGTAACACCCCCTGACCCGACCTGGCTGGATCGACCTAGGGAGCGCTACCGGGTTTTCAAATACTTTCTTTATTCTGTTTATAAACTGAAAACCATATAATTTATAATTTAAAAACCTTTCTAGTGAGCCCATCAAAAATTCAATTTTAAAAATTTAGGCAGAGTTCCCTCTGTTTTTCTGATTTCCCAAAACCTGTTTTCCACAAAACTCAAATCAAATAAAATTCACAACAACACTTCAAATATCACTTTCAATCAAATGCGCACTCTGCCGTTTATTGCGACTTTCCAACAGTTTTAAAATAAAATAATTCATAATTCAATATTTACAAACCTTTAACAACCTTTAAAAATGATAAACAGAAATCATAAAACAATTTAATTACAAAACATAAATATAAACCACAATTACAAATCTCTGTATATGCATTCAATCTACACATATTATACAACAATATATTTGTATATCTACCCAAATGTAGTGACTCTAGGTCTCTGTCAGCAATTCTGTAACATCCCGGATTTCGGGTAATTAATTTTATATGTGTGAAAATAAATTTTTACTATTTGAGGGGGTGTAAATGTAATTAAATGTATGTTTATTTTATGATTTCCAGCAGACCAGATTGAATAGTGAAAAATGATGAAAAATTGAAAACTGGACCAGAGAGTATCGCGACCTGGTCACCGCGACCACAGGTCGCGATAGCTCGCTCGCGGTGAAAAACGCAATTTTGGGCAGTGACCATCGCGACCAGTCACCGCGACCTCAGGTCGCGATGGTTTGCTCGCGATGAAATTGTCAAAGTTTGGCAGTGAGCAACGCGATCTCTCGCGCGACCAAGGCGCGCTCGCGATGAAGGCGGTGCGCGCACTCCAGTGAGCATCGCGACCTGGTGGCGCGACCACAGGTCGCGACGGCGGTCGCGGTAGCGAAAAAAATATAAAAAAAAAAGAGAAGCTTCTCGCAGAAGCCAGAGAAAACAGAACAGCGAGAGAAAGAGAGAGAAAGAGCCGAGAAAAGAAAGAAAAGAGAAGAAAAAAGAAAGAAGAAGAAAGAAAAGAAAGAAGAAGAAGAAGAAGGAGAGAGAAGAGAAAAGGAAGTGTAGGCAAAAAGGAAAGATGAAACCGTAGAACCACGATTTACCGAAAAGAAAAGGATTCCAGGTAGGTGTACTCTTGTTTTCGAAATCGTTTCGAGAATACTTTTTCGTTTTAGTTTTCGATTTCGTTTCTCGTTTTCGTTTCGTTTTCGATTTCGCTAAAAGTTTTCGATTTCGATTATTCGTATGAAAAGTGTTTATCTATATGTAAAATCGATGATTTGTAGATCTATGGTTGATTTCGGACCGATTTTATGCTAGATTGTACTTCGATTGTATTTTCGAACATTTCGATTTCGTTAATGATACATGATTTATATTTTTGTATGATTATTGTTGATTTTGGACTGATTTGTGATAGATCGTATTTCAATTTCGATTTCGAATATTTTGACTGTTATGATTTGTGAAAAATACTGCTCGCAGGACTATTGTTTATGATTTGTACTATATTGTGATTACTTGAAATTTGTTTATTGTAACGCCCCTAGGATACTTAGACATAGAAATGGATATAGGAGGTTGGTATACCAGCTGGGTTTTACTGAGCAGTACTACGCCGATACTGATTGATTGATACTGATGATTCTGATGTACCTCCTCTTGGATTCGTCCAGAGGCTGGGAGATACGTACCTCCTCAGGATTCGTCCTGGGGGTTGGGAGTTAATGTACCTTCCCAAGGATTCGTTCCTGGGATAGGGAGCTATGTACCTCTCTAGGTTCCGTACCCACGGTCCTAGAGTTGGGAGACACGTACCTCCTCAGGATTCGTCCTGGGGGTTGGGAGCTTGACCCATATTCCAGTCCTAATATGTTTAGTATTCTAGCGGGCCAGAATTGATTGGAATTGAAAAGTGAACCGAATGATTTTATTGATAGCATTCGTATATTGACCGCATTATTGAAATTAAAGTGATTGGAATTGTTTAATGCTTTGATTTTGAAATTTAATTATTTTGAAATGGATTAAAAATGGAATATATATATATATATATATTGTGATTTATTTCTTCTTAAAGGATATTTATATTGTGATTTATTAAATTGAGTTTATAGTACACCCACTAAACTATATGCTTAGCGCGTTAGTTTGTTTCTAACGCGTAGGTGCTAGGGATCCGGAAGAGGCTAAGGACTGAACAGAGAGAGAGTTGCGGACAGAGTCCCAAAGATTTGTACAGTTGGGTAGCTATATTTTATTATGTGTATATATAATCTGAAAGCATGCATATACAGGGAAACTGTAAATATGTTTTGTAATTAAGTATTTTGCGATTTCTGTCCTTTATTATTATTTCAATGTTTGCAAATAGTAAAGTCTGATTTGTTTTCTTTTATAAATTGTGATAAACTGTTTTGATAAGTCGCACTAAACGGCAGAGTGCGCAACTGTTTGAAAGTGTTATAGAAGTGTTTGTGAAAATAGGAATTTGATTTGATTTGTGGAAAACAGGTTTTGGAAAGTCCGAAAAATAAACGGCACTCTGCCGAATTTTCGTGAAAAGTTTATTTATTGTTATGGGCTCACTTGAAAAGGATTTCTATCTGTTTTATGGGCTCACAATGATTTTGAAATGTAAAATTTAAGTTTTGAAAAATTTAGAAAGTCCGAGTAGCGCTTCCCGGGTCGGTCCGGCCGGATCGGGTCGGGGGGTGTTACAAATTCTCTCTTCAATCTTTGGCCTCCTCAGTATCCCTGTTACCTACACGCGATAAAAACCGACGCGCTAAGTATATAGCTTAGTGGGTGTACACTAAAATAAATTGCAATATAATATAAAATACTAAATTTGAAATTCAGAAATTCAGATAGATATATATAAATAATAAAACTTAAATTCAGAATTTCAGGAATATATATATATATATATATATATATATATATATATATAACAAACGTGATATTTCAATTACTGAAACTATATAAACACAACGTATTTCAAAAGTTTCTGGGTTTCAATTGCAATATCATTTCTTTATTTTCCATAACATTTTCTAACTATCAATTCTCAATTGAGCCCGTGATACATATAACAGGGTTTCCAGGACTGGATTACGGGTTTTACAGTCGGGTTTCCCATCTCATATGAAATGGTATCCCTATATAAACAGTCGGTTTCCCATTTCACAAGGAAATGGTATCCATATATTCTCACAGCCGGTTTCCCATTTCACAAGGAAATGGTATCCGTATAATCAATATCAGAGGCATCATAAATCACGGTGCAGTACTGCCATATATTCACCCAATTGACATGTCAATCTCCTATATCCATATTTCCCTATACATATATCAGGGCCGTTCAAATATCATAACAAATTAGTTCTTTGGTTTCAGGAATCAACGAATATCAATTTCAATCAAAATCCATAAATAGGAAAACCAAACAATAGTTGTAAACTAGGTTTTGAAAACATACGCTTTTATTCGAATTTCAATAATATCAGAATTTTGCACAAATAGGTCCAACAATATTCAAAAATGAAATACGAGTATATAAACAAATCAATACGAGTATATAAAATCCATAACTATACTTCCAGACTTACTAAATCAAAATATTTATTGAAAATAAGTTCAGAAACGTGTGTACACCAACCTGGATATCGTTTTACAACAGTTTTCTTTCTGGATTTCTCTTTTTCCTTTCTCCTTTCTTCCTCTTCTTCCCTTTTTCCTTCTCTTTTCTTTCTTTTCTTTTCTTTTTCTTTCCCTTCTCTTCTTCTTCTTTTCTTCTTCCTCTTCTTCTTCTCTTCTTCTTCTCTTCTTTTCTTTTCTTTTTCTTCTTTTCTCCCGTTTTCTGCTTCTTTCTCTTTTGGCTTCCGCGAGAAGCTTTCTTTTTTTTTTTATACAACTTCGGTCATCGCAACCTGTGGTCGCACCACCTGGTCGCGGTACTCACTGGAAGGCTTCCACCGCTTTTATCGCGATCACCCATCGCAGTACCATGGTCGCGCTGGTGGTCGCATTGCTCAATGCCCGAATTTGATATTTTTCACCGCGAGCTAGTCAACGCGATCTGTGGTCGCGGTGCTCACTGCCAAAAATTCTATTTTTCACCGCGAGCAGCTCATCGTGATCTCTGGTCGCGGTGACGGGTCGCGGTACTCACTGTCCACTTTTTTCTTCACTTCATGCAATCTTTCTGGACTGCTCCATCTGGTCCATCTGGAAACCATAAAAATAAACACATACATTTAATTACGTTTTACACCCCTCTAATCATAAATTTTTATATCCACATATTCAAAATTAATTATTCGAAATTAGGGATGTTACAGTCTTGATGCAGAAAATTCTCTAGACTCTTCCAATCTCATTCTCAAGGCTTACTTGATTAGAACCTTTTAAGCTCTCTTCCGACGACCTTCCGTTGGTCCACCGTCATGTACTCCGGCCACACATATTATTTCGACCATGCTTCCCTATGAAGTTTACACAGGGAGAAATTACTGCTTCTTTATTATTAATTCATTTTATTCTCTACTGTTATTGTTTAATATTCATTATATTATTATAATTTAAGAGTCGGAATGTTATTGGCTGGCACCATCCCGATGATCAAGTACATTTTAACTATTTTAGTTGTTAGTTATGCAGGTTGTAGTATCCGTTCCGCTAACCTACGTGAATTGGGATCTACAGTGGCCACTCACGATAGTGTAATGATCACCATGTCACTCACAATCAAAATATTCAAATAACTTTGAATTACCATGATAATTAATATATATTAAAAAAAGATAGTGAAGCCAAAAAAAAGTAAACAAGTCCATCATTGAAGTTTGCATATAAAAGGAGAGTTAAAGCACCGCTTCACATCACCTAAGCTGAGAAAAGACTTAATTGTAATACCAACTGATCAAAATGGCTGTAGAGAATATCTTTCACATGAATGGAGGCTCTGGCTCCACTAGCTATACTAATAATTCCACCTTCCAGGTAAAACTCACTTTCTCTTTAATTTCGTGATGATCTCTCTAAGCTTTGTCTTGTTCGTTGTTTCCTCTAATTAAAATTCTATTTTGGGTGTGTGCAGATGCAGGCATCGGATATGGTGAAGCGCATCATTGTGGAGACGATAGCACAACTCTACCATGAAGCATTTCCAAAGACAATAGGTTTAGCTGATATGGGTTGCTCTTCAGGAAAAAACTCACTACCAGTCATCAAAACTATTGTTGAGAGTGTTGAAAAAATGGCTCGTTTGTCGGCTGAACCACCTGAGTTCTGTGTCTACCTAAATGATCTTCCATCTAATGACTTCAACTCCATCTTTAAAGCGTTGCCTGATTTCTTTAGGCAACTTGTCAAAGAAAGAAATGGTACTGGCCGGTGTCCCGCTATTTTCATTGCAGCTTGCGCTGGTTCGTTTTATGGAAGACTGTTGCCTAAAAATTCAGTGCACTTTGCCTACTCATGTTACGGTTTGCATTGGCTATCAAAGGTGCTTTTTCTCTCTTCTCATCTCCAGCTTATTAGCCTATTTTTCCACCATAAGCATAATCAACAGGGTCTAATTGTATACAATTATTGCAACTAATTAGTAAATGCCTAGTAGTGGCAAGGCCATATAGTAATGCATGACTAGTAAGGACAGTCCTGAAATATATCATTGTGGAACGAACATTATGAAATTGAATATTTAACTTTTTTAACGTTATAGATCTGATTTCATAACGGTCCTGAATTTTTTTTAATTTTAAAGACCGTGCTCACTAGAATGACCTCCTGTCCAATATACCTTATTTTTGAATATGTATATTACTATTGGAGAGTGCATGTTACATAAATTTTTGCAACAAAGGAAAGTTGATCAAGCAACATTAGTTTTTTTATATGTGCATGTGGTAGCTGGACATCAAACAGCTATAGCTATATAGCTATGTGAACAATCACAATCTTATGCAGGTACCGCCAGGTCTGTACAACGAGAAGGGCGAGTCAGTAAACAAAGGCAACCTTTACATCTCTGAATCCAGCCCTCCGGCTGTTTCCCTCGCATACTTTGCACAATTCCAGGATGACTTCTCGTTGTTCCTCCAATCGCGGTCGAAAGAAATGGTCTGTAGAGGCCGAATGTTGTTGATTTTGTTGGGAAGAGTTGGCCAGGATAATCATGTAGACAGGGGCAACTCATTCTATTGGGAACTTCTCTCTCGATCCCTAGCTATTTTGGCTTCTCAGGTATCCACTCACAAAAAAAATTTCAATATACTCACATTATAAGCATGTGATCATTAATTGTTATATACACATATATATATATATATATATATATATATGTTGTTGTTGTGGAATATTTTGTAGGGGAAAATAAAGAAAGAAAAGCTCAATTGTTACCATGCACACTTCTATGCACCCTCAAAGTGGGAAATAGAAGACCAAGTGAGGAGAGAAGGTTCATTTTTTCTAGACCGGTTTGAGATGTATCAACCAGAGAAAACATGTGATGATATTGGCAAGAGCTATGGGTCTGTGGTTGCCATGACAGTTAGGGCAGCTCAAGAAGTCATGATTCGACACCATTTTGGTCTTGAAGAAGATGATGATGGAGTTCTTGACACTATGTTTGAGATCTATGGCAACATGATCGATGAAGAAATGGCTAAGGAGGAAATCAAGCCCTTCACTTTCCTCCTAGTTCTTAGAAAATTATGAATCTGCATGCTATGATCAACTGATTATTAAAAGTACTCGCTATAGGCTATAGCTAGGTGTTTGTGTCTTTGGTTAATTATATGCACTCTTATGTGTATGAATTATAAAAAATTATTGTGGTTTTCTAAATGTAAGTATTCGATTGTTGTTTGTGAGAATTAGCTAAGTCAATTGACAATGTCTGTCTCATAATTTTTTTTTTAATTCAATTACTCTTGAACACCGTAAAATTAAAGAGAAGTCATGCTTATTAATAATGTGAAAGAATTTTGAATTTTTATGGGAATAATAAATGGAAAATATATGGTACCTGAGATGCTATGTGATATGAATAATCAATTATATGAAAGATGTATATTATCTGACACAATATAATTATATTGGACATATATATTCAAGTATACTGAAGCATAATTCTACTACATTTGATGATTTAGAACTACCCACGCAGCTAAGACAATCCACACTTTGACCTAAACTGTAGTGAATGAAAATCTACCATTGTCTTAAAACGAGCAGTATTTGTGTCAACCTCTAATCTTTTTTCCTCATCTTGTTTAAAGAAGTGATTTTTCTTTTGAAAATGTTTAAAGTAAGTGATCGGTTTATTGATACAGTAATAGCAAAAAGCAGTCATATCTTAGTTATTCATTCATGATAGGGATAATTGCACTAAAGTACCTTGACGTTTGGCTATATTGCAATGAAATCGTGAGTTTAGCCTTAATTGCATGTTAGTACCTTTGACCACGTTGACCGGTATGTTGACTTTGACTTTTTGGTAAAAAGACAAAATTACCCCTGATTTAAAAAAAATAAATTAAATAAAAATTAAAAAAAATTGAAAAAATTAAAAATTTTAAAAATGGATCTCCACCGTCCATCAATCTTGATGGACGGTGGAGATCTATTTTTAAAAATTTTAATTTTTTAAATTTTTTTAAAATTTTTATTTAATTTTTTTTTTAACCAGGGGCAATTTTGTCTTTTTACCAAAAAAGTCAAAGTCAACATACCAGTCAACTTGGTCAAGGGTACTAACATGCAATTAATCAGTTAGTTAAGGGTATTAACATGCAATTAAAGCTAAACTCACGATTTCATTGTAATATAGCCAAACGTCAGGGCACTTTATTACAATTAGCCCTTCATGATATCATAACCGACGGAAGCACATGTTTTTCTTTTATGATATAAGAAAAAAAATAAAGTGAAGAGAGAATCCAAATCACAAACAAGGTTGACAAGACAGATTGAGAAGACTGACAACACCACTAACAACTCAAGCCCATGTTTTTTCTTTTCTAAAGGACACCATGAATGGGGACAGATAAATATTATTGCAGCTGCACTACCACAAAGCACTTGCAGGATTCAATTTTTGAACCACTTCTTATAAATAACTTCAACAAAAGTCATTTGATCTAGATGGAAACTCAATTTGAGTGCATATCATAAATATTGTAAACGTGATCATTGTTAAATAATGAAATCAAGATCTTTTTTTTTTTCCTATAAATTAACCACTAATCACAAACTTGACATGGATTTAAGTTAAAAGTTCATATAATTAGAAAATGATTCATGGAGGAAAAAAAAAATCTCAATTTCTCAGGACCAAAACGATACAAAAAATCTTCGAATTTGACAACTTACAATTAAGTCTGATCTTCTCTAAATTTATTTAAGAAATTAAATTCTATGAAAAAGAATGGTGGACCCGAAAGGGACTGCAAGGCCTAGAAATTGAGTCATCACTTACATATAATCATACAGATCCTATAACGTTAAAAGTAGAAATCTAACTTTTGAGATTCTTTCTGCTATTAATGTCAAGTCTTCAAACAGGCAGGAAAGATATTTCAATTTTTTTTTTAATTAAAACCATTATCTAGTATGAGTATCTCCTTCTTTTATTAATAAACTTCTTCATAGCGTTATTGGGATGTTAAATAATTATATATTCTATTAAAATCTGATAGCTAGAAGAAAAAAAAATCAAAATTAAAATTTTAAAAAATTAATGAGCTATGTAGTGTAAAAATATCATTCTTGTATATATAGCAGAAGAATTCATGATTGCTCAGTTCTTGTTTCAAGCCAAACTTGCACAACTTCTACTTGTAATGATAACGCGGATACGAGGGGGGCTTGCTATTGTAACACTTCAGCTTCTGTCAATTTATCCGATATTTTGATATAATTAATGAGAAATTATTTTGATTTTATTTTTGGGAATTTAGTAAAATTGTCTACAAATAAATTCAAAATTACAAACCTACCCAGCCTTTACTAACTTTTGCAAACTCTACCCAAACAATTTTGTTGGACAAAATTGCCCTTACTTTAACATTTGACCCACACCACTCTTTTTCACTGTCTTCTTCTTCATCTTCTTCACTTTATCTTCTTCACCTGGTTCTTTCATTGTTTTTCTTCTCTTCTTCACATTTTGTTATTTTTCCTCTCTTCTTTTTCTATAAATCTCTTACCCAACCTAACTTTTTTTAGTGTTAAACTATTTTTTTAGTCAATGCACATCTTTCTGGGTTTTCAATCAGTTGTAGACATTTCACATTTGTTAATCCTCCATAAAAAAAAAATGAAGAACGGATTTTTATAAATTTTTTTTTCATCATGCCAGCCCAATGGTTTTTCATCATGCCGACCCGATGGTTTTTCATCATGTCATCTCGATGGTTTTTCATCATGCCGTCCCGATGGTTTACGCCTCCTACCACCATATCTTACTCCGACTGCTTTCTTCTCAAGAGCAATGCTTTCTGCTCTCTAGGCATTCATCGGGTGCCTTTTCCTCCTCCTCCTATTTATTTTTAACATCACATGTATCATTTACATTATCAGTTGTATCAAAGAAGTCATCATTTTCCTTTTCCTCTCCCATTTCGTTGCCATCGACCTACAGTAAATACAAAAATATACGGTTAATAGAATATAAAAAAAATAACAAATATCAACTTGTTCATTACTGCCAGCTTTCTTGCAAATAATTTATATCAGTTTGTCAACTCCTCTACGCATCTCTTCTAATTCAGCTTTCAAAGTAGCAAATCCTTTTATCAACTTTGTTATTAAGTGCGGTAACATAAGTCTTTACAGACATTACTTCTGTATGTAAACCATCCAATTTTTTTACGAAGATAGTCTTGAAATAATGTATTAGGAAGTTATGATAACATTTATATATTATTCACTGAATATTGCTATTAAAGGACAATATTGACTATATACCGAGCTACTTCGTCTAATAGACCGCTCTTCTTGTATTTTAGCTTTATAAGTGCATTTCTTAACTTTTGATTGTGGTTGCTCACTATGATCAATATCATCAATCTCATCCTTATCAGGATACCCATCATCATCAGTCTCATCCTTCTCATTATTTGTGGCACACGTATCATATGACTCAAATTGTGGGGCATTTGAGATGCTAGCCTTGTCCAACCCAGTCACATAAGGTAAATACAATTATTCATTCGTGGGTTTCAGAGTTTGAAACGTAATAATCTAACCAAGAAAAAAAAAACACATACAAGGTCAAGTTAAAATGAATTTTACATTCCTAAGATTACCATGTTAATTTTTTCATACTGATCGCTTTTTGAAAATATATTTTCTCAAAGTCTCAAATCCAGGAGTGCTTTTGGCTTCCCAATTAAGAATGTGTAGCGCTGTACGAGACATCCTCGTAGCATAACGCATCTTTGATTACAGCGGAATTGCTTCAATGGCCCACACCTACCAAATAAAAAAAAGATCTTTCAATAAGAGTTTTAAAGAATTAAAGGGGTAAAAAATGTTAAACAATATATATTACCTTAAAAGCATACACAAATCTATACAAGTTGTACTTTTCTACTGTATAGGCCGGATCATTTTTTGGACGCTCCATAAAGATTTGATCTCTACCTTTGCAACAAGTCAATAATGATTTGAATGTCGTTGAATATACAAATGAACCCCATGGGAACCGATTGAATTTATCCAAATTATCCACTAACTTCATAGCCCAATATTCAACATTTATCCTCAAGTCCTTTCCCAACAACGTCATCTCTAAGATCAGCAACAAAGTTAACTTAATGACATCATCATCATCCTTTTCTTCCTGGACTCCATCTTCGAAGAGAGCTTGCAAATTCAGTCTAGTCACTTTTTTTGCTACACTAACATATTTTTGGCGAATTCTATCAACCTCATTCTTCTTTGTATTTGTAGTACAGACGACTGTATCCCCAAGACGTAGACTGCTCACTAAACAAAACTCGTTTGCACTAAACCGTATTCTATTTCCACCAACTAGAAACCACATTTCATTTTTAGCATCTTCAACATGATACTCCCACAACAATATGTGATGACAAAATTGACCCGAGAACACAATTTCAGGGACATCTAAAAAATGCCCAAAGCACATTCCTTTTAGTGTTTGTTGTTGTCGTTCCGTCAGCTTTTTCTTAATCAATCCAATGCTTTTCCATTTACAATATATGGTCAATTTTGCATGGAAATAATCTTGTTCCTTAATTTTCAATGAATCAATTAATTTCTTACTTCCCATTAATTTTAAGCCTACAATAAAAAAGATTTCGAATTCGTTAATAAACCAAAAAATATAACGATTTTGAGATATAACGATTTTGACAGACAAATTTTGCTATCAAGATAAACATAATCAAATATAAACAAATAGCAAAAATTGAGATAGGTAAAACTCCAATTTTAAAGTATATGTATGATCACGACCTTTTATATAAATATATATAATTGAAAAATATAGTGGTCCAGGCATTTAATATCAATACGTATTTAATTTGAAGTGTATATATATATATATATATATATATATATATATAAGAACATAAGAACCAATACATTCACAAAACGAAATAACCATTACTTCACATGGCTAATCTTTACCTAACATACGTATATCTTAGTGAAAAATAATCTCTTAGAAGAGATTGTAAAATAGAGAAATAATGTAGCTGAAGAGCAATCCGAGGTGATTATTTATTGAATCTGTTGAAATGATACTTAGTTATTTTAGGAGTCTCACATTGATTAAATATGTATGGTGGGTTTGGTTTTTAGGCTATAAATAAGCCAATTTCCATGCCAAATTAATTTATCCCAAAAATTATATATTTCTTCCTCTCTTGTAAAGGGTGATTGCTAAGTTCAATTTTGCCCAAGTTGTAATTTGGAGTTCATCCAATTTTGAAGATAGTGGAAGTGATCAGCGGCGCCCGAGGACATAGGTAACATTTGTACCAAACCTCGTAAATTTCTGGTGTTCTTTATTTTTCTGCTTTTGTATATTTTGTTTATTATCTGTTTCGGTTTCTTTCAATATTATTTTGTCGGGTTTGTTTGGGGTTCTATTCACTAGTATTTGTGAATAGTAACTACTTTGGATAGGGAAAAATTACCCGATTTTTCCAACAATTGGTATCAGAGCCACGGTTTTGTTTTAAGCTGCTGAAGGTGTCAGATTCTCTAGAAAATTCTTAGTATGCTATGTGGTTGCAGTATTGTCTGATCTTCCACATCAGAAAAGAATTGTTCTTGAGTTTGCTGACTTGATGGTTGCTGGAAGTCAGTGTGGTGGTGTGGAAAGTACATGTCTAGGCAAGGTCTGGCTAAGGAAAGACTTGGTACTTAAGAGTGTCCGTTGTGACCCACATCTCTTTCCTGGGACATTACCTGGTGCACTATTCACGACTACATACACTATTTCAGTATATTGGTACTGTTCACAAATACAGTACTGTTGCAGTTTTTTTGAGTTTAGCAGCTTAAAGAAATGGCGGAAGAAAATTCTACCTCATTCAAAGGCCAGTCATCCTCCCAGCCATCCACGTCATCTATACTGGGCAGGGCATCTGTAATGAAAATGAAGTTTGAGGTAGAAAAGTTTGATGGAACCGGCCATTTCGGTATGTGGCAAGACAAAGTTCTAGATGCTCTCTTTTAGCAAGGTCTAGACATCGCCATTGAAAAAGAGAAACCAGAAGGAGTAGATCAAACTGAGTGGAAAAATATCAACCGTTTAGCATGTGGTACAATTCGTTCGTGTCTCTCAAAAGAACAGAAGTATACGTTCATGAAGGAGACATCTGCAAGTAAGTTGTGGAAGGCATTGGAGAACAAGTTCATGAAGAAGAGCGATCAGAATCGCCTCTATTTGAAGAAGAAATTGTTCCGATTTGATTACCTTCCTGGTACCACGATAAACGACCACATTATTGCTTTCAATCAGTTAGTAGCAGATTTGTTAAATTTGGATGAAACTTTCAAGGATGAAGATTTGGCTTTAATGTTGTTAGCCTCCCTTCCTGATGAGTTCAATCATCTTATTACAAGCTTACTAATTGGGAAGGATAAAGTGTCATTTGATGAAGTCTGTACTGCCTTGTATAGCCATGAAATTAGAAAGAAAGATAAAAAAGAAAGCAGGAATGAAGCAGCAGAGGCACTGACAGTAAGAAGGCGTTCACAAAAACAACAAAAAGGAATTAGAGGAAGATCTCGCTCAAAAGGAAGACTTGGTAAAGATGAATGTGCCTTTTGTCACGAAAAAGGTCATTGGAAGAAAGACTGTCCAAAGCTGCAGAAGAAAGGAAAAGCTGTATCGTCTGGTGCATGCGTAGCCGAAAGCAGTGACGATTCAGATTTTGCACTGGTTGGATCATCAACGGCATCCCATCCTGATGATTGGATTTTTGATTCAGCATGTACTTTCCATATGACTCCTAATAGGGAGTGGTTCTCTACCCTTGAAGAACTAAATGGTGGAGATGTTTTCATGGGCAACGATAGTCCATGCAAAATTTTGGGGATTGGTACAATTCGACTGAGGAATCAAGATAGCTCAACCAGAGTTCTGACGGACGTTCGTTATGTTCTAAATATGAAGAAGAATCTCATCTCTTTAGGAGTCTTAGAATCTAAAGGCTTCACTGTGACTATGCAGAATGGGATATTGAAAGTTACTTCTGGAGCACTTGTGGCAATGAAAGGCGTTTAGAAGAATAGCTTGTACTACTACCTTGGTAGTACAGTTATTGGGACAGCAGCAGCAGCAGTCTCTGAAGAGGAGAAAGATTCAAAAATTACCAAGCTGTGGCATATGCGTTTGGGACATGCTGGTGAAAAGGCTTTGCAGATACTGGTGAAGCAAGGTTTATTGAAAGGTGCAAGAATCGGCAAGTTGGATTTCTGTGAGCATTGTGTTTTGGGGAAGCAGAAAAGAGTGAGCTTTGACACCGCACTCCATAATACTAAAGGTATCTTGGATTATGTTCACACTGATGTGTGGGGACCAACAAGGACTCCGTCTATGAGTGGCAAACATTATTATGTCACATTTATCGACGACTTCTCAAGAAGAGTTTGGGTGTATCTCATGAAGCAGAAGAATGAAGTGTTAGAAATTTTTCTCAAGTGGAAAAAGATGATTGAGACTCAGACCGGTAGAAAGATCAAGCGACTGAGGTTTGATAATGGGACTGAGTACACAAATGACCCATTTATGAGAGTTTGTGAAGATGAAGGCATCGTGCGACACTTCACGGTTCGAAAAACACCACAACAGAACGGAGTTGCAGAACGTATGAACCAAACTTTGCTGGAGAAGGTTCGGTGTATGTTGTCCAATGCTGGGTTGGGCAAGCAGTTTTGGGGTGAGGCTGTGAAGTATGCGTGTCATCTCATCAACCGTCTACCATCGTCTGCACTTGAAGGCAAAACACCTATAGAGGTATAGTCTGGAAAACCTGCAACTGACTATGATTCCTTACATATGTTTGGTTCCGCTGCATACTACCATGTTACGAAATCGAAGTTGGATCCAAGAGCTAAGAAAGCTACTTTTATGGGGATCGCATCTGGTTCTAAGGGATATCGTTTGTGGTGTCCTGAAATAAGAAAATTAGTCATCAGCAGGGATGTTACCTTTGATGAATCTGCCATGTTGAACAAGGTAACTGAGAAGACCGATGGAACTTCGCAGCAGGTGGAGCAAACTCCGAAGCAGGTGGAGTTTGAAAGTAGAATCATTGACCCAATTGATGGAACTAAAACAAAAGTTGATTCTCCGTTGGCAGAAGACGAATCAGAAGAAGAAGAGGTTTTAACCCAAGAACCTCCACAGCAACAAGAAAGCATTGCAGTTGATAGGCCACGACGACAGAATGTCAAGATCCCTGCTCGATACCAGGATATGGAAAACTTACCTACTCAGTTTAAAAATACAGTGGCCTATGCACTTTCAATTGCATATGATGATGTTCCATCCACATATAAAGAAGCGATCAGAAGTTCTGAAGTTGAAAAGTGGAGGGAAGCCATGGATGAAGAGATGAAATCTCTTCAGAAGAATAATACGTGGCAATTGGCAAAACTACCTAAAGGCAAGAAGGCAATTGGATGCAAATGGGTCTATGCAAAGAAAGAAGGATTTCCTGACAAAGATGGTGTTCGCTACAAGGCAATGTTGGTAGCTAAGGGCTACGCTCAGAAGGAGGGAATTGACTATAATGAGGTATTTTCTCCAGTTGTGAAACATTCCTCCATTAGAATTTTGTTGGCCTTGGTAGCACAATTGAATTTGGAACTAGTTCAACTGGATATGAAGATCGCGTTTTTACACGGTAACTTGGAGGAGGAAATCTATGTGTCTCAGCCTGAAGGTTTCGAGGTTGCTGGTAAAGAGAATTGGGTTTGCAAGCTGAACAAATCATTGTATGGATTGAAGCAATCTCCGAGGTAGTGGTACAAACGATTTGATCAGTTTATGCTGCAGCAAAAGTACACCAAAAGCACACATGATCATTGTGTGTATTTTCGTAAGCTACAAGATGATTCTTTCATCTATCTCCTATTATATGTCGATGATATGTTGATCACATCAAAGAGCCAAGTAGAGATTGAGAGGTTAAATGCTCAATTGCATTAGGAGTTCGAGATGAAAGATCTGGGAGAAGCCAAGAAGATTCTCGGCATGGAGATAAACAGAGACAGGAAGAAAGGCAAGCTTTGTTTGACACAGAGTCAATATTTGAAGAAGGTGCTACAACGTTTTGGTATGAACGAACAGACAAAACCTGTAAGCACTCCACTTGCTCCTCATTTCAAGCTTAGTGCTCAATTATCTCCTAAGAATGATGAAGAACGAGAATACATGGAAAAGTTCTGTATGCTAATGCGGTTGGTAGCTTGATGTATGCAATGGTGTGTACGAGGCCTGACATTTCACATGCAATTGGAGTTGTGAGCAGATACATGCATGATCCTGGTAAAGGACATTGGCTAGCTATGAAATGGATTCTACGGTACATTCAAAATACTGTAGATGTTGGTTTAGCATTTGAGCGGGATGATATAGTTGGTCAAGGTGTTGTTGGATATTGTGATTCTGACTACGCGGGAGATTTAGACAAGCGTCGGTTAACTACTGGTTATGTATTCACTCTTGCCAGAGCGCCAGTTAGTTGGAAGTCTACCTTGCAGTCTACAGTTGCTTTGTCTACTACAGAGGCAGAGTATATGGCAGTTACAGGGGCTGTAAAGGAAGCTATTTGGTTACAAGGTTTGCTTGAAGATTTGGGAATTGGTCAGAAGCACATCAAGGTGTATTGTGACAATCAGAGTGCTATTCACTTAGCAAAGAACCAAGTCTATCATGCACGTACAAAGCATATTGACATTCGTTATCATTTCGTGCGAGAGATTATCGAAGAAGGTGGAGTACAAATTCAGAAAATCCACACTGCAGAGAATCCCGCAGATATGATGACCAAGGTAGTGACAGCAATCAAGTTCAAACATTGTTTGAGCTTGATTAACATCCTGCAGATTTGAGCTGGCATTGGCGTCGCTGATCTAGAGATTGAAGAAATTGTTCGAAGATCACTAAGTATCAAGGTGGAGATTTGTTCAAATGATACTTAGTTATTTTAGGAGTCCCACATTGATTAAGTATGTATGGTGGGTTTGGTTTTTAGGCTATAAATAAGCCAATTTCCATGCCAAATTAATTCATCCCAAAAATTATATATTTCTTCCTCTCTTGTAAAGGGTGATTGCTAAGTTCAATCTTACCTAAGTTGTAATTTGGAATTCATCCAATTTTGAAGATAGTGGAAGTGGTCAGCGGCGCCCGAGGACGTAGGTAACATTTGTACCAAACCTCGTAAATTTCTGGTGTTCTTTATTTTTCTGTTTTTGTATATTTTGTTTATTATCTGTTTTGGTTTCTTTCAATATTATTTTGTCGGGTTTGTTTGGAGTTCTATTCACTAGTATTTATGAATAGTAACTACTTTGGATAGGGAAAAATTACCCGATTTTCCCAATAGAATCCCCAGTCACCTGAGAACAAAAGATTATATATTGAATCCTCAGTCACCTGAGAACAAAAGAAATGAGTCTTGCGGTGGAAGATGGTGTTGTCGAAATAACCTTCGAGTCAGAGCTGAACGAATCAAGTTAACCGTGTCGCAAAAACTGTTCTTTCGTTTGTGCCCTTAAAAACTAAATGTCCTGCTACAAAAGGAACAAGATCTGAACATCAGATACCATGGGCAAGTGACTTCTCTAAAACAGAGACGAAAACTGGAAAGAACAATATCAACAAAAACCACCAACCATAAAGACTCAATCAACAACTGCAACCTCAGCCGAAAGATTTTAAAACAAAGTTAAGAAAAAACAACTCAAATAATTTAATTGGAAATTTTACCACAACAGGCCTGGAGTCTTCGTCGTGGCCAGCCACAAAAGCGACTCCTTCAGCGAGTTCAGCTGAGAACTCATCTGCGGTCAAGTTCTGATCTGCATTCAAAATTAACAAAAGAAAAATAATTTAAAAATTGAGAGAAGAGAGAGACGAAAGATTTGTTCTTTATTTTGAATAAGTGGGTTCAATGATTACTCTGTGCATGTTCACTTTAACGCTCAATATTCAAAGGCCAAACAAAAAAAAAAAAAAACAACATTCCAGTATTGTTAATTGGGAGGACATTTTTGTCTCCCAAAAATGTTTGGGTAGTGAATGCAAAAACTAGGGTGAGGTGGATAGATTTGCAATTTTAAGTTATTTTTTTGGGTATTTTTACTAAATTCTCTTTATTTTTTATTTAACTTATTAATTAAAAGGGGCGTGTTGCTATTAGTCATGACCACGGTTTCGAAATTGGCAGTTCTTGAACCGGTTCTTTCTGGAGGGGAACCGAAACCGAGATCGCAGGATCCCAGTCCTAGTTTCGGTTCTGGTTCCGGAACCGCGGTTTTGGTTCCTCCAATTTTTTTTTAAAAAAAATTTCAGAGAAAGAAAGAAAAAAAAGGAACCGAACCGGAAAGTTCCAGTTCTTTTTTTGGGCTAACCAGAATAGGACTAACGTTGACCCGTTCCTAACCGATTTTGAACCGAGACCGCCGGTCCCGATTCAAAACCAGTGGGCGGTTCGAACCGAATCGTAGCCATTACTAGTTGCTATCATTTTTGAATTTCAAGTTATTCCTCTGTAGGTCAGTGGTAGAGTAATCAAGTACGAACCACGATGTTGATTTAATAGGGCTTCTTGATGTACCTATGAGTTTCTTAATAAAATTAAATATATCTCTTTTCACCGTACTCGTATCAAGAAATAAAATTGACTAATTCTAAGGCAGCTCCTTCAGAAATGGTAATCTCCTCACACTCTTTAACTCGGTAATTTGAGTTTCTAGTTGGCAAAGTATATATAGAACACAAAGAATAAATAACACTAAAACTACCTGAGGTTTGATAAATTACCCTCGGAATCAAAGTTTGCATAAACTGACACTGACCTCCCCTCCCTTTAAGTTTGACCGTTAAAAATAATTGTTGACCGTTTAAAAACAGTAAAAAAACCAAAATCCCCAGTTAAAAAATTAAAACTTTAAAAAACTAGGGGTGAATTGCATTAAGGACCCTGAGTTTCTCTAAATTGTTTTATAAAAATTAAAAACAATAAAAAAATTAATACATCTCCACTGTTCATCAATATTGATGGACGATGGAGATCATATTAAAAAAATAAACTTTTGTTAAAAAAATAACAATTATATAAATAAAAAATAAAAACAAATTTTGGTGCTCGACCGTCTATCACGTTTGATGGACGGTGGAGATCCAATCTGAAAATTGGATCTCCATCCAGAACCAAAAATAAAAAATTATTTTTAATTTTTAAATAGGAGTATTTTAGTCTTTTTACTATTTTTAGACAGTCAATAATTTTATTAACGGTCAAATTTAAAGGAGGGGAGGTCAGTGTCAACTTATGTAAACTTTGATTTCGAGTGTAATTTATCAAACCTCGGGTCGATTGAGTAATATTTATTCTAGAACAAAATATCATTTTTATCAATTCAATTTTGTACTAAGTATATGAAAATAACACATGGGATTTGTTTAGATATTGTGGGTAAAAAAAGTTCGTTTTCAATTTTAATTCCAGGAGTTTAGTTTCAAAATCTAAAAAGAAAAAATTTTTGTTGTGTTTTTTGAGATTGTTTTATCATCAATTGAAAACGATATATGTTGAAAAATTGGTAAAATTGTGAAAGCAAATGAGAAGGCAATGAAGGGATATGAATCCCACATTGGAAAAATAAGAATATGTCAAGGCTTCTCAAGGCTATATAAGGAGATCAAGTCATTAGTTTCTAATTGCACCAATTAAATACACTTAAAGCATTGTATTTAATTCTAATTAAATTCCTTTCTTATTTCTCTTATTTTAGAATGTAGAGAGGTGTGAATTATTTTATACTTTGAGAGAGTGTGAGTGTATTGGTGTGGTAGTCTTGAGAGAATATTCTGTGTGATTGTAATAATTTATCACATAGTGAATTTCTTTCTGAGGGCCGTGGTTTTTCTCCTGGTTTTGGAGTTTTCCATGTAAATTATTGTGTTGTGATAATTGTTATTATTTTCTATTTCATTTCTCTGTAATTTCTGATATTTAGCATATTTCTAGGGAGGTTTTGGGGAGGTTAATTTTCCCAACAAATGGTATCAGAGCCTAGGTTGGTTGCTAAGGTGTCAGACGTTTTAGAAAATTCTTAGTATGCTCTGTGGTTGCAGCATTGTCTGATCTTCCATATCAGAAAAGAATTGTTCTTAGTCTAAATTGTTCTTGGTTGTTGGAGTTAAGTGTGGTAATATTGTGGAAGTGCTTGTCTAAGGAAGGTTCTGGCTAGGAAAGACTTGGTATTTAATTGTGTCCATTGTGACCCACCTCTCTTTCCTAGGAACTTACCTGGAGTGCTGTTCACGAACTATGGGCACTATTTCAGTATACGGTTAGAATGTCTAAATTTTCTTCTTTGAAGTTTGATGTAGAGAAATTTGATGGAAAGGTTAATTTTGGCTTGTGGTAAGTGCAAGTCAAGAATGTGTTAATACAATTTGGGTTACACAAGATATTAAAGGAGAAATCAGGCTCTGTTTTAAAAGATTCTGGCAAAGGTGAGTCTAGTATGAGCAATGAAGATTGGGAAGAAATGGATTTGAGAGCTGCAAGTGTGATTCGTCTGTGTTTGGCCAAGAATGTTCTTGCAAATGTGCATGGAATACATTCAGCCAAGGAACTCTGGGAAAAACTTGAAGGGTTGTATCAGGCAAAAGGCATCTCAAATCGGTTATACCTGAAGGAATAGTTTCATACTCTGCGTATGGAGGAAGGTGCAAAAATCTCAGATCATCTGAGTGTTCTCAATGATATTGTTTCTGAACTGGAGTCTATTGGAGTTGAAATTGAAGACGAAGATAAAGCATTAAGGCTTATATTGTCTCTTCCATCTTCCTATGAATATATGAAACCTATTTTGGTATATGGGAAGGAGACTCTGAATTTTACAGAAGTTACCGATAAACTCCTTTCTGAGGAGAGAAGGCTGAAGGGTGGAGGTCGTACTTCATCAGAAGACACAGCATTGGTAGCTAGCAATGAGAGCAATTGGAAGAAGAACAACTTCAGGAAGAAAATATTTTGCTGGGCGTGTGGGCAATCTGGGCACGTTAAGAAAAATTGTCAAAACGATGGAGCAGGTTCGGCAGGTAGCTCCAACAATCAAGCTAATAGTGTGTCTTGTGAAGACACTGAATTTATCCTTTGAGAAGGATATGTACATCCTTATAGCATATCACTAGGTGCTATGAAAAAGAATGTGACACTACTAGTAGGTCTATAAGTTTGCACACGGGCATTGGTTGGCGGCATTGATGCAAGGTATGTGGTATAATTATGTCGATAGCTGAAGAACTTCCGGGGAAAGCCAACATGGGAGTTGCACCATAAATTTCAGCAAGTTTTTTCGACATGTGCCGAGGTGGAAATCTTAGAATTGGTGATTAATTCTAAGTGGTGTACTTTTATGGTGGAGTATGATAGTTCTCTGGGTTGAGAATTATGATTGTCGGTATAGACAATGGTTGCATGAAAGTTGCGGCGGAAGGGCGGAGGTTTCCTGTATT
This sequence comes from Xanthoceras sorbifolium, assembly GCA_003430845.1. Classification (NCBI taxonomy): domain Eukaryota; kingdom Viridiplantae; phylum Streptophyta; class Magnoliopsida; order Sapindales; family Sapindaceae; genus Xanthoceras; species Xanthoceras sorbifolium. The sequence continues at coordinate 8,680,502 of CM010617.1, read as the reverse complement.
TTGCCAAGGTGGAGATTTGTTGAAAAATTGGCAAAATTGTGAAAGCAAATGAGAAGGCAATAAAGGGATATGAATCCCACATTGGAAAAATAAGAATATGTCAAGGCTTCTCAAGGCTATATAAGGAGATCAAGTCATTAGTTTTTAATTGCACCAATTAAATACACTTAAAGCATTGTATTTAATTCTAATTAAATTCCTTTCTTATTTCTCTTATTTTAGAGTGTAGAGAGGTGTGAATTATTTTATACTTTGAGAGAGTGTGAGTGTATTGGTGTGGTAGTCTTGAGAGAATATTCTGTGTGATTGTAATAATTTATCACATAGTGAATTTCTTTCTGAGGGCCGTGGTTTTTCTCCTGGTTTTGGAGTTTTTCACGTAAATTATTGTGTTGTAGTGATTGTTATTATTTTCTATTTTATTTCTCTGTAATTTCTGATATTTAGTATATTTTTAGGGAGGTTTTGGGGAGGTTAATTTTCCCAACAATATATGCATTCTGATCTGAATCTGATTAAAAATTCTTCATCGGAACCTTAAAAAGTCGATGTACATTGTTAATCTGATCAGTCAACAAACATATTTACCAAAAAGTGTAATTACACAAAACAAGTTTAGTACAAGTATAAGGTACGTGCTGTTACAGGCAATGTTATATATCATGAGGACAGAGAATCAAAAAGCATCGAAAGTAACAATAGCAGCTCTCAGCAACCCTACCGCCCTACGTACGTACGTGTCCATGAGTCCAGAGAGCCTCCTCCACACAAGCCAATATAGACACATGAGTCATGACTCGACACAACGTTGAATTGAAGTGGGCACCCAACCTAAACGCTAGTTTTTCTCTCTCTCTCTCTCTCTCTCTCTCTCTCTCTCTCTCTCTCTCTCTCTCTCTATATATATATATATATATATATATATATATATATATCCTTTGTTCAGTCATTTTTTTTTCTGCATAAATATCTGTACATAATTATTGTCATCAACCTTTTGTTCATCATCCCATCCATTACACATAACTTTACAACTAGAAGTCTTCTGAATTTCTTTCTCATTTGTCTCTATATGTACAGAGGCCATACAAAGAGTTCATGTTGTATGTAGACATATATATAAATTGGCAGACACAACACAAGTTAATTACTAGTAACTCCTTTCTTGAATTTGGATTATGTATAATTGAATCTTTTGTCAATCACATAAAATTTTGGTACTCGGTAAATGTTAAAGAAATAATTATCGATTTCTGTAAAAATATTATTATAAATTTTGATGATAATATTAAAAATATATCCAATATTTTTAAAATATCAAAAATATTTAAAGATATTTTTTATATCAATTTTTCTAAAATATAAAAAATATTTAAGATATTTCTCGTGAATGCACTTTTAAGATATTTGAGTTCTCCAAAACTTTTTGATCCCATGAACAATGAAATAATGATGATCATTTCATTTGTGTTAATTGCTAGGGAATTTAGCAAACTTGTCCAAAAATAAATTTAAAATTGTAAAAGTACCCACCTTCTACTAACTTTTACAAACCATACCCAAATATATATTTTTTGATAAAATTGCCCTTACTTTAACCCTACCCACACTTTACTGTTATTTTGTTTTTACTTTAACTCTATCCAAACAAAAATGCCTTTTTTTACTGTTCTTGTTATGCTTTCACTCTTCTTCTTCCTCTTCTTTTGCTTTCTTTCATAATGCATTTTTTTTTTAGTGTTCTGGTTTTGCTCATTTTTTCCAAGTCTGTTCTTCTTCTTCCAGTCTTGTTCTTCCACCGTAGCAACTGTTCCACGGCTTGGGCAGACTGTTGTCGGACTGTTCTTCAGGTAAGATTACTTCTTTTATTTAATCTTTTTTGTTTCCAAGTCCATCATTTTTAGTGTTTAGGTTTTACAAATATTTAGATTTGAAATTATTACGTATTGACACTTTGATTCTCTTGAATCCTTAAATTATCTCATTTACCAATTTATCTACTTGTAGATTAGATTCTTTTTCCACCTTTAACTCTTGAATATACTAGAGGGAATATCTACTTGTAGATTAGATTCTTTTTCCACATTTACCAATTTATGTTCTGCTAGTAGAGGAAATATCTACTTGTAGATTAGATTCTTTTTCCACCTTTAACTCATGAATATACTTGTACACGCACTGCCTGCAATGCATGGTACTTTGAAGAAAAATAAAAATATAAACAATATTAAATTAAAAAGGAAAAGTACTTTGAAAAAAAATAAAAACATAAATAATTTTAAGGGCGAATTGCACTCAAGTATCCTGACTTATAACGTAATTGTACGTTTAATACCAGTTTTACCATAATTGCACTCGAGTACTCTGTAATCCGTTGACCGCCGTTAAAGTAACGGTTAACCAAATTTTGGTGATGTGGTGGAAGAGTTTCTAGACTCTTCCATCTGTTTTTTTAAAATTTATTTTTTAATTTTTTTAAAAAAATATTTTTAATATATTATTTTTAAAATTAATTAAAATATGACGTGGCATATTTTTATTGGTTGGATGATTTTTTAAATTTTTTGAAAAATGAATTTAAACGTAAAAGATCAATTTGCCCCTGAATCCGTTTGGTCAACCGTTACTTTAACGGCGGTCAACAGATTACAGGGTACTCGAGTGCAATTATGGTAAAATTGACATTAAACGTGCAATTACGTTATAAGTCAGGGTACTTGAGTGCAATTCGCCCTAATTTTAAATTAAAAAGGAAATAAAAGTTTGAGAGTTAAAGTTTGAAATTATTCAGATATGATTCCTTGAATGATCGCTAGGTCCTGTTGATGGCTTATCTTCTAAGCGTTTATTCTAACTCTTGATTTATATTTTGCATTTTGGACAGCTTGTTCAATTTTCCCTGTATCGTCATTATATAACTACTTGGATGGATTTTAGAGGAAGTTAGTGATGTGCAACTATTAATGTTTATGTTATGTATTTTTAGATATTGGTCTGTAGATTAGGATTGAATTATTTTATGTTACTTGGTTAATCTCATAATTGTAATCTATATTTCATAAGCATTATATTTTTTAGTTTATTGATGAATTCGGAATTCTTTTTTATTGTAGGCAATAATCAATGGGTGTAAGGAGTTAATTGATTCAATGAAAATTAAGGAAAAAGATTATTTCCATGCAAAATTGACCACATATTGTAAATGGGAAAGCATTGGATTGATTAAGAAAAAACTGACGGAACGACAGCAAGAAAGACTAAAAGGAATGTGCTTTGGACATTTTTTAGATGTCCTTGAAATTGTGTTCTCGGGTCAATTTTGTCATCACATATTATTGCGGGAGTGTCATCTTGAAGATGCTGAAAATGAAATGTGGTTTCTTGTTGGTGGAAATAGAACACGGTTTAGTACAAACGAGTTTTGTCTAGTGAGCAGTCTACGTCTTGAGGATACAGTTATTTGCATTACAAATACAAAGAAGAATGAGGTTGATAGAATTCGCCGAAAATATTTTAGTGGAGCAAAAAAAGTGACTGGACTGAATTTGAGGACTTGAGGACAAATGTTGAATATTGGGCTATGAAGTTAGTGGATAATTTGGATGAATTCAATCGGTTCCCATGGGGTTCATTTGTATATTCAAGGACATTCAAATCATTATTGATCTGTTACAAAGATAGAGATCAAATCTTTATGGAGCGTCCAAAAAATGATCCGGCCCATGTAATAGAAAAGTACAACTTGTATAGATTTGTGTATGCTTTTAAGGTAATATAGACTGTTTAATATTTTTTACCCCTTTAATTCTTTAAAACTCTTATTGAAATATCTTTTTTTTATTTGGAAGATGTGGGCCATTGAAGCAATTCCGCTGTACTCAAAGATGAATTATGCTACGAAGGTGTTTCGTACAGCGCCACGCATCCTTAATTGAGAAGCCAAAAGCACTCATGGATTTGAGACTTTGAGAAAATATATTTTCAAAAAGCGATTGGTATGAATTAAATTAACATGGTAATCTTAGGAATGTAAAATTCATTTTAACTTGACCTTGTATGTGTTTTTTTTTTCTTAGTTAGATTACCACGTTTCAAACTCTGAAACCCACGAATGAAGAATTGTATTTACCTTATGTGACAGGGTTAGACAAGGCTAGCATCTCAAATGCCCCACAATTTGAGCCATATGATAAATGTGCTACAAATAATGAGAAGGATGAGACTGATGATGATAAAGATGATGGGTATCTTGATAAGGATGAGATTGATGATATTGATCATGGTAAGCAACCACAATCGAAAGTTAAGAAATGCACTTATAAAGGTAAAATACAAAAAGAGCGGTCTATTGGATGAAGTAGCTCGGTATGTAGCCAATATTGTCCTTTAAGAGCAATATTCAGTGAATAATATGTAAATGTTATCATAACTTCCTAATACATTATTTCAAGTCTCAGAATATCTTCGTAAAAAAATTGGATGGTTTACATACAGAAGTAATGTCTATAAAGACTTCTGTTACCGCACTTAATAACAAAGTTGACAAAGGGTTTGCAATTTTGAAAACTAAATTGGAAGAGATGCGTAGAGGAGTTGACAAACTGATAGAAGTTATTTGCAAGAAAGCTGGCAGTAATGAACAAGTTGATATTTGTTATTTTTTTTAATCATGTCCATATTTGTTATTTCTTTTTTTATATTCTATTAACCATGTATTTTTATATTCACTACAGGTCGATGGCAACGAAATGGGAGAGGAAAAGGAAAATGATGACTTCTTTAATACAACTAAGAATGTAAATGATACATGTGATGTTAAAAATAAAGAGGAGGAGGAGGAAAAGGCACCCGATGAATGCCTACAGCTTGCTATTTATTCTCCCTTGGTGAACATTGTCAGTACCACAGGTAATCAGAGGATCATTGCTCTTGAGAAGAAAGCAGTTGGAGTAAGATATGATGGTAGGAGGCCTAAACGTTCTGCATACATATGTAGCCCTTACGTGAACCCAACTAGACCGAAAAAGCAAAAGACATGGAATGTGAATCCTATTGAGTTCGACCCTTTAAAACCGGTTCACTCGAAAGTTTAGTTTGAGTACGAGGCTTTAAAAAAGAATAAAAAAAGTAAGGTAAGCATACATAATTTTAGTTCATTACATATTTTCAGACTACGTTAACCCCCGTGATGTTTTATGTTATTTACTCTAAATATTATACCGTATATGCAGGCGCTATATTGGGCCAGAAATTTATGTGAGTTCAGATTTTTTTTCAAAACGTTTAAGAGTGATTCCGAGTGGTTGGAAGGCTGGGTAAGTCAATAAATTGTAATTCTATTGTTAATTCCATTGTAATATTATTAATTCTATTGTTTTTGATTAATTGGCATTGCAATCAATCCATTAATTTTTTTATTTTTTTTATTTAACCAAAAAAACAGCACATTGAGGCTTATATGACAGTTTTACGGAGGCGCCAACAATATTTTCGCGCAATTACAACTTGATTGATCCATCATTCTTTGTAAGTTGTAATGTAAATAAAAATTATTTAAATGTTTTCCATGTTACAAATACTGATATTTTTAATTTTTATAGACAGCCCTTCAAAACTTATGGAAAAAACTTCCTGACGACCCAGATAGAACCATATCAAAAAAGGTCTACGATCCACTTGCATTCAACTGGGAGGATTATTACCTTTCATATGTTCGTGGAGAACGACCCGAAGGGTCTCGGCCATGGTCGGAGATTGATAATGTAAGTATAATCATGCAGTTATTTTGACAGTTCAATGTATATATAAGTTAAATGACAGTTATATGTATTTAATGTAGTTATTAATGTCTGTCAACGTCGATAGTTATCACTGGGTCTTAGCGGTAGTTAATTTTGTGGAAAAAAAAATACGGGTGTTTGATTCATTATGTCAGGACACTGATCCATTATTGAACTGTCAAAATATTTTCATCGGGCCGGCATGATGAAATTTTCATCAGGCCGGCCCGATGAAAAAATAAAAAACAATTGATAACCTTGGAATTTTTTAATGTTGGGACTTTATGAGATAGTTTAAATGATTTTGCAAAGGTCTGAGTTTAGGAAGATGAGAAATAGAGATTTTCTTGGCTTAGGTTTGGTAAGAGATCTATGGAGAAGAGAAGAGAGCAAAAATAACAAAATATAAAGAAGAAAAACAATGAAAGAACAAGTGAAGAAGAACCGGGCGAGGAAGAAGAAGAAGACAGTGAAAAGAATAGTGTGGGTGGAGTTAAATGATGACATTTTTGTCCAAAAAAAAGGGTTTGGGTAGAGCTTGTAAAAGTTAGTGGATGATGGATACTTTTGCAATTTTGGATTTGTTTTTGGGCAATTTTGCTAAATTCCCTAATTGCTATTGCTCATGACTTCTGAATTTTTTAATTGGTCCCACGCCCTGCCATGGTTGTGCAACCTGAGCATGCATTCCTTCCCAGCTAGCTTTGTGCATATATAGTCCCATGCATGCGTCTACAAATATATGTTAGCCAATTATTATATTTACTATATATATATATATATTTAAATTCTCTAACAATTGATCACAAGCTAGACACATTATCTCCTGTAAAATTCGAAAAAAAAAAAAAAAAAAAACCTATTTTAACCATTGAATATATGCAGCAATACTTGTAATTTGGACCCATATGAGAGCTTTCAAAATGCTAAAAATGGAGATAGGTAGTGCTGCTCAGCTTCTTTTATCATTATAATTAAAATGATTGCAAGAATAATTGTGGACGCTGCTGATTTTATGTAATATATATATATATATATATATATATATATATATATAAAAGGATATAATTATAATATTAATAACTAATCCCATAATGAAAGACATTTACTTCCACAATAAGAGGAGAAAACTATACAGACATACTAGTAAATATGTATGGTAGAAATTGAACCCTCACTATTGAAGTGTGAGGAAGGTGCACTAACCACTTGAACTATAAGTGGATGTACAATGTATTTTATATGTATTAATGTAGAAAGTGTGAAGACATTTTTCAAGCCCAAAATAAAAGTGGATAATGGCTCAAATAGTTTGGGCTCAACACAGTAATAGGTTGATTCAATAGGAATAGTATATGAACGGTGGTGAATAGTGTGCACCGCCTATTGTGCCCTACGTGAACAGTTCGCACTGTATAGTGGGTCCTACACAGCTACACTAAATGGTGGGGCTAACGTGAATAATACCTGTGAATAGTAACTAAACTTTTCCTATAAATACTCACACTAAATGTAGATCTTCTCTTCTCCCTTAAGCCTCTTGTGAGGTTATTTTCTTTTAATGTTATTAAAGAGAGTTGTAATTATTTTGGTCTAATAAAATCGTTCTATCTTTGTTCGTGGATATTTCCCTCAAATTAATTGGGAGTTTAACCATATAAATATCGTGTGTCCAGTTGTTGTCCACTATTCTCAAATTTCTACTTTAGTTGCGGTATATTGCTTCCATATACAAAATCTTAACAATGATATCAGAGTACTGACTGAGATCCTAATAATTAATAATAACAAAATTCACTCAAATGTATGTGGGGTACCTATTGTTATTTATTTTATAAACATCAAATCTATTTTGTTACGTTGGTGGACAAAGTTTTGTGAAGTACAAAAAAAAAAAAAAAAAAAAATTAATTTGTCTTGGATAGAATATGAGTCTTGTTTTTTTAGTTATTCAAAAGAGAAGTGGGGTTTGAAGAATATAAGAACTGTCGTTAAATAACTAATTTTTTTTAGGTAGATGGGATCTTAATTAACTGTTAACGTTATTCTGGGGTAGATATTTTACATTATATAGAAGTAAATATTTGGATCGCATATTTGATAATTGATCTCGGTAAATTTTAATAAGTTTATAATATAAATTTTAAAATAATAATAATAATAACAAACAAGAAGGATTTCAAAAAATAAAAAATGAAGAAAATAATGATAGAAGCAAACAAGAACATAACCAGAAACTTCTCAAATTTTATTAAGAACAAGTCCCTTTCAGCTGATAATTTGTTTTTAATTTTTATTCTTTTTTGGTGGATGCTATATTTTGAAAATGGAGCTAACCTAGACCAAAATTGTAGAACATTCTTAACATCAAATTTACACCTTGATATCAAGAATGAAATTCCGATATAAAATACAATACTACTAGACATTCCAACTTTATAAACCATATTTCAACTTATATCTTTATCTTGTGAGATGTTAAATTATTAGTTGACGCTAGTTACAATCTTATCTCATTTTTAACATATATCAATTAGTTTGTATAATACCTCACCAATTGGAGTACAGGTTGAGATAAAAGTTAGAAATATCTATAATTATTGTAAAGAAAAAGTTTAAGATGGTAAAAAGTTGATTAAATTAGTAGAAATTTGAATAGATCAAAGACGAGACGGTTGATGAAATTAAGCATAATCTCCTAATGTGTGTTAATATGGTTGTAATTGTATATAAATTTATATGTGTGAAATAAAGAATCAAATAGATATTGACTATATGTTACTGCTGATGATATAGCTTGCTATGTATTATAAAATCCTTTAAGACTAGAAACGTTTTGTGAAATGATTTTGATATAATAAACCGTAGAAAATGTGGAGAGAAACTTCGAGAGAGTGAGAGAATCACAATTGATCTTTTCTTATATATACATGTAGTTAACTAACTTGATAACTTAGTCAACTTAACTCAATAGTAACTAATTTAACTAACCGTAATCAATCTGATGGGCCTTCTATCTCCGACAGCTCAAGATCAGTTCTGGCCCAATGACTAATCACTTATTTGACCCATTGACTCTGCATTCTTAATGGCTGGATTTGAATTTATAAGACAAAAAGAGAATATTATTACACCAATAACACTATAGTTTACTTTTCCTTTTATCTTCGGATTCGATAATTAAATTTTCTCTCTTCAGTTAGGTAATTTCATTCGATAATTTTATAACATTACAAAAATAATTTTACAATGTTATAAAATAAGGGATCTAAAATTTTTATATCAGAGTTTTTCTATATGCGCATAGAGTTTTTCTTTTCTGTTTTTCTTTGAACTGATTTAACCACTTTAAACTGTTAGCCCACCCTAGGAAAACAAGCCACTTTAAACTTGTCAATGAGATGTTAAGGAAAATACCACCCTTCGAAGAATTTGTGAGGAGTGAAATAACAATGAAAAAGAAAAAGAAAAAGAAAAAAAATAGAAAATACAATCACACACAAGGACCCCCAGTTTAAGTGGTTTGGCAAAACATGGCTACATCCACGAGATGTAATCCAGACGATTCAATAATATGGAGAATAACAGTACAAGATTAAATTGCTCAAATTTAAATCCGAACCCGAGCCCTGAACCTTTTTACACCCTCTCTCAGCTCAATTCTCTCACATGAGAAAAAAAGAAATACACACATAATTTGTCTCTCTAAGCTGCCACAATATACCCTCTTATATACATGTATAATAAGTTAATATATGCACTGACACAAGAGAGATTCAAAGAACAACATTAGAAACCAATTAAAATGTAAAATAAAACAAAATAATATCATAAAACTTACTTGAGAGGATTTTCTTCTGAGTTGCAGACTAGGCAAACACTCAGTAATACGATCATGAATTGGTTTCAAATATAATGTAGTCTGTTCAAGAAAGAAGAATATGAGATACACATATATGTAGAATATGTGATTCTCTATTATTTAATGAAGATGGAAAATTAATAAGAAAAATAACAAAAAAGAAGAAAGTCTTTAGTTTTACCAAATCTCTCTCTTGGCCAATCCTCGAGTGAGTCTGCAATGGGGACCTATCCCTAACACTCTCTGCAAAGTAAACCCAGGAATGAACACAAATTCATAAAAGGTGATGTTTTATGACAATTAAGAAATCTAAAGCAAAAAGTATAGAATATATATATAGCTTCAATAAGTTGCATAGTTAAAAGAACAACAAACAAGTTAATGATTTGATTTTTGATACATTGAAATTTACCGTCTTCTCTACTGGTTACCAAACACTTGAAATGAGAATTTCTGCCAAAACCTGCAAATAGTAATTGTCAATATGATTTACAAGTCAGTAATGGCTATATTCTCAGAATGCTCCTAAATTCGCCAGGTACAATTCCGATAGAAGAGTGTCAAATGAAAATGTATTCCAATGAGTGTCTCTTACAATGCCTCTTGAGGATACACTGCATGATCTGATCTCTTACTATCCAAGCAAAAATAACTGAGTGACAACAAAATGTTCAAAATTTGCTGACAGAATTAATACACAGCATCTCCAGAGCTAATTCATTCATGTTTCTTAAAAACTAAACCAGTGAGTTACTTTAAGTTACCAGCTAGCTCAGACCAAATATTTGGATCATAGAAAAGCTTTTCCGCATGTTTAAATACTTCAACAACCATGTAAAATGCTTCAACTATGGAGACTGGTCTCCATCACCGGAGACAAGGGACAGAACAAAAAGATAAAATTTAGAGGGTCAAGTCCATATATATTTAAATTAAATATTAAAATTATTTTTTACATAAAAATTTTTTTTTAAAATTTTTTTTGGGAGGGCTAGGGTCCACCCCCTGCCCTCAAACAATTCTGCCACTGCTGGAGACCCAGCGACCTCCATCGCTGGAGGTTGCTTCGTATCCAGCCCTGGAAGTCGATCTCCATCGCTGGAGATCAAGCTTTTTCAATTTTTTTTTTGTGTTCTTGCTAAGAACACGAAAAAACAATGAAAATTAAATTATTATTTTTTTTTTATCTATCATTGTTAATGGACGGTGGCCCCAAGAAAAGAAAAAAAAATCAAAATATTTTATTTTTTCAATCTAGATCTCCAATAAAAATATTTCTTTTAATTCTCCATTAGCAATATTTTTTTTAAAAAAAAATTCAATATGATCTCTACCGTCCCTCAATCTTGACGAATGATGGAGATTTATTTAAATTTTTTGTAAATTTATTTTTAAAAAATTAATATAAAATAACTATATTACCTTTTTTATTATTAAAAAATTAATATAACTTTTTTAAAAATTTAAGGATACAATTGTAATTTTAACTAATTTAAATAGAATAAAGGGTAAAACTATTTTTTTAATATTTTTTATTAGTTTGACTGTTAAAAAATTAATTAGAGGGACCAAATTAATACATTTACGAAAAGTTAAGACCCACGGGTATCAATAAAGTAAACTGCGTTAAAAAACTCATAATTCGTCAAAATTTAAAGACTAAATTGATAATAATCCTTAATTAAATGACAACTGGACTCTCAGTCCACGAATTAAGTTAAATACATATACAAAACAAAATCATCTACTCACTAAATTGCAATGCAAGAAACTACTTGCTTTGACAAGCATTTTGTCCATGAACTCCTCATTTAATTCATGATTAATTACTTATATTCTAAATTATATAAAATTTTAATATATATGCATTCTGGTTCAAATAAAAAAGATCCTATGAGATGAGGTTCACCTGTCTACATAAAGCAGTTGAAAACCAAGAAACTGGACTTGCTTCTGCACGATTAGCAGCTAGATTTGTCCTCCATTTTCTCTTGTTATCTAAATGACATCGAAAGGTTTAAATGCTGCTGACAAATCTCACAACTTGATGCATATTTGTTTAAAAATAAACTGATTTTTGAAACAGTAGCCAGTTAATAATGCTAATTACCAGGATAGGATCATGGAGTACACAAGAGAAATGAACAAAGAACAAAAGTCCAACCATGATAGGATCACAATAAGCCAACCGTAGCATGCAAAATAAACTTGATTGTCAATCAAGAGCATCGATTTGCTTCGATGCAAATTCTTTTATTCTGGTAATGATTGGATCAACTGCTTGCAAATGTCTTAGACCTATGGAAGCTCTGTCAACTGCTTGCAATTCAGTGCTTGCAAATGTCGTAGACCTGATGGAAGCTCTGTTATTGACAGAAGCATATTGCAATCAGTTAAGTGCCAAATATACCAACTTAGAAAGTTGCTTGTTGCTTTTGGGTAGCTCAAAAACGTTTCTGCATAGCTCTAACTTTCCCAATGAGGTTAAAAAGAATATATCTCTGGGATTTTCGTTAGATATATTTCTTTTAAAGAGCAAAAACCTGATAAAGGAGGCAATTTTTCCAGTTTTGAGCAACCACTAAGATAAAGTTTAATTAGATATCTCAAATTAGAGATGCTACTCGGAAGCTCCTTAAGATGTTCGCAATCATACAGAGATAATTCTTCGAGCTAATTCAAATTTATGATTGAAGAGGGTAGTTTTTTAATTGTCATTCCATTTAAATCCAAATGCTTTAGTTCCATTTTCTCCAAGATTTCTGGAAAACTCTCAAGTTTGCAGCATTCCCTAGATTTAGCCGATCAAAAGATTTCAATTTACAAATGATTGTTGAAATTCTCTTGAGAGTTTTACATCCTAACATATCTAACCTTTTAAGCTTGCTTAGACTCTGAATCATGGAGGGAACTTCTTCTACTCCAGACCTACTCAAATTCAAGGACGTTATATTCCCCAAAATCTGTGGAATTTTTGTGAGACTAATGCAGCCAGAGAGATTAAATTGCGAACTTATAAATATTGCTCTGAAAGCTCCTAAGATTTCGCAACCCATCAGTTGTAGAGAATGAAGGTTCTTTTGACATTGGGTCGATGAGTGAATTTCAAGCAAGCTTATACAATGTGCAAGTCGTATACTCTCAAGTCTCAACCAATGGGATGTCTGAAAGGTCTGGGATGCAATGTCGAAATTACATGATATTGCATGTTTTTAATATGACATTGCATGCAACTTGTAATTACATGACATGTTTGTTGTTCGGTAGACATTTGGTATTTGTCTGAAAGGTCAGGGATGCAATGGGGTACCAAAACATGCAATGTAGAGAAATAAATCTTTTTCCTCCTTATCTAGACCATCATGACTAATTTTCAACATATTAAAAATTTCAGGACTGAGAATTCTTTGTAATTTATCTACCACACTTTCCCGTTCTCGTTTGCTCTTTTGATGCAATGATGAGCCCAACACTTTAAGAGCTAACGGATTGGCTTTGATATAATTTACTACCTTTTGTGAGAAAACCAGAAGATCTTAAGTGAAATTGTCCTGTTTAAAGGCATAATTACAAAAGAGTTCTTCACCGTGGTTTAGTTTCTTAATCTCATACATGTTATGATTGTCAAATCCACAATTACGAAGTAGTTGTTTATCTCTAGTATTTATTATAATTCTACTTCCTAGACCAAATCAATCAAGCCCTCCACCTAAACTTTCCAATTTTCTAAAATTATCCACATCATCAAGAACAATGACAGCATTTTTATAGTTAGGCCTCATCTTAATTGGTAGGGGAATACTAGGACTGCCTAATTTTAGATTTTCTCCATTTAATACTTTGGTAAGAATTTTCTCCTGTATACGAATTAATCCACCATAATTTTCTGACCTCACTCTAAAACATTGAACGTAAAATGAATTTTCAAATTGATAAGAAATCAGATTGAATACAGCATCAGCAATGGTTGTTTTACCTATACCACTCATTTCCCAAATCCTTACAATTTTAGACTGCCTAATACATAATAATGATATAACTCGCTCAATGTGATTATCTATTTCAATCAAACCTGGAAAATCACTCCAAGAAGATATATTATTCAATTTCTTCTAAATGTCTCTGACAATTTCATCGACAAATTCGGACTCAGGCCTACCAAATGAAAATACCAAAGAATAATGAATAGAAATATCCACCACACTGAAGTAGACCAATATAACAAGAATATTTTCTCCCTTTTTTTCATAAATGACTGGGGATATATGCTACCAGCATCAACTGCATAATACTGTTTTTAATATGAACAGACTCCTCAAAGTATAATATTGTTTAAAGATAATCTAAGTACTACAAACAATATAATTTATCATAAAATTAGAAATAGTAAGACCTCTCTATAGTGATACTTTATATAGGAATAATCTTCATGTAGTCATAAAAAATTATGGTTCCAATTTGGACTAGTTATAAATAAGAATAAATTCTCCATTGTAATAAGTTATAATTTTTTTAAATCCCATCTTAAAGAGATCTTGCCTCCACATAGTAATAATTATTTATATATTGCAAAAACAATATGTTATATTATGTTAAAGGTTTAAAATAGAATAAAATATTTTTCTAATATGGTTTGAGATAATGATTTATTCATTAAAGTTGTTACCACATATTTAAACTTGCGGGTACCTAATAACTCTTTAGTATGAATACATTCTTGTTGAAATCAATAATTTTTGTTATTATAACTCTATTAAGTTATAACGTCCTCATTGTCATAAAATTAGTTTGGTCTCAATATTAAATTTCCCATAAAGACAGATTTGAACAGCAAAAATTGCAGTACACTACACACAAGAGATTTCTCAGATTATAGATGGATCGATGTAACAGTAATTAAACAATTTATATGGTAATTAATAACTCTTCTACAAACTTTGCTGTCTCTTTCCTGTGAATTTGCAAGAACCCAACTGGAAATCTTCCTGTGAAACCTATATCTAGGTTTACTGAAGAAACAAATCAACAAGAACACTCTGGAAACAAATTGAAACAAGAGAAAATTGAGAGAGAAAGAAGTTGATCAAAGTGTGTTTCTTCACTGAGTATACAATCTAATTTCAAGCAAGTATATATACAAAATGAGACCAACTGTTAATCTCTAATCAAGACTAAATCTAAACCTTCCAATGTACAAGTCAGCAATCCAAGTGCATAATAAATACAACACTTGATTGGCTAAAGATAAAATACTTAATAATAATAACCATATAATCATATACATGCTTACACACGGAATACAATACAAATCATACACACATATCAGTTATCTTCACATGCCCCTTCAAACTGAACTGGGGAGAAACGGTCAAATTAAGTTTGCTCCAAAGAAATTCAAATAATGTGTGAGGCAATGCTTTTGTTAACCGATCAGCAGTTTGAGACTCGATAAGAACATACTGTACAGCCAACTGCCTATTAGCAATTTTTTTCCCTAATGAAGTGCACATCTACTTCAACATGCTTAGTTCTGGAGTGGAAAATAGGGCTGTGTGCAAGTGTACCAGCACTGATATTATCATACCATATCACAGGCATATCGGTGAGTGATACCAAGCTTCTTAAACAATGAGCTAAGCCATAACACCTCAGTAGATGCTTGAGATAGAGCTCGATACTCAGCCTCAGTGTTGGAACGAGCAACTACTTTTTGCTTCATAGAATACTAAATTATCAAATTAGAACCTAAAAATACACAACAACCATATTCAAATATCTAAGAATGCATTTACAAACCTGCCAATGAATATCAGTAGGAGCTACCAAGAATTGGTTTAACTTGTTTGCAGCAAATGCAATGTCTGGCTGGTTGTATAATACTGAAGAGCCCCAAATGTGCTTCGATATAGAGTAGGATTGGAAAAGCTAGACCTATATTGAAGAGATAACTTGGTGCTCAGACAAAGAGGGGTATTACATGGTTTAGAAAGCAGCATATTAGTTTTAGCAAGAAGATCAAAGATGCACTTTGTTTGAGTTAAAAATGTACCTTGAGAGTTTCTAAAGGCTTCAAAGCCTAAAAAGTAACTCACATGACCAAGGGTTTTCAAAGCAAACTTGGAATTTAGAGCTGCTTTGGTGTTGTGAATAAGAACACTACTAGAACCAATGATGAGTATATCATCCACATATATAAGCACATACGAAAGAGAAGACTGTTGTTTTTTTTTTATGAATAGAGACACATCAGAAGTGGAGTTTTGAACCCCCAAGATAAAAGAGCAGTCTTCAGCTTATGAAACTATACTCGAGGGGCTTGCTTGAGACCATAAAACGGCCTTATTGAGCTTGCAAATATGAGAAGGATAGACTGAACAAACAAACACAGCATGCTCCTCTATAAAGACTAATTCTTATAAATCTACATTGAGAAATGTATTATTAACATCTACTTATTGAATCTTCCATCCAAAGGTGGCAGCTAAGGTGAAAATGACCCCAATAGTAGAGGGTATGATCACAAGGCTATAAGTGTCAGTAAAATCGATTCTAAGGGGTTTGATGGAACCTTTTTGCCACCAATCTAACCTTATACTTTGCAATAAACCGCTATCAGGCTTATACTTGATCATAAAGACCCATTTATGACCAACAATATTGCAACTCGGACTAGGGGCAAGTATTGTTTCTAATCAAGGCAGTATACTCTTCCTCCATAGCTAATCTCTATTTGGGATTAGCTAAAGCTAATTTAACATATGTTGGTCCAGACTCAATGATATTTGCATAAGGAGATTGATAAAGAGCTGAATACACTTTGGGTTTGAAAGTACCCATCTTGGACCTAGTAACCATATGATGAGTAGAAGAAACTGTCACTACAAGAAAAGTGACCTATAGTGATAAAAAATATTTGCCATTGAAAGAGAAAAATTTGTCACAATATCAATATTGTGACATAAAAAGTGTCACTATAAGATTGTCACATTTGACCTTGTCACTAAAAGTATTAGTGACGGTTAAAGTCATCTCGTCACTATGGTTAGTGACAGATTTTTATATGTGTCACAAACCATGACCTTTAGTGATGCATTATTAGGGAACCTTAATTAGTGACAAATTACAATTTGTGTCACTATACACAAATATAGTGACAGTTAACTATTTAAAAATTTGTCACTATACACATGTTTAGTGACAATTTATTATTTAAATATTATGTCACTATTTACAAATATAATGACTATTAATCATTAGAAAAATTTGTCACTATACAGAAACTTAGTGACACTTAATCATTTGAAAATTGCGTCACTGTATACAATTTAGTGACAGTTAATAATATATAATTTGTGTCACTGTATACAATTTTAGTGACAGTTAATCGCATTGAATTAGTGTCGCTATATATAAACTTAGTGACAATTAATTGTTCAAAACTTGTGTCATTATTCACAAATCTAGTGACAATAAATTATCTTAATTTAAGTCACTCTAAACAAACTTAGTGACAGTTAACAATATGAAATTGTGTCACTACGCAAACTTAGTGACATTGATCATTTTAAAATTGCATTACTGTATGCATTCTTAGTGACATTTCAAATTTAAGACTTTTTTAATTTCTATTTTTATAGTGATATATGATAAATCTATAAAAACAAACTATAAAAGGACATATAATATCTATATTTAACTTGAGATCAAATAATAAAAAAATATTATACTTAATATTCCAAAATTTATATAAGAAATAGGATAATGAAAGTCGATACAGAATTATCAATCTAATCACATGATGAAATTAAAAAATGTTCTAAACTAAATAAAACTATAAATCCACTAATGAAACATAGAATCAGATGAATTTGGAAGTTGGTGTTGAAACATCACCAAAAATGAGTCAAACTGAGATTTTAATTCCTCCATCTCTTTAAGTTTGGATCTCAACCCATTCATTTCAGTCTCAAGATGTGTTATCTTTTCAATTGCTGCCTCTCTTTGAATTCTCTCATCCTCCAACATCTTTAATGTCTCATTATGAGAAGAGTTTTTACCTTTTTTTTTTATCGACCGATCCCAAGACCATAAGTTAGAGTAGATACATCAGCCTTTGGACCAATAACTTCACCCATAACTTGATTGAAGATTTCATTTGTAGATGCACTAGGTTGGGTTGTAACGAGCTCATCCATTCGCTTCTGTAAAAAATATAAATAGAAAAATCATATATCTAAAATAACAAAAGCTAGGAAAAAAATTATAGTTACGAAAATTAAGTCAATTTTAATGAATAAACTACATATACATATTGTTTAGCACATATCGAATTATAATAATGTCGAGAGCTTTTAAGGACTAAAATTCATTAAGTTTTGAAACTTCACAAAGCAATAAATACTAGTAATTATGAGAAACATCCAATATTTTACATAAGACTTGTTCACCGTGCATTCATTACACATTTATTAAGACTAAAATATAAGCTCAATTAATCAACAATATAATTTTACAATATAACGGTAAACATATGGTCATTTAGACATCTTAAAATAATCATATCACTTGGTGAATATTTAATTGTGTTTTTACATAGACAATAAAATAACACTTCGATAATTTATATCATGTCAACCACCCAAACTACTTCATCCAATATCATCACAAACAATCATCTCAATTTCAAAATATATTACTTATCAAAGTAGATTCTGAATATATATATATATATATATATATAGTGAAGAAAGTATTACGTAATACTTACCATTGCATTTGCAATTGTTGGGTCAGTAGGCTTGTCCTTTTTCCTAGTGTAAGTAGCCTTAAACATCATTATCTTGTCTGGTTCCTTTCCTTTAGGATCTTGCTTTGCCTATAAAAAATAATTAATATGTATAAATAAAAGTATAATATCAATTACAAAAAAAAATACACATATAAAGATTTACCAGTTCCTCTCGAAATCTAGCAAAACTTTTTGTCCTACCAGTGTGATGCAGTGTCAGTTTGCCATGATTTATTTTATTGGTCTTCGCACGATCCTGTAATGTTTTAAATTTATTTTTAAAATTGCCACTTTCATAAATCAAAATTTAGTAGGTGAGAAAAGAATAATTGACACTTCAATACAATTCTTACTTTTCCTTTATCGGAATTCCAAAACTTGACCAACCAATCCCATTGATTTCGTCCCACCTCATTTATGAGTTGAGAAAGCTTCTCCTTATCTTTGTTTGAATTATCATTTGATGACTTCTCATACTCCTTCTTCAGTCTATATTTTCTTTGACGCCGTAAGTGATCTAGTTTTTTATTTATCCAATCTTCCGCGAGATCCCAATCAATATTAAATTTAGCCTAACATATGTAAGTGATAAAATATGAAGTCATAAATCAATTATACATATAACTAGTAATCCAAAACAAGTATGCATAATAATCATAGACTAATATGCATAATAAACAAGTATGCATAATAATCCAAAACAAGTATACTAGTATGTATAACTCAAAAATACAATAGTGCAAAGCAATACCTTTATAACGTCATAAATACGAGATTTTGTTTCATGTGGCATATATCTCCAATCCTCAAATTTAAGAGGCACTACGGATGAATCACCTACAATGAAACCAATGTATTGTCCTAAATGTTTACCAGGTAATCCAATTGGTTGACGAAACGCATTCAGTTTCACCTGGATAGGCTCTTTTTGCAAATGTAACCATTGCAAACGAGTTCGGCCACGAGTCTTCTTACGCATGGAACCTATAATCAAAATTATAATTAAAAAATTTATAACAATGTTACTCAAACCAATATTTAGTTAACTAGAACACAATAGAAAAATTAAATAAATAAATATGGTAAAGGTATGTGAGATATTTATGACCTCTATCATCTTCAATTTCATCAATATCTTGGTTAGAAGGTGCCTCAGTCTCAGAATCATCACTCGTAACTTCCAAATTATTGTCAACCACATTTCCCATGTTATTCCGAGTTTCAAGATTGTTGGTAGAACCCCTGTTACCCAATTCTATGTTATTCTTGTTATCTCGGCTTCTAGAATCTCTCATTTCGGCCACTTGTTGCACGTTACTTTTATTATTTGAAATACTAACAACATCTCTTTCAAGAACTTGTTGCATGCTCTTCCTATTTGCCGTTGTATTGGTAGCACCCTTTTTAGAAAGTTGCATGTTGGTTATATTTTTAGGACTAACCAATAGCTTGTTGGACGATGCTTCTATATTTTAAATTGTCAACATCACTTCTACCCAATGCTTGAATATCTTGTTGATTCTTTTTTACATTTCAGCATATCTTTTGTCAACATTTCCTGTTACAGATTTCAATTCAATGAAAGATGGAAAAATCATATAATTTTACTTGTAAAAATCTAAAACAAAGAAAAATAATTCCTAGCATAATAATCAGTCATGTCCAAAACTAAATAAGTCAGAGAGCTCAAATAATAGAGATTTTAAATTTTTTTCCAATCCAATTTCTTCATTTTCATGTTTGTATATTACACATTTATATAGATAGATATATTGTACAAACAAATAAAATAAATAGATGTAATATTAATGTAAATGGTTGTAATGTGTTGTAAGACATTTATATAGATAGATAACTCCATCTCTTCTCCTTCCCTTTGTTTTGTTTTTTTTCCCTTTTACTTACATTATGGTACACACAAACAATATCATCTCTTTTACATATGTTTTCTCAACAAATAAAATGCTTACACAGACATCAAAATGTCTCATCTCAATACTAATACATACAAAATAACAAAGTAAAATTGATAATTATAAAGCTAAAATAAAACTGGCAGTAACTATGCTTCACATTAATTAACACAATCACATAAATTAAACTAAATAATTCGCTGGTCACATAAATGATACCAACACATTCAAATCAAACATGTGCTTATTCTTTTGATGCACTTTTACCTGCAATTAAAACATGAAAAAAAAAAAATCAATCTCAAACTCAAACACAATGTGATTAATAAACTGGAACGAACGAACACGAAAACAATCAAGTAGAAAACATACCAATTATGATTAAAGAAAGAAACACTAAAAATTGTAAACTGCAAAAAGTAATACAACGCAAACAAAATTAAATTCAATGTACTTTTCAACATCAATATTAAAACTAATATCAAAAACGAAAAACATAAATGAACTCTCAATATATTTTACCAAGTCTAAAAAGTGTCAAAAGAGATTTAATATTTTTACGGTCGTAATGCTATAATATAAACAAACTCAATAATAAGAACATAACATATAAATCCAATAAGAATATCATAAGCAAAATAAATATAAATATAAAAATTTAATTTTTATCCTTATCCTCATCTTCATCATTGGCATCATTGGTTTCTCCTCCCTCCCCTATAATGTTCAAAGATGAGTCAAGTGTTATCCCAGGCACATTGTCTCTAACATCATTCACATTGTCTATCAGTGCTTGCAAACTCTGTGTGCTATCAGATTCATTTTCTATATACAGATCTCCAACATTTGCAACTTCATCCATGTCATACAAGTCTCTCGGCTTGGTAAAGACAACAGCATGCCAATCTATTTGAATGGGATCTTCAACATAGAACACTTGGATTGCTTGGGATGCAAGTATGAATCGTTCTTCGGTTTTACGCAAGCAAGTAGGATTGACAAGTATGAAACCTAACTCGTCTTTCTTTGTTCCTCGATTGGTCTTTGTATCAATCCAATCACAATTGAAAAGAGCAACCTTCCTTCCACCATAATAATCCAATTCGATAACATCTACTAAATGTCCAAAGTATGAAATATCTCCTACAACAGGATTTTTATCCTTAGCACTTGCAAAACTCGAAGTTTTTACAGTAACAACAACACCACTATTTTGGGTTTTACTTCTCATATCAATATCTTTTGTTCGAAACCTAAATCCATTTATGATATACTTTTTAAATCTATATGCTATTGTACTAGGTCCTTGTGCCAGCCACTTAAGATCTTCATTAATACGAGGATCACCCTGTTGGTACAACTGCAAAATCTGATTAAAATGTGTATAAGTTAATAACTATGAAATTAAAACTAAAACATAATATAATGTTTAAATTTTCATGTTACCTCCACCTAAAACCATTTCGAAAAAGTTTCATTATGAATGCGAGTAATATCCATCGGTCTCGCTCGACGATTTTTATTTTTAACAATGCGCAAATGTCGTCTGAAATGTTAATTGGTGTGAATATTATAAAAAAAAATAAAACTAAATACATAACAAATTACTTAGAATGAATTCAGTAGATATACCCAATAAAATAATCAACTTCATGACCATTAAAAAGTATGTATCTATGTGCCTGAGACAACACTAGATTATCTAAAAGTTGCATTTCCTCTCTCCCTTTTCCACAACCTGTGCTTGTAAATATTGATAATCTCTCGCCATTTGATTCATTGTCATTAGCATTCCTTGAGGTTCGATTGAATTTTGTTTCTATTCCAAACAAATATCGAGAGCAAAATGTTAAGCACTCTTCAGCCAAATATCCCTCTGCTATTGAACCCTCAGGATGACACTTGTTGCGTACATATGATTTTAATGTACGCAAATACCTGTTAAAATTTTTGAATGTGAAAATTAAATATTTTGTTGTATAAATAAAATATTATATTAAATGTTAAAGTGTTAGTAACATAAATTCATACCTTTCAATTGGATACATCCATCGATACTGCACTGGACCGGCAACCTTTGCCTCATCAGCTAGATGAATCGGTAAATGCACCATAATATCAAAGAAAGATGGCGGAAAAATCCTTTCAAGACGACAAAGCATTATTGCAATCCGTGCTCTAAGTTTAGCATATTCTTCCAGTGATCCTACTTTAATACACAATTCTCTAAAGAATTTGCTTAATTCAACCAATACGGAGCTCACCCATTTTGGTAAAACTTCTCGTATTGCTAATGGAAGAAGTTGTTGCATTAATATATGACAGTCATGACTCTTTAAACCATAAATTTTAATGTGTTTAACGTTTACACATCTTGAAATATTTGCCGAATAACCATCCGGAACTTTGACACGAGATAAAACCTTGCAAAAGTTTTGTTTCTCAGTTCGCGTCATTGAATAGCAAGCAAATGGCAAACATGTTTTCCTCTTAAAACTGTAGGATGTAGGGCTGGTCTTATACCCATATCTTTCATATCAAGGCGCGCTTTTAAGTTGTCTTTTGTTTTACCTTCAATATTTAACAGTGTTCCGACTATACTATCACATATATTTTTCTCAATATGCATCACATCCAAGTTATGACGTATGAGATTATACTTCCAGTACGGTAAATCAAAGAAAATGCTCTTTTTTTTCCACAAAATACGACCACAGTCATCTTATTTGTCAACGTCATCTCCTTCTTTGTTAACATCATCTCGCTTTCGTTTTGTGTTGGAAATGTTTGAAGAACCCTCTCCTAATGTGACATTAACTAAACCCATTTTTTGAATAATCTCAGTCCCAGAAGGAGCAGATGGAGCATCATCACCTAAGAAGCGGTGATGTCCCATATAACAATATTTATGCCAATGCTTTAATCTATAGTGATGTGTATTCTCATTGCAATACGGGCATGCATAACGACCTTTAGTACTCCATCCTGACAAATTGGCATATGCTAGGAAATCACTAACAGTCCACAACAATGATGCACGCATATTGAAATTTTGCTTTGTTGAGGCATCAAATGTCGTCAAACCATTGTCCCATAACTCCTTTAACTCATCTATTAACGACTGTAAGTAGACATCGATATCATTTCCATGAGCATGAGGTCCAGGAATAAGCAATGACATGATAAAATTTGGTTGCTCCATACACATCCAAGGTGGCAAGTTGTTTATCATTAATACAACCGGCCAAGTACTATGAGAAATACTCATTGTACCAAATGGATTAAAACCATCGCTTGCAAGTCCCAACCTAACATTGCGAGGATCTGAAGCAAAATCAGGATAACGATTATCTAAGTTTTTCCAAGCTTCAGAATCCGCAGGATGTCTCAATAAACCATCTTTAACGCGATCTCTCTCATGCCATTGCATAAAACAAGCAGTCTTGGTTGACATGAAATATTTTTGTAGTCTTGGTATTAGTGGAAAGTGACGCAAAACCTTAGCTGGAATTTTACGATCCGAGAGAGACGACTGATTTGCATCATCTATCATCTCTTTCCATCGAGAAGTTTCGCACACAGTACATTTTGTCTCTTGAGCTTTTTCTTTCCAATACAATATGCAATCTTTAGGACATGCGTCAATTTTGTTATACCCAAGTCCCAAATCAGTAATAATCTTTTTAGTTTGGTAGAATGACTTTGGCAAAGTTTCACCTTCAGGTAAGGCTTCTTTGAAAAGCTCAAGTAAAACTGTAACTGATTTGTGACTCAATCCATAAAGACATTTGATGTGAAATAATCGAATAATAAAAGATAGTTTAGTGAATTTCTTACAACCGGGATATAATTGTTGCTCAGCATCTTTTAATAGGTTGTAAAATTTTTTTGCATCAAGATTTGGAGTCTCCCTGTCACCATCATGGTCATTGTCATCACTACCATCATCGCCATCATGTTCACCACCGTCATGGTCATTGCCATCAAATTCAGAAACATCATCATCAAACACACCGAACGCATTACGCAACATCCCATGCATATCATCCACTTGAACTGATTGTTCATTATTGATACTTAATTGTGTCGAATAAAGTTCACCATGGTAAATTCACTTGTTATTAAGATAACCCATGTCTAAACTATCACAAATCATATGTTCCTCAATAGTATTTCTATCATGTCTATATGCATTGTTGCAATTCTTACATGGACACTTTATTCTTCCATTGACTTGAGTATTAGCAAATCTGAAATCTAAGAATTGTGTTACCCCGTCTTCAAAAGCTTTACTAACTCTTGACTCATGAATCCAACTCTTATCTATAGATAACTTACGATAAATAGAAATTAATCGTAAAAGGTAGATCCTACAAAGTTATCAATAATTGCAAACTTAAGAAACTTCAAAAATAGTAATAGGAAAAAATTAATTCACCATACCTCTATCTTTTTTTAATAGAATTTACAGCTCTGCATACATAATCATGTGGTTGTTATTATAACTATGTATTTCTGTTTAATAGAATTTACGGTCTTACATATATTTTAAGCACTTTAGGGGATACACCTACCAATACAGAGCAACTCTTTCTTTATTTTTTGGGTTTCAAATTCTTATGTTTAAAGCTTTTAGAAGTAATCATTTATAGAAAGAAAAAAAGATGTACGCTATCTTTTACCTTTTATTAACTAATTTATCACATTAATTAATTTTGGTAGAACAATATCTAAATTCATCTTGACAAGTTACTATGATCGGGCTCCTCTAGTTGAATATGGTATGTTTTAAGTAACTATGTATTATTTGTCACAAAATAGTCAAACAGTGAGTCATTTAAAATCAATAAAAATCAGTAATATATCACTAGTCTGAAAAGCTTCTGCCCAGTAAATAGCAAATCATCTACTCTAAAGTGTGAGTGAAGAAAGTTGACGTATCACTACAATTGAGTATTCTATTGACTAATAAAACTAAAAAAATAACAATAATAACAATAAAGAGAAAAAAAAACAAAATCTTGTCCAGCAATCTTGAGAAATAAAATGAAACAATGAAACACCAAAAGTGGTACAAGTATTAAATTCTAAGTTCACCTGAAAAACAAGAGCAGAATACAGTCTCTTCCTAAGACGTTTAACCTGGAAAAAATAGTCGAAGTCGCAAAGTATTATTTACCACATGATATTTATGTTTGAATAACAAAACATTTTAAAATCTTCAAATAACTTGGAATTATAATTTAAAGGAATTAAGAATACTTATGTCAGCTACAAAATTTTTGAAAACTAATAATAACCATGTGTCACAGGGTAACTTAGCTAAATTTTGTGAAAATGAATCGTCCGTTTTTATATGAATCAACTCTGGCAGATAAGTAATGAGCTCAATGCAAAGATGCCATACACTAAGCCAACTGTGGGTGGTTTTCTTGCCTAAAACGACTAAAGTATCAAATCCAGGAAAGATATTTGAATCAGGAATTTATGTTTGTTATTCTTCTTGATGTATGCAGGATCTCAGATTCTATGGAAGTAATACTATGACTGATGTCAGAATAAAGATATGGCAGGTATGAACATCCTATTATCACCTATTTTCTCCTCCAATGCTGCATGTATGGAAAAATATTACACAACAAACAATGTATCATAATTATTTGAATCACACAAAAAGATCTATATAATAAGGCTATTTAGAAACTTCAAACTTAAAATTTCATGCTCAACCCATTTAGTCTTTGATTCTTACTGCAGGGTGGGTCAGGCACAATGAAATAAGTTATGTTCTCAAACATTAAAGTCTCTGAAGTCAAAACTCCAATCATGATTGATCAATACTACTGTGACAAGAGCCAATGCCAAAATGAAACTTCCGCTGTGCATGTATCAATCATTATACTGACCAGGAATTTAAGTTATAGAAAATCGATTTATTTCACTTGTCTAACAATTACATGAGCATCAGATTGTAAGACGAGCCAAAGTACATAAGAACTTGCAGAATTATTGTCTTCACCATAAAGACAAAAAATAATCTGTGTAAATAACAAGATATGGCCAAAGCTCACAACAACTAAGTGACATGTTAATTGAAGCTGATCAACCTCAAAGCAATGACAACATGCTTAATGGATATATATATAATATTTTGACGTGAAAAGTATTAAATAAGCACCAAAGTGAGTGATAACCAGGAAACAGACAGCAACAATGCAAGTTATTAGTTTTATTCTGCAGAAACTGAAATTAACATAGCAAAATTGAAGAAAAACATACAAGGACAAGAGGATCATATCTCCTAAGATAGAACAAAGAAATTGTAAGGTTAATAAGAAAACAGGCAATGTATAGCAATCTAATATATAAGCAGCATAGCAAAACTAGGCAGACCCAAGAATATGAGAAACAAGTTAATTCAATATATTTTATTTTTTAGTGCCATTTAGTTTCCCCAACAAAAGATATACTTTATGAAACAAATTAATAACATGCATTGTTTGGTGTCTGTTTCCTGGTTATAAACGTGTATCCAAAGGAGAAAACATCAATATAATATTTAATGTTATCTTCTTCCACTCAATTCATAATATATCAAAAGAGGAATTAAAAACTGAAAGAAAGCATTGCAATAGAAAGCTACAACTAACCTAAGGATTTTCTATTTTGTACATCATACTACATCGGGTGACAAAAATAGTCAGATGCCAAAACAAGACCATATGCATCCAACCAGGACATAAACTCCATACATCTTTTCTCTCCATTTTAAACAAGACCATATTATGCCAAAACAAAATCATGTCTAAAGCTTTATGCAACTAACAGTAATTATGAGTCACTTTATCACCTTAAACAAGCAGGGGTTTGAGTTCATTCAGAGTAAATACATTTAATGTGATGCACATCGATACTTATTGATATATATGCTTCTTCAGCAGAATTATAAAGCATTTGTTGCTGTGTATGAGAACGGCTAGAGTGTCCAGCTGATGTTTACAAAAGATTGTTAGAAAGCTGTTATTTCTGTTACAGGTTTCTATTAGTTTTAGCATGCCCAGGTCATGCTTTGTAAAACAGAAAATATCTATTGTATAACTGGCACTAAATGTAAAAGTTAATCTGAGAATGATAATGAGAATGCTCTTCACACAAAATATTCTCTCAAATATCTTCAATGGTGTATTTGATTAACTATTAAATTTCTCTCAGACTTTTCAACAAACACTTATTGATTTTTATCAAACACATTGTTTTGCATACACATGTAATATTTTATTTTGACACATCCAGACAAATCATTCACTCTTTTAAACTCATATTTATATATATAAAAAAAGTATATAACTTTTCAAGTTTTGCTGCGTAAAGGTTTCTCATTAGATGACAAATATATCACATTCTTCTTTTTTGTGTTTCTACAAGGAAAAAAAAACACTCTGTTCAAATGACTACTGGAATGGACCAACCAGAAGAAGCAATGGCCACCCTATCCATAAATTAGGTCGCTGGCTTCATGAATTTTTGGTCTTGAGATTCAAAGAAATGATTACTAAATACTATAGGGTAATGACACTTTACATGTGGATACAATCACTAATTAGGTCCAAAATTCATCTGTGTTCATCAGTTATGAAAAATCACAACAAAAAGAGAGAACGTATTGTTTATTACTTCAATCCATTTGAGGAAAAAAACAACCAATTGAAGTAAGAAAAGCTTACCAATTGAAGATCCGATGAAAACCCACAATCTCTAGATGAAGCCAAAAGTTTCGATTCGCCGGGCAATGTAGTTCAATTGTGATTGTCTTGTGGAAATTAGAAGATAATCGGGTAAAGGATGGAGGAAATATGGTGATTGTGTTGTGGTAAAATAAGACAATTGAAACCTACAATCTCTAGACGTAGCCAATTGAAGTAAGAAGGATGGAGGAATCACACTTCTTCTTGGAGTAGTGTTGTTTTCTTGGCGGTATACCATAAAATTTCTGTTTTTGGCGGTATATGTTATAGCGTGTATATATATTTTTTTCACATATTAAAATATATTGTTTTTATAATTTAATTTTCTGCATGATAGTGATTATTACAAATTATCTATTTTTTAAATTTTTTTGTGACAAATTATAAAATTATAAAATCTTTCACAAATTTTTTTTATTTTTTTACAAGTTAATTTTCTAACTAATTTTATTAATTGTCACAACATACCTTATTTTTGTTCAATTGTGACAAATTATTAAAAAAAATCTCAATTGCTCCAGAGTTTTTGACTGACAATTTGGAAGTGAGTTTTGATTCAAATACATAATGACAAATAATTAAATCTGTCACAAATTAATATATACAGTGATACATTTAAAATCTGTCACAAAAAAATGTGTCACAACAGGTCACTTTTTTTGTAGTGTGTTTGAGGTGGATTAATATCAACAAGAATTGATGAGGTAATAGATAAATATAATGAAAGAAGAGAATGTTTCTGATTAGTTGCTGATTTAGAAGAAGATGAAGACTGTAAAGACTGTGCAGGTGTTACATGAACAGCAGGTGAAAACTGTGTAGTAGAAACTGAAACAGCAAGTAGATTATTGAAAAGAAATTAAGGAATGCTAGATGAAGAGCTAGCACTAGATACATCAGATTTAGAGGAGAATAAATGTCTGTATGGAAAGTAAAATCATGAAAAATGACATTCCTAGAAATATAGACTCTGCCTAAAGGATGCAAACACCTATAGTCTTTGTGTTGTATACTATATCCTATAAAAATACACTTAGAATAATGAAAGCTAAATTTTTATTTTGTAAACAAGAACAACCAAAGGTTTTAAAATACTGATAATTGGGTTTCCTATGATACAACAACTTAAAAAGAGACTTATGATGAAAAAGAGGAGTATGTAGTTTGTTAATCAACAAAACAGCTGCCTAGAAAGCCTCAGTCCAGAAATTTAAAGGTAATTTTGCATGGACAAGCAAGGTAAGACCATTTTCTACTATATATTCATGAACACCATTTTATCGGTGTGTATAAGGACAAGAAAAATGAAGCAAAATACCTTCTTGTCTAAGATAAGAACTGAAGATTACCTATATCAGTTTGTAAAACCTTAATAGATGTTTTAAATTATTTTTCAACTTGAGTTTTAAACATTATAAATGTTGACAAAACATCATATTTAAGTTTAAGAGGAAAAAGCCAAGAAAATCTAGTATGATAATCCACAAATACTCTGTAATACTTGCATCCTTAAAGAGAAATAATTGGGGAAGGTCCCCATATATCATAATAGACTAGTTTAAGAGGTGTAGTTGTTTTGATACTAGACCTATGAAATGAAAGTTGATGCATATTTTCTAATCTACAAGAATCATAGCATTCAATTGCAGATTTAGAATAAGATAAATGCAGACATTACATGTTGCAAAGTATATTGTGAAAGATGGCCAAGTTTAGAACCCCACAAAGCACAAACATCTTTAACATAATCATGTCTTAAACCAGAATCACAAATATTAGAGTTCAATGCAGTTTGAGAAGAATTAAAACAGGAATCAGTTTGAGCAAATGCATTACAAGTATCAAAATAAAAATCAGTAAGATAGATAGAATTAAAGGCTGCTCATGATTGATGACCAGACATCTTGAGCTGATTTCTTTGAAGCTGTAGCTAGTATAATCCATCTTTAAGTGTGCCTCGAAGTAACACTTTCTTAAAAAGTTTGTCCTTAACAACACAAAATCTTTCATAGAACTCAGCTACAACATTGTTATCCTTAGTAAATTTTGACACACTAAGAAGGTTTTTGGTGATTTTAGGTACATGAAGAATATTGTTCATGTGTAAGGGTTTTGTAGGTGTTGTGTGTGATTTAATCAAAGAGCTACCTACACTGCAAATTGCTAAAGACTGACCACTACCAACTACTTTACTATAACCTTTTTAATTAGAAAAGTTGAGAGATTACCCAAATCAGAGGTCACATGACTGGTTGCTCCACTGTTTGTATACCAGGCAGGATTAGAGACCGTTTCAAGTGTTGCTGAGGGTTGACCATAATAAGCTTGAAAATTCCCTTGAAAACCTACTTGAATACCTTGATTACCCGAATAATTTGCTGGAAACTGACCCTCTGAAAAAGTGTTCTAAACCATATGTCCCTAATAATTGCCCTCTTGTTGTGGAACCTGTGAACCTCAATGAGTAGCAAATGCATTAGTGTTGTTATTGTTGTAAGATTGTTATTGATATGAACGATCAATCTGTTGTAACACTGTATGGCAGAGGGGCCAGAATGATTGCATTTCTGACATGGTGGTCTGTTGTTGTTCCATCGGCTTCCTTTGCCTCTTCTACCACGATTATTATTATTGCCTCTTCGACTTCCAAAATTATAACCTCCCTTGTTTGCACTTCTACCACCAATGTTAGAAACATAATTAGTTGATAGAGCTGGAACATTGACCTGAGCTACTAAGCTAAGATGCTCAATTCGTTGCTTATGAATCATGAGCATGTACTGAGCTTCATGAAAAGACATGGTTAGCTGTTGTTAAGAAAGTATGACAACAACAGGATAATTCTCATGACCCAATCCATTTAGTACACTTAACAGAAGATCTTGATTTATTACTATCTGACCAGTTGGCCTTAAACTTCCCGAAACCTTTCATTTTTAGAACAAATTCACTGAATCGAAATGGAATCTTTCCTTACATTCTGAAGTTGTTGCTTCAATTGTAGCACTTTTGCTAGGGATTCTCTGGAGAACAAGGTTTCTATGATCCTCCAGAACTCAAGAGAGGACTGACAATTAATCACTTCTCCAATAATACCTTCACTTAAAACTAACTTAAGCCAACACAGAAGAAGTTGAACTGCTCTACACCAAGCCACAAACTCTTTACTAATAACTGACTCTCTTGTACTATCAGCATATGAAACTTCCACAAACTTAGCTGGACAAAGCTTACCTCCATTGATATGTTGCTCAAGTGCCAAAGCTCTTATTGCTAGCAAAATATGAGCTCTTCAGTGAACAAAATTGTCACGGGTGAGAATCACAGAGAGGTTGAAGTTGAGCGCCTTTGAAATAGAAGCAAACTCAACTTACTTGATCGAGGAAAACGAGGTACAACCTGAACTGGAACTCGACGCCAACACTTGCTAAGAGAGGCTTTGATACCATGTAAAACCTATACCTAGGTTTTACTGAAGAAACAAATCAACAGGAACACTCTTGAAACAAAGAGAAACGAGAGAAAATTGAGAGATAAAGAAGCTAATCAAAGTGTGTTTCTTCACTGAGTGTACAATCTGATTTCAAGCAAGTATATATACATAATGAGACCATCTGTAATAAAAAATAAATCTAAATCTTCCAAATGTACAAGTCAGCAATCTAAGTGCATAACAAATACAACACCTGATTAGCTGAAGATAAAATACTTAACAATAATAACCATATAATCATATACATGCTTATACAGACAGGGAAATACAATAGAAATCATAAACACACATCAGATATTTTCACACTTCCAAGTTACTGTTTTAGTTTTTCTTGCATGTTTCCTCCAAGTGAGTAAAAATAACATGGTGGGGTTATCAAAATTCATCATTGTCAAAGCTGGTAAATTAAACGGTTACAACACATTTAAGGGAATCTTTGCTTCTTCTTTTTTTTCCTCTTTCGTTGTTGCTTCCCTGATGTAGAGAAAGTGAATTATGAAAAAATAAAAAGTTAACGGGCGAGTTGCAATGAAGTACCATGACGTTTAATTATATTATAACGAAATTGTGAGTTTAGCCTTAATTATAAGTTAGTACCCTACTATCAGTTGACCCAGTCAAATATAACGGTTTGACCATAACATATGTGTGAAATAATATAACTACACTTGG
This sequence comes from Xanthoceras sorbifolium, assembly GCA_003430845.1. Lineage (NCBI taxonomy): Eukaryota > Viridiplantae > Streptophyta > Magnoliopsida > Sapindales > Sapindaceae > Xanthoceras > Xanthoceras sorbifolium. Next base: position 8,648,249 of record CM010617.1, on the reverse strand, counting down.
TTAAAAAATAATTTTTTTGGAAAATGGATCTCCATCGTCCATCAATTTTGATGGACAGTGGAGAATTCACTTAATTTTTTTTACAACTTTTAACAATTTTTTTTATTTTTTTTTAAAAATTAAGGCAAAAATAACTATATTACCCTTTTGACTATTGGTTGACTGTTAACTCTAACGGTCAACCAGTTAATAAATGGTATTAATGTTTAATTAAGGCTAAACTTCCGATTTCATTACAATATGACCAAATATTAGGATACTTTCTTGTAATTCGCCCAAAGCTAATAAAAGCTTTAGGTAACAATTTAATTTACCAAAAGCTAATAAATGCTTTTGGTAACACCATAATCCATTTGCCATCCATATGATATGAGTTATGACTTTTAATGAATTCTATTGTATCTATGTGATCAATTAAGTTAATATTATTTAATCAGGAAAATGTTGGCTGGAAATTACATAATTTAGTTAATTAATTATCAGTGTACTCGAAGGTGGAAAATGAAAATCTTTTCTATTATTTTTTTCTCAAGAAAAGGTGAGATGTCACAATTTGTACTCACAGGCCTACCGTTATTCTCATGGTTTGTAACAAGGGTCTGATAACAATAGCAGGACAAAAAAATGTCGGTATTATATTGGTACTTTTTTATTCATAGCAACAAGCAATAATCGGTATCCTCGGTTGCTGCAAAATTTTTTAATTTATTTACTAATTTAATAATAAATAACAAAAATAAAAAATACTAAAATATATAAAAATTGAATAAATAAGGGAAATAACTAATAATACTAAAAAAGTTAATAAATAATGAAATTATTAAAACACAAAAACTTTTAGTAAATAAAGAAAAAATAAAAGTAACAACAAATCTTGTTTATTTAATAAATGTAAGTGTAATTTTTTTAAATAAGAATATATTTTTATTATTTTTTGCAAACGAATTATTTAATAAGTTCGCGAACAATTTTAAAAACATATCGTGACTTCATTTCAATTTGTCATGCCTCTATATGAGTTTGTGATAATAAATTTTGACATCATTGGAGGAAGTTTGACCTGGGAAGGAACTTGGACGTTGGGAGAAAATGTTAAAGTTCCTCAAGGAACTTTGACGTTGGTGGGGGAACTTTGACGTTGGTGACGTTCCCTACCAACGTCAAAGTTCCTTCGGGTTGAAGTTAACGTTACCGTTGGAGGAAGTTTGACTTGGCAAGGAACTTGGACATTGGGAGAAAACGTTAAAGTTCCTCAAGGAACTTTGCCGTTGGTCGGGGAACTTCAACATTCCCCATCAAGGTCAAAGTTCCTTCGGGTTGAAGTTAACGTTACCGTTGGAGGAAGTTTGACTTGGTAAGGAACTTGGATGTTGTGAGAAAACGTTAAAGTTCCTCAATGAACTTTGACATTGGTGGGGGAACTTCAACGTTCCCCACCAACGTCAAAGTTCATTCGGGTTGAAGTTAACGTTACCGTTGGAGGAAGTTTGACTTGGCAATGAACTTTGACGTAGAGAGAAAACGTTAAAGTTCCTCCCCAAACTTTAAATACTTATGTTAATTTAGTATTTTATTGGAAAAAAATAACTTATTTGATATAACAAAAATAAGGACTAAAAATGCTAATAAATTAAGAATATTTTAAAATATGAGAAAACATGATTTTAGTCTAATAAAATATAAACATTTAAAAATGTAATAAATCACGAAAAAAAAATTAGACTAATGTGAAATCCAAATCCATATGTTTTGATTTTATTGTAATTAATTATAGTATGTTCAATATTATTTTACAAAGATGTTTTTCAAAAAATAAAACTGCAATGAAAAGAAAAAACAAAAAACTTAAATTTGATAATACTATATACGCTAACTACATACCTCGAAATTTTTATTATAAATATAAAAACAATAATAACATTATTGTTTTCAATATATTATATAAATAAAATAAATACGTTTAGTAATAAAAAAAATTAATTGTTTAAAATAAATTATAATTATATAATAAAATATTATATGATTTTTTGTCTGCTTATATATGTGTGTGATTTGTCACGTTATAAACTCATTTGGTTTTTTCTTAAAATAGCACTTATTTTATTTTTTCTTAAAATAGTACTTAATGATGCGAACTAATCAGTTCGCGAGAGATGGTCTCTCACGAACTAATCAGTTCGCGACAGTAAGTGCTTTCCGTAACTAATCAGGTTCGTGCTAGTTGTTCTCCCGCGAACTAATCAGTTCGCGAGAGGTGGCCTCCCACGAACTAATCAGTTTGCGCTAGTTGTTCTTCCGCGAACTAATCAATTCGCGAAAGGTGGCCTCCCACTAACAAATCAGTTCGCACTTGTTGTTTTCATGCAAACTAATAAGTTCGCGAGAGGTGGCTTCCCACTAACAAATCAGTTCGTAAGAGATGATCTCTCGCGAACTAATCATATAATATAGTAACCCAAAAGCTTCCGTATTAATTATTTTGTTTGATTAGATAATTATATTTGATTCCATGAGCTGTGAGTATTAAATACTTATATTAATTTAGTCTTTTATTATAAAAAATAACTTATTTGATATAATATTATTAATGGCTTATTAAATGAAAAATCCAAATGTTACATATCCCACTAAATGTTTGAAATATTATGCCTTTAGAAGTTGAAAAATCATATCCCTCTCTCTCTCTCTCTCATGGTCATGGATGTATCGATAAATAAAATCACAAGACTCAGAACAGAAAATATTACAATATTCATGGATCTTGATTCCAATAATAATCAGTTTGATATGTTTAAAACATGTGATATTTTGAGCTTTGTGTGGTGTTTGTAGCTTTTGATGGATTTGCGAAGAGTCAATACATCAAAAAAGAAGAGAAGAAGAAAAAAAACAAGAGTCTACGTAGATTTCGTTGAACAGATTGATTCGCGAAACTCATGAATTGATCACATTCTCTTCAAGTTTACAATCTTTTTCCTCTCTCTTCCTTCATAATCTGAAACAAAAAGAAATTCTAAAAATAAAAAACAAAAAAAAAATCAGAAACTATTCCAATAGCCAACAACAAATCCAACCAAATAAAAAAAATCAAAACCCATATTAGATAAAATGTTGCAAAAAGAATAGAGCAATGTTATAAGCAAAAAGAAAAACAAGAACGAGTCTTTATATGAGTTTGCTTCGTGTGATTAATGGGTTCAGTTAGATCTAGTGCACCTTATTGTGGCCACTTAACAAAATCAAACCCAATAAAAAATAAATTCATTACAAAACTTATTTTCTCATCAAACAAACAAATTAAACAACTTTTGTTTAAAACTCATACAAATCAAACAAAACTCATTCAAAACAAATATAAAAAAAAACTAAAGAAAATCAAAACCCACCTTTCAAACTATAGATCGTATCGGCCTAAAATATCGTCAAAATCTTCTTTGTCATTCTTTTCGACTTCATTGGCGTCAGATCTAACGCCAGTGGGTGTTGCTAGTAAAGAAGTAGTAGGCCGATGCTGTTAGTCAGTGGATGTTGTCAGTGAAAAGCGGCACGGCCGATGTTTTGGTGAAGAGAAAAGGTGAGCGAAGATTTTGAGGAGAGAAAATGAGAGAATTTTTTTTTCATTGGTTTATTTGGTTTGGTCAAGTAACCGGTGTATTCAGTTGCCTGTTTTCTTTATTTTCTATTTGTTGTTTTTTCTTAATCGTTGGCTGCGAAAAAAGCTCATCCAATGATTATGGTTGGAAAAAAAAGTGCCGGTATAATATCCATACTTTTTTGTCCCGGTATTGTAGTCGAACCTTTGTAACAGCTACCATTATTACCTCTGATTTGTAACTGTTGTCATCGTTATTTTGACTAATAATTGCTCTATTACAAGTATAAATCCCAATACGGTAAAAGTACATCTTTCTAGACACTTTTGATTCATGCATTACATAATAACTCCTTCATATTATCAATATTTTACTCCAACTTGAGAGTTAAAGTGTGGTCATTGGCAATCTCACTAGCATCACCCTAATCACGTTATCTATTTTGTAGGGAGCCTGGTCGTAGAAGGAACCATCCAGAAAGTCCATGTGTTTTTACTCATACACACCTATATAGAAATCGGATCGCGATCAGAACGTGCACAAGAAATTGTGTGATCCTATTAATTATGCCCATATATATATATGTAACATTTTTGTGTACTGTATTTAATTTTCTCAATATCATGGAACTTACCAATCCAATACCCTTTGTTGGGAAACTCGGATATATTTTTCCTATTCTAAGTGGTTACTATTCACAAATACTATGATTTAAGTGAATAGAATTCTAAATTAACCTGACAAAATAATGTTAAAGAGAAACTAAAGCAGATATCAAACAAAATACTAAAGCAGAAAAATAAGAACACTAAAGATTTAACAAAGAAAGGAAGAGATACAAATTTTTGGTGATAGTACAAAGTAGAGGAATGGGGCTATATTTATAGCCAAATTGCAACATCTACCATGGTTCCTCAATCTATGTGGGATTCTTACAAAAGCTCACTAAGAAGCCATATACACGACAAATATCCACCTTGGCGACTTAGTGATTTTCAAACAATTTCTTCAATCTTTAGATCAGCGACGCCGGTGCCAACTCAAATTTGCAAGATGTTAATCAAGTTCAAGCAATGTTTGAACTTGATCGCTGTTACCACTTTAGTCATCATATCTGCAGGATTCTCTAGGGTGTTGATATTTTAAAGTAGTACTCCACCTTCTTCTATAATCTTTCACACGAAATGATAATGAACGTCAATGTGCTTCGTACGTACATGATAGACTTGGTTCTTTCCTAAGTGAATAACACTTTGATTGTCACAATACACCATGATGTTCTTCTGACCAACTCCTAAATCTTCAAGCAAACCTTGTAACCAAATAGCTTCCTTCAGAGCATCTGTAACTGCCATATACTCTGCCTCTGTAGTAGACAAAGCAACTGTAGACTGCAAGGTAGATTTCCAACTGACTAGCGCTCTAGCAAGAGTAAATACATAACCAGTAGTTGACCAACGCTTATCTAAATCTCCTCTATAGTTAGAATCATAATATCCAACTGCACATTGACCAATTATATTATCCTGCTCAAATGCTAAACCAACATCTACAGTATTTTGAATATATCGTAGAATCCATTTCACAGCTAACCAATGTCCTTTACTAGGATCATGCATGTACCTGTTTACAGCTCATACTGCATGTGAAATGTCGGCCTCGTACACACCATTGCATACATCAAACTACCAACCGCATTAGCATACAAAGCTTTTGCCATGTATTCTCATTCTTCATCATTCTTAGGAAATAATTGAGCAACAAGTGAAGTGCTTACAGGTTTTGCCTGTTCATTTATACCAAAATGTTGTAGCACCTTCTTCAAATATTGACTCTGCGTCAAACAAAGCTTGCCTTTCTTCCTGTCTCTGCTTATTTCCATGCCGAGAATCTTCTTGGCTTCTCCTAGATCTTTCATCTCGAACTCCTGATTCAATTGAGCCTTTAACCTCTCAATTTTTGTTTGGCTCTTTGATGCGATCAACATATCATCGACATACAATAGGAGATAGATGAAAAATTCATCTTGTAGCTTATGAAATACACACAATGATCATGCGTGTTTTTAGTGTACTTTTGCTGCAGCATAAACTGATCAAATCGCTTGTACCACTGCCTTGGAGATTGCTTCAATCCATACAATGATTTGTTCAGCTTGCAAACCTAATTCTCTTTACCAGCAACCTTGAATCATTCTGGTTGAGACAGATAGATTTCCTCCTCTAAGTTACCGTATAGAAACGCGGTATTCACATCGCGTTGAACTAGTTCCAAATCTAATTGTGCTACCAAGGCCAACAAAATTCTAATGAATAAATGTTTCACAACTGGAGAAAATACCTCATTATAGTCAATTTCCTCCTTCTGAGTGCAACCCTTAGCTACCAACCTTGCCTTGTAGCGAACACCATCTTTGTTAGGAAATCTTTTTTTCTTTGCATACACTCATTTGCATCCAATTGACCGTTTGCCTTTAGGTAGTTTTGCCATTTGCCACGTATTATTCTTTTGAAGAGATTTCATTTCTTCATCCATAGCTTCCCTCCACTTTTCAACTTCAGAACTTCTGATTGCTTTTTTATATATGGAAGGAATATCATCATCTGCAATTGAAAGTGTATAGGCCACCATATTCTTAAATTGAGCAGGTAAGTCTTCCATATCCTTGTACCGAGCAGGGATCTTGACATTTTGCCGTCGTGACCTATCAACTATAGTTTTTTCTTATTGATGCGGAGGTTCGTGGTTTGAAATCTCTTATTCGTCTGATTCATCTTCTGCCAACAGAGAATCAGCTTCTGTTTTATTTCCACCAACTGGATTAATGATTCTACTTTCAAACTCCATCTGCTTAGGAGTTTGCTCCACCTGCTGTGAAGTTTCATTGGTCTTCTCAGTTACCTTTCTCAGTATAGTATATTTATCAAAGGTAAGATCTCTGCTGAAGACTATCTTTCTCGTTTCTAGACACCATAGACGATATCCCTTAGAACCAGAGGCGATCCCCATAAAAGTAGCTTTCTTAGCTCTTGGATCCAACTTTAATTTCATGACATGGTAGTATGCAAAAGAACTAAACACATGTAAGAAATTATAATCTCTTGCAGGTTTTCCGGACCATACCTCTATATGCGTTTTGCCTTCAAGTGCTGATGACAGTAGACGGTCTATAAGATGATACGCATACGTCACAGCCTCACCCCAAAATTGCTTGCCCAACCTAGCATTGGACAACATATACCGAACCTTCTCCAGTAAAGTCTAGTTTATATATTATGCAACTCCATTCTGTTATGGTGTTTTTCGAACAGTGAAGTGTCGCACAATGCCTTCATCTTCACAAACTCTTCCAAATGGGTCATTTGTGTACTCAGTCCCATTATCAGACCTCAGTGGCTTGATCTTTCTGCTGGTCTGAGTCTCGATCATCTTCTTCCACTTGAGAAACATTTCCAGCACTTCATTCTTCCTCTTTATAAGATACACTCAAACTCTTCTCGAGAAGTCTTCGACAAAAGTGACATAATAACGTTTGATACTCATAAACAGAGTTCTTATGGGTCCCCACACATCAGTATGAACATAATCCAAGATACCTTTTGTATCATGGAGTGCTGTATCGAAGCTTACTCTTTTCTGCTTCCCTAGAACATAATGCTCACATGAATCCATCATGCCGGTTCTTGCGCCTTTCAATAAGCCTTACTTTACCAGAATCTGCAAAGCTTTTTCATCAGCATGTCCCAAATGCATTTACCACAGCTTGGTAATTTTGAATCTTTCACCTCTTTAGAGACTGCTGCTGCTGTCCCAATAACTGTACTACCAAGGTAGTAGTACAAGCTATTCTTCGAATGCCTTTCATTGCCACAAGTGCTCTAGAAGTAACTTTCAATCTCCTATTTCGTAGGGTTACATTAAAGCCTTTAGATTCTAAAACTCCCAAAGAGATAGGATTTTTCTTTATATCTGGAACAAAACGAACGTCCGTCAGAACTCTGGTTGAACCATTTTGATTCTTCAACCGAATTGTACCAATCCCTGAACTTTTGCATGGACAATCGTTGCCCATGAAAGCAACTCCACCATTTAGATCTTCAAAGTTAGAGAACTACTCCCTGTTAGGAGACATATGGAAGGTACACGTTGAATCCAAAATCCAATCACCAGGATGGGATACTGTTGATGAACCAACCAGTGCAAAATCTGAATCGTCATTGCTTTCAACTACATATGCATCAGACGACACAACTTTTCCTTTCTTCTACAGCTTCGGACAGTCTTTCTTCCATTGGCCTTTTTTGTGACAAAAGGCACATTCATCTTTATCAAGTCTTCCTTTTGAACGAGATCTTCCTCTCATTCCTTTCTGTTGAGTTTGTGGACGCCCTCTTACTGTCAGCGTCTCAGCTGCTTCATTCCTGCTTTCTTTTTTATCTTTCTTTCTAATTTCGTGATTATACAAAACAGTACAAACTTCATCAAAAGACACTTTATCCTTCCCAATAAGTAAGCTTTTAATTGTAGGAACCGTTTTTCCGTTCTACTGGTCACGCAGCGGAATTGGGTTTTAAGAATTTTTATACAAATCGCAAAAGTGATTTGTGATCAATAAAATTTTAGAATTATATTTTTGGAACAATAAAAATAATACATATCAAATATATATATTTATTTTTCATATACATAAAATTGTAATCAATTAAGAAGGAAAAAAAAAACATACCACCGTTGGTGGCTCCTTTAAATTTTTTTTTTCTCTGTTACTTGTTTGTACCACTACGTCTTTCTTGCTATATCCCGGTACCGGTAACTTATGTGTGGGCGCGTCACGTTGTCAGGAACAGTGAAGAGGTAGAATAAAGAGGAGTTAGAGAGATACTATATTTTTCCGGTCATTTTTCTTTTTTTCTGTATATTTTACGTAAAAAAAAAAATTTTGAACGTAAAAACTAATTTGGTTTTAGTTGTCAGTTATATTAAAAACTTTTTTTTAATATATATATATATATATATATATATTTAAGTTACCAAATTAATAAAAACTCTTTTTATTAATTTATCAGTAACTTTTAAATTTAAACGCTTTAAATTCAAATAATATTTATTTATTTTATTTTATTTAATAAATGATATAATCATATTATCTCCCTATTTAAAATAAAATATCAATATTATCAGTAACTTTTGAATTTAAATTTTTTAAATTCAAATTTATTTTTTATTTTAATTAATAAATAAGATACTCCTATTATCTCACTATTCAAAATAAAATATCAACTATCATCCTCCTCATATGACTAATTACATAATTAAATAATTTTATTATTTAATTGTTATAATTGCCATTATTTAATTAATTGAATAATCACATTACTCAATTAACTCCTAACATGTGTCACTTTGGCAACACTATTAATTGAATCATTCAATTAATTATACGTGACCCTTGTTACCTAAATGAATCGGGCTAGCAAGGGGACCTAATGGACCCGCAGTATTTTGAGCTCCGGTAATCCTCGGAATCATTAATTAAACTCTTTAATTAATATTCCTTGATTATCAACTCCGGTGTTATTCCACTAAAAATTCGAAACTGCATTCTCTCAACCGCGGACGCTTTTACACAGACCGATATTACTCGGTGTCCATCGATATAGCTATTACATATGGTGTGACCCTTCACTGTAGCTCATAATTAGAGCTGAGTTATAATGTTCATTACATCCCTCTAATTACATATATCCTTTAAGCACCGTTGATTCTCTAATGAATAATAAATCATGTTTCCTCACGGAATCAGGAGAGCGCTCATATTGTTCAAGCCCCGAATCAACCCTTAAGGGAACTACTCTGTACTTCTCACAAGAAGGAGTGGATTCCACTGCTGTGTACAAACCTTCCCAGCCACAAGTCAAACCGCAATCCCAACATACGAAGAATATTGATCGGGAATAATCATCCGACCTCACTCATGGTATATCAAAAATCACGATTTAACCTGAAGGAGTCGATAAGACACTCAGGATTGAGATCCCCACATATAGCCATCATAAGTTGATGTATATGAATCCCATCGGTAAACAGATCTTGATGAGAGATTCATATAGATCATGGTCCGGTTCTATATGATCACATCATATAAGGTGCCTCCATTCCCATATCTCCATATAAATGGTTCAAGATAGAATTATCGTACAATATAGAATGGACCGCAGCTATAGATTAACTACAAATAAAGTACCCAACTTTATTTGCTATCTATGGACTCTTTAGATTGTACATCTCTTACTGTATCCATCTGTATATGACAATCATATACACAGTATGAGATTACATCTGCCAATCTAGAATGTTATAATGCACAAGTTTATATAATATAAATGACACATTAAGAATGAATTGAACTCTTCTTTTATTTATTTATAAAAAAAATATTTACAAATTACATCTTTAGGGCGAAACCCCCAACAATCTCCCACTTGCACTAAAGCATGTGAGGTCTAAGACGTAACCCTAGACCTTCTAGGTAACCTGTGAATACATTAGCCGGTAAGGTCTTCGTAAATGGATCAGCATGATTGTCTTGCAAGGCTATCTTGGTGACGATCACATCTCCTCTCTACACTATCTCTCTAATTAGATTATACTTCCTCTCTATATGCTTCCCTCTTTTGTAGCTTCTTGATTCTTTAGAATTAGCCATAGCACAACTGTTATCACAATAAAGTGTGATGAGCCTATCTATATCTGGAACAACTTCCAGATCACTCAAGAATTTGCGAAGCCAAACAACCTCTTTAGCAGCTTCACAAGCGACTACATATTTAGCTTCCATGGTGGAGTCAGCAATACAAGATTGCTTAATACTTCTCAACACAATGGCTCCACTACCCAGGGTAAAAAATGATGCAAACGTGGATTTCTTAGAATTCATGTCTGACTGAAAATCAGAATATGTGTATCCTAATGGGATCAAATCCTGTCCGGAATACACGAGCATATAGTTTCTCGTTCTTCGAAGATACTTAAGAATGGTCTTGACAGCAACCCAATGATCTAATCCCAGGTTGGACTGGTATCTGCAGACTACTCTCACTATATAGCAGATGTCCGGTCTCGTATATAACATAGCATACATGAGACTTCCTACTGCAGATGCATAGGACACACGTCTCATATCTTAAATATCTTGAGGTGTCTTAGGACATTGTTCCTTAGACAAGTGAACTCCATGCCTAGAAGGTAAATTACCTTTCTTAGAATTCTGCATTGAAAATCGAACAAGAATCTTATCGATATATGATGCCTGAGACAGTACTATGAGTTTGTTCTTACGTTCCCTTATAAGTTGGTTCCCTAGAACTAACTCGCCTCTCCCAAATCTTTCATTTGGAATTGGCTAGCCAGCCAGCCAGCCCTTAACGTCAGATAACACTCCCACATTATAACGCCCTAATTTTTCGTAAATAGAATAAATATTCTTGTATTATTATTAATTATTATTGAGCATGCAAAAGTTAAGTGTGGAATATTTTTGGGAATAATTATCGAAATGGAATGTGATTAATTTTAAATTGATTGTCATTTTAGGAATTTAAAGAGTCAAGGAGGGAGTAAATTGCAATTGATAAGATATTTATATAATATATATATATATATATATATATATATATAATAATATAGATAACTTAGTGGAAAAGCTCCACTTATTTATCAAAAACCAAATTGAAAAAAAAAAAAAACAAACAGAGCAAAGAGTTGGCATGAAAGAAAAGAAGAAAAGAAAAAAAAGAAAA